>CM035428.1:135485272-135595272 GCA_020310875.1 Ceratopteris richardii | reverse complement strand
TTTTGATTCGCACGCGGCGGACGCCCTGAATAAAGCTTTTGTTTTGTACTTTACTTGAAATTAATGTGACTGTTGACAAGTAATAGATGTTATAATGCAGAAGCTCCATGGAAGTAGCAAAGCATTATGTTATCTGATAACGTCAGCTACAAATATAAGTGTTGTGTTTTAGGATTCGTTATTTGTATAAGAAGCCCAAAAGGAGGCCGACTTCCGGTAGTCGGCACGAGACCTATCAAAACTTACAAATATTAGTTGATTTTCTGTTGTGTCGTACAGGTTAGGATAGCCTGTAGCAAAGGTGGGCTTATCCAATCTCTGAAAGGTGGGCCTATAGCGCAATCGATGCATATTATATCTTACTGGAGAGATTAATGCATATTATATCTTACTGGAGAGATTAATTCTTGGTCCAAATATTGTTTCTAAGTTCTTTTGAGTAGTTACAAAGAGCAATTCTAGTTAAGCTCTCTTTTGGTGATATGGTAGCTACCTACATAGGTTGTAGTATAGAGTGTGGTTGCATGACTTTAACCAGTCTATTTGGAGTGACTGATAGTTAGGCTATACAAGGATAATATGTATGAAAGGAAATCTTAAGTGAATCTAGATATGAGTTGCTAGGTCAAATAAATATAAGCATATTTACTAGCTATGTAAGGGGGTGAACAAGAGGGACCTAGGAGGGCCTACTCATGTTTCTTGTACAAATCTGAAAGTAAAATCCAACAAGAGTGATTAAAATTTGCACCCCCCACTTATATCAAACATGCATTTTAGAGTCTTTAGGTCTCCACAAATGTGAGTCAACTTAAAGCTTTCCACAATGTTTAGTATTCATTAATTGACTTGAGTTTTGCCTTTGAATAACCTTTTGAATATTCTTTTGTGAAAATATTAACTTAAGTTTTTTATGATTCTCAAAAGGAATTTGACCACACCCTACCCACCATAAATCTATTTTTGATTAACTTTGAAATGGAGTATTAAGTTTACCAAGGCTATGTTCTTGAGTTGGCGTCATTAATTCAATATTAGCTCTTTTCAGCTCTTGACATTTGTGAATTTAAACCTCGTTAATAGTCTAGAATTGAACCCTATATATTTAATGTCTCCTACTCTCTATCCATATATTGTAAAAGTTAGTGTGTGAATTGCAAAGCTTGTTTAGCTACCTCATAAAGCATGTATCCATTAATATGTTTATAATCACCAAATATGGATGCAATTCTTTGATTCTAGTGAAGCTTACATTTTCAATACATGATGAGGTTATAGAAACCCAAGATGTGTTACTTTATTGAATTAAAAAAATTGACTCCATACTTTTAAAATTGACATGTAACACTTTCTCCTTTTTTAGGAATATGTAAAAATTGATCCTGAGAGAGAGAAACTAAGATTTCTCCCAATCTACTAAAGGAAATGCTATGAAAATTTAGAGGCATAAACTAGACATTATTATCTTTCCAATGAGTCATGAATCATCAAATTTGAAGCTTTGATGAGAGACCACGAGCCTCTGCAAGATTATTGTTGGCGAAGAAGATGATGGAGAAAATTGAAGGAGCAAGACAATGATGGTCACAAGTGTATGTATATTGCCTCCATGTATTGTACAAGTGATTTCAAGTGTCTATGTAGACTCTAGAAGTTGACTCCATGACTTCTACAAGTGGATTTTGAATTAAAATGAAGGTGGGAATGGTTCTTGAAGGGAATAAATTCACTTTCCTACAGTCTAGGAGAAGTGAAGATCTAGTTTGATCTACTTTTAGGTGATTGATTGCTCATTCAATGCAGAACAACCACCAAATTCGTCACATTTGGGTTCTATCTATTCTTTCGACACGATAGCCTTTTGATGTAGATCAAATCCACCTCAAGCATAGTGTAAGGTTGATGTTCCTATAGCTACCTCTCAAGCTAAAGTATGCTTGAGTCTTCATTCTTTGATAGGTTTAATACTTGCCATAGCTTTGAATGTACAAAGCTTTATTCCATCAAGTGCCTTTGTCAACATATTTGCTACTTACTTTTCCCTTGGAAAAAAAAAATGTCAATCTCCTTTTACATGAGCTTTTGGCTGATGAAGTGGTAATGCACTTCTATGTGTTTGGTTCTTGCATGGAAAATAGGCTTTGGTGCTAGATGCATGGAACTTACATTATCTCCAAATATGTGAGGTTTGGAACTCACAAGTCCAAGGTATGTTTACAATGCCTTTAACTATATTGCCTCTTGAGTTGCTATGGTCAAGCCTGTGTACTTTGCTTCAGTCGAAGATAACACAATTGTTGGTTGCTTCTTGGAACTCCATGAAACTGGATTTGAACTTGCGAATGCTAAGTAACCAGAAGTACTTCTTTTATCATCCTTAGCTCCTTCCCGATCTGCATCTAATAGATTTTGATATCCAAATATGAAGAGTAAGGATAGAATATAACTTCATTGATTGTACCTTTGAGATACTTAAGTACTCTCTTAGCCGCATCCATGGGTGGTCTTCTCAATGAGTGCATGAATTGACTAAGCATTCCCACACTATATGAGATGTCTGCCCTTGTATGAGTAGCATATATCAAGCTACCTACCAAGCTTTGATACTCTTTCATGTCTTCAATTTTCTCACCTTCATAAACATTAAGTTTATGATTGATCTTCAAAGGTGTATCTGGAGGTTTTGTGTTCTCCATTTTGAACATGAGAAGTAGATCATGAATGTGTCTTCTCTCAGTCAAATACATTCCTTCATCTGTGTATATCACCTACATACCTAGGAAACATGTTGGCTCACCTAGGTCACTGATTCTGAACTCCTCCTACATGTGTCTCTTGATCCTTTGAATGCCATTTCGATCATCAGGTGGTTGTGACATGTATACATGTTCACTTATCCAACCATTTAAGAATGCATTTTTCACATCAAGTTGGAGGAGTCTCCAATTCCTTGCAGCAACTACACTTATCAATGTCCTGGTTGTAGTCATCTTTGCAACCGGTGAGAATGTTTCCTCATAGTCTATACCATGAGTTTGTGAGCATCCTTTGGCAACTAATCTTTTCTTGTACCTGCAAACTGATCCATCTAAATTTCTTTTAACTTTATATACCCATCTGCAACCAATTAGCTTTTGATTCGATGACATTGGAACCAAATCCCGAGTGTCCATCTCCTTCAATGCATCTATTTCTTCTTTCATGGCCTTTTCCCAATTAGGGTTTCCCTTTGCATCTTCATAGGTTGAGGCTTCCTCTGAAATTGAATCTTTTGCCAAAAAGATTGAATGCTTCCTAACAAATGTAAAATCATATCCATACCTTTCTAGTTGTTTCTTCTCTCTTGCTAATCTTCTAGGTGCTTGTTTGGAGTGTTCTCCAACCTCTTACATCTTTTCTTTGCCTCTTGACTTCCATAGCTTGTAATAATTTTCCCCCAAAGTGTGAGCTTATCTGTCTCCTCTTGTGTTAGTCCTCCTTTGGATCTTGGAATAGGCATAGCTTCATCACCTACTACAATTCTGTAAAGATTTCTACCTTGCAAATAGGCCTCTGTTCTGATTTGCCAAGCTGCATAGTTGTGTCCATCAAGCTTCTCGATCATTGAGAGAAATTTGTCACCGATCTTGATCTAGCTCTGATACCACTGGAAGAACTTGGAGAAGCTTGTAGGAGGTAGAAAAGTGTGTTTCAAAGCGACAAAGGTTGGTCCAACCAACCAGCACAAGCCCAGCCCTTGAGCTTATGGAGACTCAAATAGACCTTATAGGCATGGGATAAGTTCAAATAAATGCACTATGTACTTTGGAGCATCAAGGAGAAAGAGTTGATAAAAAATAGATAGGTTCGCATGTCGTCTAGCTCAAAAAACTTACTATCTATGGAAGAGATAATGAACTTCAAATGCCCATAGCGATCAGCGTGATTACAATTAGAAAAATTCCTTTTATGGGAGTGCTACAAATAGGGTTGAGTGAATATAATGCACAGAAGTATAATGAATAAGAAAAATATGCTATAGGAATGAATCAGACACTCGTTGGTGGTACCTCCTATTTTTCAGAAACACACAGAGAGTGACCCTGAGATAGAAAAACTGAGATTTATCCCAAAAATTTGAAGCTTTGGAGAGAGAGCAGAAGCCTCTGCAAGATTTATGTTGGTGAAGAAGATGATGCAGAAAATTGGAAGAGCAAGACAATAATGGTCACAAGTGTATGTATATTGCTTCCATGTATTGTACAAAAGATTTCAAGTCTTTATATAGACTCTAGAAGTGCTCCATGACTTCTACAAGTGGATTTTGAATTGAAATGAAGGTGGGAATGGTTGTTGGAAGAAATCAACTCACTTTCCTACAATCTAGGAAAACTAAAGAACTAGTTTGATCTACTTTTAGTTGATTGATTACATGATTGAATGCAAAAAAGCCACCACAAATTTGTCGGATTTGGTCTCTATCTTTCTACTTTTACATGTGTAAAGCTCAAAGCTTTTACAATGGTAAAAGATCCATGAGAAATTGTTTTTAAAATAATACAATAAGTGAGCATAAGAAAAAGAACTCTCCAACGGATATTCTTTCAATGTGATAGCCTTTGATGTAGATCAAATCCACCTCAAGCATAGTGTAAGCTTGATGTTCCAACAAATCTTTCAATAAAATCTAAAAGATTCTTTATTGTTTTTTAATGCATTCTCAATTTATAGTAGTTTTTTTCATTTGTTTTAAGCTTTCCATCTACAAGTCAAAAGTGTTGATATATTCAGGTAGTGATGTGTGTGAAGACTCTAGGACTACCAAAGCACTTTTTTCCCTCTTTAGGAGGTTTTCCCCCCGGCTTGTATATACCCCTATTGCCCTAATGGATCACTTGTCTTTGTACATTATAGTGGTAATACACTTAGTATTGTGTGTTGTACTCCAAAATTCTTCTTCTTCCTTGTGTTCTTCGTGTATGGTCCTTTTGTGAAGGGTGTTGAAAAATTTCCTATTACACACTACAAATATAGGTACTAACATTGATGTAGATGGCATCAAAGATGGTGATATTCTATAGATTCTTGTTGGTGTTGCGGTTTCTAAAACACCTACTTCAAAGCAAATTCATTGGGATGGTAGAGATGCTAAAGCATATGCATTGATAGCCTTGTCTATCAAATGTTCCATTATTCCTCACATTCACTTCTTGTAGAACAATTGGGGATGCTTGGGATACACTTACCACATTGTACCAAGCTAGGAATAAGGCTCTTGTTGCTTACCTCCGAAAACAGTTGGAGAGTGAGCGTATGAATGAACCTGGTTCGATGGAAAGTTTTCTAACAAAGATCCAAGATTTGATTGAACACTTTGTTCCTACTCATGAAGTCTTGCATGAGAGTTCACTTGTGTACAATCTTTTGAATGGTCTTCCTGATTCATACAAGAGTTTTGCTTCTACTCTTTGTCTGATGATGAAAGGCAATCCAAATGCCTTAACATTTGATCTAGCTTTCTTGGCTAGTCAGAAAGGCAAAGGTAAATGGAGCTCTTCTAGTAGTAAGTACAAAGTTGGGTGCAAAAGAGGGAAAGAAAAAAGAGGCAAGAATTGTTGTTGTAGAGGCCTCTACACCAAAAATAGAGTCTGCTAATCTAGTGTAGAAACAAGAATGGGTGTTTACTATTGTTTGCACTTTTGATCCATCTTCTCTTGGATAGTGTATCTCTGCAGTAGACTCAAATGATTGGTACTTCAATAGTGGGGCAACCAAACATATTACCCCGCATCATAGATTCTTCACTTCACTCGAGCCTGCCCCTACAAGGAATAATGTCATATGTGCTAACTACAGCTCTATCTTGTCATGGGAGTTGGAAAGATCATTCTGACTATTGTTGACGCTAGTTCTTTTACATTGTAAGGTGCTTTATTTCTACCAGGGATGAAGAAGAATCTGTTATCAGTTTCAACTTTAGCTAAGATTGGCTCAGTTGTAAAACTTGTTAATGATAGATATATAGTTCATGATCTGTCAAATGACAAAGTGATTATTTCTTCTAGCATTTTATGTGGTGGGATGTATAAGCTGCTAGACTATGAAAGATTTTGGAATGATTTAGCATGTGCATTACATGATTCTTAAGCTATATTAGATGCAAAGCTTTGGCATACAGGCTTTGGTCATCTGAGTTTTGCTAGTTTGCTATGCCTACAGAAATCTTAACTGGTTCCCTCTCTACCCAAACTTTAGGCACCCCATAAACATGTATGTGAAGGCTATATTTTGTGCAAAATGTAGCATTCCGCATTCTCAAAAGATGGTTCATTTCAAGCTTTCATTGATGATATCTCAAGAGATGCATAGGTATACCCATTGATGGCAAAGTCCAAAGTGTTTATGTGCTTCAAACAGTTTTTGGTTTTTGCTAAAAATATTTAAGCATGTAAAATGGGCACCCTCCATTCTAATCAAGGGGGAAGACATGTCTTCTAAAATTAATGCACTTCTGGTTGAATATGGAATAAAACATCAATGTATAGTGCCATATAACCACAACTAAATGGAGTTGCTGAATGGAAGAATAGGTCAGTCATGGAGATGGCAAGGTGTATGGTCAAGAGTCATGCTTTAACACATAGTTTCTGGTTTGTGGATATCATGTGTGCAACATATGTACTTAACTCGTATCCCACTAAAGCATTGTAGTCTATCACTCCATATGAGGCTTGGCATAGTCACAAGCCATCTGTTGCTCACCTGCATAATTTTGGTTGTCTAGAATATGCGTTAGTGCTTGAAAAAACATTATAGAAAATTGGATGATAAAGCAGTGAAATGTATTTTTGTCGCGTAGAGTTGTGAAAGCAAAGGCTATCGTCTGTGTCATCCATAGACTAAATGCATTTTGGTTAGCCGTGATGTTGTTTTTGTGGAAGATGCTATTCAGCCATTACTTTCATGTACTAGGAGACATATGTTAGCCGCAAAGACATGTATGATACATTCCTCCCTCTTGGACAATTTAGTGTTGGTGCTAATGAGGCAACTTCTTAGCCTTTATAGGTTTCATGTGATGATGTAGATGATCCCATTTCTGATGCAGATTTACACGGTGTACTTATTGATGACATAATTGATATTGAGGAGGCAAAACTATGCCAAAATGGCTTGTGCAGACTTTTTGTGACAACAAATTAGATGTGCCTCTATCATACCGTACTCGTTCATGCTCTCATAGTGCCTCTTTTGCATTAGATTGCTATGCTATGGTCGCCTCTACTCTCTGTGATGAGAATGAGCTTGTTTCCTTTGATGAAGAACAACATTTTAAAATTAGATGGCTGCTATGCAATCACAATATGATGCTATCATGAAAAATGGTACCTGGTCTTTATGTGACTTGCCTCGTCGCAAGAAGCCAATTGGTACTAAGTGGGTATGCAAGCTGAAGCATAAGCCTGATGGAACATTTGACAAGTATAAAGCTAGGCTTGTTACAAAGGGTTATGCTCAAGAAAGAGGCATTGATTTTGTACGAGACCTTTGCTCCTACTTGTTGAATGACTACTGTTTGTGGCATCTATGCACTTGCAGCTCATCATGGTTGGAGTGTACATCATTTGGACATTAAAGCTGCATTTCTAAATGGTGATTTGCATGAAGAAGTTTATGTTTTTCAAGCATGTGGATTTGTGTAGAAAGGGCATGAAAACTAGGTGTGCCTATTAAAGAAGGCATTATATGGTTTAAAGCAAGCACCACGTGCTTGGTATGAAAAGATACATGCCTATGTGATTGCACATGGTTTTGAGAATAGTCCAACTAACAGCACCTTATATGTTGAGTGTGCTAATGATGTGATTCTGATCATTGTTGTGTATTTTTATGATGTGCTACTCATTGGTCCTCATGACAAGCATATTGCTGATTTTAAGGCTGATTTGGATGCCTCATTTGAGATGTTTCATTTTGGGGCATTTGCATCATTATTTGGGCATTCAGTTTATGCAAGTGGATGGTGGAATGTCTTTGTGGCAAATGAAATACATTGACACATTATTGTAGCGTTTTGGCCTTGAAGACTATAAACCTATTTCCACACCTATGGAGAGAGGTTTATGATTGAGTCTTGAGGATGCTGGAGATGCATTTGATGTTGTTCTTTATCAATAGGTTGTTGGATGCTTGCTTTACTTATGCGTTACACAACCAGATATTTAGTTTCTTGTCTCATAGATGAGCACGTTTATGCATTTCCCAAGTGTCAAGCATTTGCAGGTGGTTAAGCGCATATTTTTCTACTTCAGTGGTACCTGGCTACTTGGGATCGCTATCGCCATATTTACATGACTTTTTTGACTCTAACTAGACTGATTCCTATGACACTCATGTGTCCACTAGTGGCTTTTGCTTCATGGTTGGTGGATCATGTATATCTTGGTTGAGCAAGAAGCAGTGTACTGTGGCCAGTTCTAGGTGTGAGGCTGAGTATAGTGCAACTTTTCACAATGACTGTTGAGTGTGTGTGGCTCGGGCGCCTTATGGCTTATTTGGATGTTGGTTAGGGTTCTACCACCATCATCTTCACTGATAGTCTGAGTGCATTCATAGTTGCAAGGAACCGAGTGTTCCATGCTCTCACTAAGCACATTGAGGTGTGTTATCATTATGTTTGGGAGAGGTACTCTGTTGGAGAGATCATCTTGGCATATGTGCCCACATAGGGGAACATTGTAGACCTTTTCCCAAAGGCTTTGCCTAGGGATATGTTTGAAGCTTTACGAAAAGCTTTGGGATTACTTCCTTTTGTGGATTGATTCCACATAGCTTGGCACTTCCTTATACATATGTTAGCTCCTTCTTCACTGCATCACTCCAGGGGAGATTTGTTGATATATTTAGGTAGTGATATGTGCATTCTAGGACTCCCGGGGCACTTTTTTCCCTCTTTGGGAGGTTTTTTTCCCCGAATTGTATATATGCATATTGTCGTAATGGGTCACTTATCTTTGTACATTCTGGTGGTAATACATTCAGTATTGTGTATTGTGCTCCAAGTTTCTTCTTCTTCCTTCTATTGTTTGCATACTTTCGCTGACCTCTAACTCCAACGAAAAGAACTAATTTCATCCTCTTGATGTGAATCTTTTTTATGTGATATAGTTTGTAGATAGAAAGAGGAAGAAATGAGATTTCACTAAAGCCCTAATAGACACATGCTTAAAGGCACAACATGTTTTATGATTTTCACGCAAACTTTCTCTCCCTTCCAAATTTCATATATTCATGTAAGATACATTTTAAATGAACCTCCATGGTGTTTTTGAGATTTGATTTGACAAGTTTAATATGGATTAATCAAAAGGAATAAAATTCCTAACATGCTCCATTTTTTTCCTAATGTTTTCCCTTATGTACTAGTGTGGAAGGACTTGTTAAACGCTGAGTTCTAACTCTCAGAACGCGTTTAAACGTTATTTGGGTTCTTGGGAGTGGAAGGGTTCTGTAAAAGCAGAGGCCCTATACTTGGTTCCCAAAATAACCACTTCAGATACAGTAATATACTGATGCTGAGAGCTCTATCAAGATTCTGTTGTACTTAGACATTTACAGTTCACGATTTAGCTTGGCCAACATGTACCGAATACACTAAGATGCTATGTTGCTCTGCACCTTACTGAAAATACCAGAGACAAGAGTAATAGTTCAACCTTTACCGAATAGGTACCACAATCCGATCAACATCCGAAGACATAGAGAATTCAATTGTTTCAGATACACTGTACTGAAGGTCCAGTACGCAACCCAAGAAATCCTTACTGTAGCTTAACCCTTACCGTATGATGACAGACCTCAATGCTGAAGACAACACGATCCCGCACAGTGTTAGAAACACTACCACAGTTACACAGACTTCACCAAACAACTGGCAGAACATTCCAAGAACGAGTACTAACGCAATACGCGAACTTAACACAACAATCGCAATAAGGATTCGTAGACGATTCACTTTAGACAACAGACCGAATGATCTACTGGATGTAGATGATACTCACAACCGGAATAGATACCAATAGACAACAGACAAGACGAGACACAGATACACGCAGAATACTTAGAAATTAGGCAACAAACACCATAGTAAGGCTCAGCTCTAATCACCTAGACATACAGTCTGGTGATGTTTCCGAACGCCTGAAGTGTCTTTTTTCATTGCTTTATATAAGATTACAAGGTATATGTGTAACAACTTTTCGTATGTGCGCAGGGATATAAAAAGATTCTTGATTTTACAACTGCCAATCCGGCGGCTGACTAACACTCTGGCACGCACGGTGGACTCGAACCCACCGGTTTTTACAGAATTACTGTTCTTCTATAATGCCTTCTAAGTACATATTTCTGGCTAATCTAAAGGTGCGGGCGATCTTTTTCTTTAGAGTTTCTAACATTTTTTTGAGGGTATTTGGTTCTACTAAATGTGCATCTACTCTTACAGAACTTAATGTAATGGATTTGGTGAGCAAAATCTCTGCTTGCATCTACAAAAAAGCCTCTTGTAAGTAGAAGTTGTTGGACAAAGCCGCATCTCTCGATATCTTTATTTCTGCAACCTGCTTCTCCATAGTGATTACTCTTTCTTTTTGATTGTCCAGTTGATTTTCCCGTCTCTCGATCTCTTGATTCTAGAACTGGATGGTTCTAGAGTATGCGTCCCTTTCTCTTCGGAGATCTGTTATCAGTTTCTGTAATTGTGCTTCTAATGTCAGTTTTCACCGTAGAATGTCGTTTACCTTGTTGAATTCTATCTTACATCTCTAGAGTTCTGCAGTTGTTTTCATCGCCAGCTCGTACTGTTCTTGGCCTCTTTGAACCACTTCATCAAGCTTCACTCTGGTCTCTTCTAATAAATTGCCTGAGGCTACTCTGGCATCTTCTTTATCCTTTAGATCTAGCTTTAACTGACTGATTTTGGCCTGTGCTTTGCTTAATAACTTGTCCTTTTGGTTAAGATCTTCCAGTGCGGTATCTCTCTGATTGGCAATTGTTTGCTTTTCTGCAAGTTGGGCTTGGAGATGGGTAATTTGGGAGTGCAGTTGATGGTTTTCTGCTTTGACCGCATCTATTTCTTCCTGTAGAGGCGTGATATCTGCTTCTAGGACATCCACCTTGTGTTGTAACTCATTTCAGATGTTATCAGTGACTTCTCTTATCTGGATTGGCAATTGTTGTGATAAATTAATGAGAAGTTGCCCCATTGAAGCTAACTCAGAGAATACAGGGATGGATGGGAGTAGAGGAGGGTGACGAGGTTGGGAAGAGGATGCGGTGAGGAGTTGCTGTGAGTTCGGTGGGGAGTAGTTTGGAGATGAGGAAGAAGAGGTTGTGGGTTCATCAGTGTGAATGGGTTGGATAGGGATAATGGGTTCGGCTATGGGTGCGGGTGGATGAATAGGAAGAACAGCAGTATTGTTGGTTACCTTTTTGGTTTGTTGTGTAGTGTCATCGTTTTCGGCAGATGTGGCATCGACTGCTTTAAGCAGCTCTTCGAAAAATTGTTTGATGATATGTTGTCCCTCCTCTTGTCTTTCCTGCTCGGATTGCCGCTGGGAGGCTTCTTGTGATGAGCTTGTGTCAGACTCACTGTGATCTTCCTGTTCTTGTTGCCCTTCTGACGAGGAATGTGTTGATGATTCGTGCTGCATAGATGTTGCGGTGTCATGGAAGGTTTTCTTCATCCTGCTTTTCTGCTTCTTTGTCACCTTCTTTATCTCCTTCGGCTGAACCTTGTGCTTCACTTTCAGATGAAGTGATCGTGATTCTCTTCTGGCAAAAGAGTTGATTTAGCTCCTCTTCATCTTCTTCTTCATCGTCCTCTAGAAGTTGTGCAGATTCCTCATGGCGCAGAACAGGACCTCGGGGTGGTGGTTATGGTGCCACTATTGTCGGAAAAAGGAATGTTAATATGTGCGGCAGCCGAGACCTGGGCATTCCTCCCTTGTTTACCTGTTTGATGATAGTAACGCATTCTTTGTGAATGCGGTGGAAGAAGTAGGATGCAAAATTCACAGGTTCTCGGGCGGCTAAGTCTAGCACAAAACGCAAACGCACAAGGTATACACAGTCACACAAATCACGCAAGCACAATAGCGGTTTTTGGCGAAACGGAGAAGGTTAAGTAGATGCGCTGCAGTGGACAGCAATTAAAAATCACTAATCATCGTGCGACCTTGAGATGATAACTTCTTAACTTCAGTGTGCATGTATTAGTAGCTAGAAAGGGCAGGGCAGCTGTTGACATAATAAGGTATCAAAACGCGGATATTTACAGACTTATATTATTTTATTAAGCACGCAAAATTAAAAGAAAATAAAAGGAAAAAAAAGGAAACGCAAAAATGTGCAGCCAATCCGCGGGACGTTCAGTGTGGATCGGATGCTTGTTGATAGGGCCGCAGCTTTGATCCATTTATCACCTTTTGAAGAGGAATTCTGGTCAAAGTAATCAACCAAAAAGTGCCTGGGCCTATCTTTTCAGAAATTTGATAGGGACCAAACCATCGTAACCTGAATTTGCGAGTAGCCCTGTTCATAGTAGGCCACCAAAGACCACGCTGCAAAATTTTTCGGTGTGTTAAATCTGCAGCAAAATGGCCATCGAAATGTGTTAAATCTGTAGCAAACCATCGTAACTTGAATTTGCCAGTAGCCCTATTAATAGTAGGCCACCAAAGACCACTCTACAGAATTTTCCGGTGTGTTAAATCTGCAGCAAAATGGTGACCGGAAGGAATTGAGTGAGCCAAAGTAATAACTCAATTAACTTCGTGTGGAGGGATACAACGAAGTAAAATTCTAGTGTGATCCATATAGTATAATTGTCCGGCAAACAACCGAAATTTGCGACTGTATACTGGAATTTTTCTACGCATGGCAAGGGGTGTTGCGGAAGGAAGACATCCATCAGTTAAAAAAGTTAATAACTGATCATAGTAATTAGTTGTCACAAGAAGATCTGCATGTTCATTATTAGTTGGTTCAGAAACATAAATTGCTGGTGTTGTGTCATCTACACCGACCGGAGCTTCACTGGAATCTAAGCGAGAAAGTAAATCTGCTAAGGCATGTGAATTGCCTGGCCTATGAATAACTTCCTAATCAAACTCTTGTAAAAGCAGAACCCAACGCGCTAGTCGACCACCTAAATGTTGTTGTTGTACCAGATAGAGAAGTGCAGCATGATCTACATGAAAAGTAAATCTGCGGCCAAGTAAATAGTGTCTGAATTTCTTTACTGAATACACTAAACCCAGACATTCTCTTTCGGTTACAGAGTAATTCTTTTTTGCAGGAGCAAGTCTTCTACTCGCATAGTAAACAGGCCGGAACCACTTATCGGTTTGTTGCATCAGAACACTGCCAATGGCAATATCTGCTGCATCTACAAAGACATGAAATGGGCGATCCTAGTCAGGAGTCTGTAAAATTGGTACCTGTGTTAATAAACACTTTAGACGATCAAATGCTTTTTGACATTCCGGAGTCCAATCAAATTGTTTAGGACTCTTCGTGATTAATTGATTAAGTGGAATGGCTAAATGAGAGAGCCACCGTAAATGATGACCATGCCATCTCACTTGACCCATGAAACACAATTTTTCCTTTGGTGTAGTAGGTATAGGTGCTTCTAACACAGCTGCTACCTTATCTCGGTCGACTTGTATGCCCTGTGCAGATACAATATAGCCAAGCAATTTACCACATGAAACCGCAAACACAAATTTGTTTGAGTTTAGGCAGAGTCTGTGTTCTCTGCATTTCTCAAAGCAGCACCGTAAATGGAACAAGTGTGCTACCATCTTACCGAACAAAGAGAAATCATCAAGATATACTTGCATGAACGAGGTAAGATAAGGGGAGAATATTTCCTGCATACACCTCTGGAAAGTACTGGGGGCATTTCTTAATCCAAACGACATAACACTACAAGCAAATACACCCCAATTGGTGATGAACGCTGTTTTTGGTATATCTTCCTCAGCCATTCTTACTTGATTGTAACCACTGTATCCATCTAAGAACGAGTACATTTCGTGTCCTGCTACTCTATCAAGCATGGTATCAAGAAAAGGTAGCAAAAATGGATCAGGCACCGTAGTTGCGTTCAGTTTCCGGTAATCTACACATACTCGTAGCTGCCTATTCTTTTTAGGCAGAATAACAATTGGTGAGATCCATTCATCATGCTCTACTGGTACAATGAATCCGACTTTGAGTAGCCTATCAAGTTCTGCCTTTACCTGTGATGCATAGTTCGGATTCATTCGGTAGCTTCGTTGTTTGATTGGTTTTGCTTCCGGCTTCAGCATGACGGTGTGTTGATAAATGTGCGGGTCCAAACCCTTCATATCTTTGTAATCCCATGCAAAGACGTCGGAGAATTCTCGGAGTAGCGGGATTAGGTCTGCTTGAAATGTTTTCGGTAAGTTTTCTTTTATCTTGACAGGACGCGGATGGTCTTCATCTCCTAAATTATAAGTGATCAACTGATCCTCTGGAACATAAAATTATCGGGGCTTCTCTGTATCGTCAGCCGGCTTAAAAAGTTGTTGCAGTTGAGCGTCATCTATAGCAGCAGTATCTTCCTTCTTATCTTCTTCTGTTACAGGCATCACCGTACAAACTACGGGATTCCAATTATCTACAACACATTGTAGATCAACAGTTCCTAGGGAGATCAAGTCAATATTATTCTTTAAAAACTCTTCTTCTTCATCATCTGACAGACCATCTAACATATGAACTGGTTCTTCAAAATACGGTCTAGCATGAAATTCGCAAGGCTGTATAGCATCTAGTTTTACAACATATTTACGATTGTTGTCTTTGAAAGTGAGTTCATGTGCAGAACAATCTTGTATAACCTTAGCTTGCTTCATCGAAGGACGGCCAAAAAGAAGATTATAATCAATGGTGGATTCCGGTAATTCTAGGACGACAAAAGTCATCTTAAATGTGGTACCCTGCAAAGTTATTGGTATATTTTGGACAAGTTCGACTCGATGGACTCTTGACTGGTCAGCCATTCTAACAAAGAATTGAACTGGTTTGATTTCGGTCCATCCTAACTTCTTACATAGTGCAACAGTAGCAATGTTGACACCAGATCCTCCATCAATTAGTACCTGTGTAATTTTATGATTTTTATACCATACCGTAATTAAAGGAACCAAATGATCGACCGTAGAATCAGGTTCCGGTTGCACTGTCGATGTGGCTGGAATGCAAGAAGGTAGAGGACTGAACTGTTGTTGGAATTGTTGTCGAACTCCTGGTACTAGTGCAAGTAATTGGCCAAGAGGAAGAGTAATGGACGCTTTAGATAAAATTTCCCAGGCCTTATGTGATTGAATTGTGTTTTCCACAGATTCTAAAGATGATGTACCTGCTGAAGATGATGTGCCTGCTGCTGAATTAGAATCCTGTTTTTGTGTTCCTTCCTCGGTCAACGGAGCCTAGGTCACCGGAATAGGATTTGGGAACATTGGAGGTTCTGCGGTGCTCCATTGACTAGCCTTATCATACATCCTTTGTTGTTCACGTATGCCTGGTTCAAATATTTGTGCTGCTGGTTGCAGTGGTTTACCGAATCGGGTCTGAATTACTGTAGCTTGCGTTTCTACTGGTGTGATTTGTACCATATTAGTCATTGGGTTGTGAATTTCTTTCTTCCTCTGATCATACTCAGTTGCATCCTTACAAAATCTTCTAATGTGACCAAATTCACCACAAAAATGACAGCGCGATGGTTGCAAATTGGGATTTTCTTGTGCTGGTCCCACCTGCCAGTGGTTTGCATTGTAGTTATTATTTCTTTGTCCTCTGTAATTTCGATAACCTCGTTGCTGGTTGTTTCTCAGTTGTGGAGGTACATAATGATTGGCTAGCTGTCCTGGTTCCTGTATAATCGCATTCACTGTTGCGGTTCCCTGCACTTTGGCGTTGTATGCATAGTTTTTGGTGGTATGTCCGGTCGTGTTGCAGATAGCACAAAACAACTGATTAAGTGCACAAGTGGCATTAGTGTGCCCTGAATTCTTACATGTGGTGCAGAACATCTGTCTGGTCGGATCATCTACAACATTTTTATTTGCCTTTAACCATTCCAAGTCTTCTGTAAATCCTCCAACCTTGTTTTCCAGCTGCAAAGCCATTGCAATCACTGCATCTAGCGTCATAGCTCCTACACAGCGTATGATCATAATCTGTTTCAGTTACGGAGTCAATCCATTGATAAACCATTGAGTGATAACGTCATCCGGTAGGTTGGCATGTGCTGGTGGTAATTACCTCAAATGGGTTCTGAATAGAGTGGCATACTCCTGCACTGTTTGATTTATCTTCTGTCTATTGTTTTGCAAGTAGTCAAAAATTTCGGCTGGATTCTTCTTTAGCCTGAATCTTTGCAGATTTGCATCCCTTACCGCTTCATAGGTGCCGAAATCGTTAATATCATATTCTGTAAGCCATCTAGCTGCTTCATTAACCAATATAGATTGGAAGACAATAGCTTTATACGTCGGATCAGGTGGATGATTGAGCACTACATAACTTATCTCAAACATGCGTACATGAGCTTCTGGGTCATCTCCTGGAAATCCATCGAATTTAGTGTACGTTACTCCTGTGGGAGTCGGTCGGGGTGGAAATAACTGTTAGTGCTACTGCTGCTGCTCCTGCTGTTGTTGTTGTTGTTGTTGTTGTGGTTGCCCACTCATCGTGCTGGCGATGGTATTGGGACAATCTGCTGTATCCCGAGTCTGAATATCTGAACCGTTGGAATCTGTATCTTCAGCCTGTGCACTCTCCAGCTCGATAATATTGTTCATTATATTTCGGATCTCAGCTTCGAACACGCTACCTTCCTTCTTGATATCAAATGTAGGAAAGATTACTCCAAATAGCGGTGACTGGATTGAAGATTCACCAAGAAATGGTAAATCGTCACCGGAACACTGTGAATTCTCAGCAACTTGTACCGAAATAACACCGGAAGGTGCCGATTTTTCCCCAAAACAAAGTGCTCCTTCTCCTTCACGGGTTTCTTTGGCCAAGACGTTTCTTTTCGTAGACAAATTCGAATATTTACCTAATGATGTTAAACTAACTTCATGCTGCGTCTTGGTAGATTCTAGAGTTACTATATCTTCGACAGACTGTGCCGAAATCGCACCGGAATCTGCCAGAGATTTAGTTCGTTCCACCGGAATATGACCGGAATCCTTACTAACGTTCTTTACTTTCTTAACAACAGGGTTAGACCTATCTGCGCTTTTACCTTCTGGAGGCATCCTTAGCAAATTAGGTACCCCAGGCTCGCGGTTCTTTGGATACGTTTCACCGGATTGAGTAACTGGGATGTATCATCTTTTGGTACTAATCGCGTACTAGTAATGTCGATTTACAATTTACAGTCACGTTTCCATAACTGATTCGCAACAATCTGATCTGTTGCCACCTTCCCATAGACGGCGCTAGTATTAAACACTGAGTTCTAAGTGTCAGAACGCGTTTAAACATTATTTGGGTTCTTGGGAGTGGAAGGGGTCTGTAAAAACACAGGCCCTATACTTGGTTCCCAAAATAACCACTTCAGATACAGTAATATACTGATGCTGAGAGCTCTATCAAGATTCTATTGTACTTAGACATTTACAGTTCACGGTTTAGCTCGGCCAACGTGTATCGAATACACTAAGATGCTATATTGCTCTACACCTTACTAAAAATACCAGAGATAAGAGTAATAGTTCAACCTTTACCGAATAGGTACAACAATCCGATCAACATCTGAAGACACAGAGAATTCGATTGTTTCAGATACACCGTTCTGAAGGTCTAGTACGCAACCCAAGAAATCCTTACTGTAGCTTAACCCTTACCGTATGATGACAAACCTCAATGCTGAAGACAACACGATCCCGCACAGTATTAGAAACACTACCAGAGTTACACAGACTTCACCAAACAACTGGCAGAACATTCCAAGAACGAGTACTAACGCAATATGCGAACTTAACACAACAATCGCAGTAAGGATTTGCAGACGATTCACTTCAGACAACAGCTCGAATGATCTACTGGATGTAGATGATACTCACAACCGCAATAGATACCAATAGACAACAGACAAGACGAGACACAGATACACACAGAATACTCAGAAATTAGGCAACAAGCACCATAGTAACGCTCAGCTCTAATCACCTAGACAGACAGTCTGGTGATCTTTCCGAATGCCTCGAGTGTCTTTTTTCATTGCTTTATACAAGATTACAAGGTATATGTGTAAAAACTTTTCGTACGTGCGCAGGGATATAAAAAGATTCTTGATTTTACAAGTGCCAATCCGGCGGCCGACTAACAGACTAGAAGTTGATCTTTTTGCTTCCATAGATGGAAACAATGCAATTTTATAGAAAACAATTTAACTTACTCACTATCATTCCCTTGGAATTCATTTTATAAGAAAATATCTGTGTCTCACTAAACTTTTGGGACCCAAATAGTTGGCCAATAAGGAACATTCAATTGATCTCCATCGACATTTTTAGCATCTTTGCATTTGACAAGATCATTGTAGGAGTACAATCTCCAAAAGTAGAAAGAAGGGCTTGATTTTCCTCTTGTTATTTTGGCTAGCCTACACTAAATACTATATAGAAGGGGATAGAAGTACTCCCACTTCCCCATTTTTTTCGAAGGTGATTATGTCATAGCATGGAATGAAAATCAGACCACTTAAAATGGCCACTTTCTCCTATAGGAGCAATTGTCCTTTGAAGATAGTATCCCACATTCAAAGGACTACAATCTATGCTCTAGATGTGTTTCAATGCTTGAGAGGTGTCCCTTTCTCCCTCTATGAAGAACTTTATCTATTTATTTGGTTAAAAAAACATAAACTCTTTTCATAAAGATAAGCTTTGAGAATCCTTTTACTTCTAATCTGTAACCCTCAAGGATTGAGAGGACCCTATTCTTGATTCATGCATCTAGAACATCACAACAAAGTCTCCCTTTCAATTAATTACAATGAATGAGATCATAATACAAATTCAGAAAGTCTACACATCCCTTCAACTTGAACGATACACATAGGGAAAATGTCTTTGTATCACTAAAAGAACAACTGGAGATACTTATGAAGCTATGATGAAAGACATTAGATAGCACGTAGAAGGTGCTGTAAACATCAGACACACCACGTGAGAAGAGCATGATTTTAATCTCAAATGACTTAAATCCTGCATGTCTTTCCACATTTCACATTATAACTTCCAATAACCACTCTCTATTTATGAAATTCATGAATTTTACTTAAAAAACCTTGGATTTTTTATTAACTCACATGGATAAGATACATTTGTTTTCAGATAGTGATAAAAGTTATTACTCCATCTCTTGTAATCAATGATCATGGAATCAGAAGCAAATTATCTTGTAGATACACACCACAACAAAATGTTGTTGCAGAATGCAAAAATCCTTTGATTGAGGAAGTTTCTTGAGCCATGTTGAATGAAAAAAATATGCCAGATATGTTTTGGGTAGAAGCTTGTCATATGGCTGTGCATGTTATAAATAGAGCTCCAACAACCATGGTTCATGATCTCAGTCCTTATGAGAGACTATGGAAACATAAGCCAAATCTGAGCTATTTACGAGTTTTTGGAAGTATTTGTTATGCACATATGCCTAGTCAGTTGAGACAGGAGTTTAAGGCAAAATCTGAAAAGTTCATATTTGTTGGATACTCAGAAGTGAATAAAGGATATGGATGTTATAATCCTGCTACAAAAGAATGTACAGTAAGCAAAGATGTTATATTCGATGAAAATGCATCATGGTACACACCCAAAGACATGGTTGTGATAGAGAATGATATGGCTGATTCTATGCAAAATGTTCATGATGAGCTAGGAACAAGTAATAGATATTTTGACCATGAATAAAGTTAAGACTATGGTTCATATGAGTTTCCTACACCTAAAACGTCATGGAGTGAAAATGCAAAAGACTATGCAAGAAGAAAGGAGAAAGGGAAAGATACATACATGTCTGATACATATATTGATGATAAGATAGTTATGCCTGGCATGTTGAAAAATATGAAGGAGAAATATGTTCCTCCACATGCAAGGAAAGAGACACATTCAAGATCAGATGAAGAAACACCTTTGAGATGATCTATGAGAGTTCTATGGATAGACTGAATCTATACAATCAGCCTATGAAGCTTCATTCTCCATAGACGACTGAGAGAATCAAGCATGACAAACCAAAGACTTTTCATGATGCATCACAAAGTGAAGATTGGTGCAAAGCAATGGATGATGAGATGAATGGATTGAAAAAGAATGATACATGGTATTATGTGAAATTACCACCGAATAAGAAACCTATTGGATGTAAATGGGTATACAAAGTGAAGTGCAAAAGTGATGGTTCATTGGAAATATTTAAAGCGTGCTTTGTTGCAAAAGGATATGCACAAGTATATGGATTGGATTATGATGAAACTTTTAGTCCAGTGGTTGAAATGACAATGGTGAGAAGCTTGATTGCAAGGGCTGCTATGAACAATTGGACATTGTACCGAATGGATGTTAAGAATGCATTCTTGAATGGCAAATTACATGAGGAAGTCTATATGCAGCAACCAGAAGGTTATGTGCATCCAAAGTATCCTGACTATGTATGCAAATTAAAGAAAGTGCTTTATGGATTGAAAGAAGCACTATGAGCATGGTGTAAACGATTCACTAAGAAGTTGTTGGATCTGAAATTTATGCAATCAAAGGCGAATTATTCACTGTTTGTATGGAATCAAGGAAGCAAAACGATTCTATTAGTGATTTATGTGGATGATTTGATCATTACTAGCAATGATGAGAAGAGGTTGATGATTTGAAAAGGCAACTAAAATCTGAATTTTTTATGTCAAACTTGGAAAAGCTAAAATACTTTTTGGGAATTGAAGTAATTTCAATAAAAGAGGGAATTCGGATGATACAACTCAATTATATGCTGGAAATGCTTGAAACATTTGGTATGAGTGCTTGCAAACATGTTGATACACCACTTGATGATAATGCTAAGCTTATGGATGATGGGAAATACTTGCATGATGCCAATGCATATAGGAAAATGGTTAGAAGTTTGTATTATGTAACAAAGACACTACCAGATTTGAGTTTTGTAGTTGGTTTGGTGAGTCAATATATGCATAAACCATGTAGAGTGCACTTCGATGTATTGCGATGCATATTGCGATATGTGAAAGGAACATGCAATTTTGGCTTGTTTTATGTGAGAAAAGGTCAGCCATGTATATATGCATACACAAATGCGGATTGGGATGGAAATATCATGGATCGAAGGTCAACAAGTGGATTTTCATTTTCCCTTGTAAGTGCAATCATTTCTTGGAGTAGCAAGAAGCAACCAACTATGGCCTTGTCAAGTACCAAAGCTGAATATAGAGGCACTACACAAGCCGTTTGTGAAGCGACATGGATGAAATACCTACTTGAAGACATGGGAATCTACATCGACAAAAGGTGGTCATCTATTGTGACAATGTAAGCAGCATAATGCTATCAAAGAATCTAGTTTATCATGCGATGTCAAAGCAGATCGATGTTCATTATCATTTTGTTCGTGAGAAGGTCATCGCAGGAGAAGTGGAGCTGATTCACATCAACACTGAGAGAGCAAGTGGCAGATATCTTCACCAAAACTCTTCCCAAAGAAAAGTTCATCTACTTCAGAGAAGCTTTAGGAGTTAGAAAGCTTTAGTTTGTATCTAGATTTCATTTAATGTTATTTCATCTTGTATGCACATATGTACTTTTTTCATTTTGTATTCAAGCTCATTCTGAGCTTGAGAGGGAGATTTGATGATGTGGCAAGATAGTAAATATTCAGAAAATGACTTAATATAAACTCTCCACCACTGCAACCGAGAGAGAGTTTTTTCTGAGCTCTGTCTGTGTCGCTTCATTTTCGTTTCTGGATTGTTTAGCGCCATAGCTCTGCTGGATTAACTTTTGATTACACTTAACACAATGACATGAAATAACTAAGACTTCCAATGAACTTTCTAAAAAGCAGATAGCTCATGCATTTAGCTACTGTAATTATCACGAATCCCTACTCTTTCCTACATGTAAGGATCCATGTCATTGCTCACAAATAGTTGATGGATATTATTTTAAACAGACGAAACATTGCATATAAATAGATGATGTGCTACAAAGCAAAAATAGAGATCATGAGAATAACAAGATAGATATCCTAACGTTGTCAGTGTTGAAAACAAGAATATATGTGTGTAAGCAATTTATTGGAGCTATGATACCTCATAGAGTCAGAGTATACTTTGAATGTTACTCACAAATGTATTTGAGAGAAGAAACAAAAAGGTTGTAAATTGTTGCGTTGGCATACCTGAAGAATAAGGACTTGCCCAAGGAAATTCCAAGACCATCCTTCACTGAAAAATCTCCTATACATACACATATGGTCAGAAGACGTATACAATATATCTTATTATATCAAGTACATCAACACATATATTGAATTACATGTATAGGCAGCTACACATACATTTTAGGGGTTCTTATATACACATATAAGCACATATGCACTTTACTTTATATCCATATATACATATGTACACATAAAACACCTAATCTTCTAAAGGATAAACACTTAAATAGACATATATAAATAGTCACAACTTTATGGAGCATGTACAATGATCAATGATGATCCATACATAGATATATGGACAGAAATTTATTCCCTTTAACTTAAAAGCTCACATACACACAAGGTAACTCATATGTAGGTTTTCCCATCTTTGGGACTCCTAAAGAGTTTTTAAAAACGGATTCACTAAAGAGGTTAAAAAGTAATTCGATACACTAAGCGTGTTTACAAACTGCCATGGGAGTACTAGATTATGCCCTTTGACTAGACAAGACAGGATCTTGAAACTACACATTTGATTAAAAGATTACCCACATAGGGAAATGCTACAAGAATATATGACTAATATAAGAAGTCCCACAACCTAGCAATGATAGGTATAGATAGCTCAACTAGAGATGATAGAGAAGATCCCACAACATGGGACTGTAGGTATGAAGAAAGATCTCTCGATTACAAGAACTCCTTTCAAGAAGATGAAGTAGATACAAGGAATAACTAAAAAGGATCCCGTACCAAAATCTTGCAACATGACAAGAGAGGAATTCCAAGATAAAATACAAGACAAGACTAGAGCAAAGGAAAAGAGTAGAACTCAAACTAGAACTCTAACTAGAACCTGAAAGTACTTTCTTGATGATCACGATTCCTTGAGCTCTCTACGTACAAAAATCAAGAAACTAGATAATTGATCTTAGGCTTTTGGCATGTTTGGGACACAATGGAAGCATTACTTTCTCCAAATTCTGAACCAATCATGAGATAAGGAAGAATGCATGGAATCTAGCATTTGAGATGGTTTCCTTTTCCATGAGTTGATCTCCCTCAAGCGATAAGTTCCACAAGCAGCGGTCATGCTCTTTGATCTTGACTTGATTGGATCTTTCTTATGAAATTCTCGAACCTCGGTTTGTGATCTCTAAATGTTTGATGGCTGATTTCATATCCTTTCCAATGAACAAGACAGTTCAATGCTACTCGACATATTATCAAATCTAGGACATGCTCGACTTCCAATTCTTCATGACCATCAATCTCGATAGGTAGTCAAGGACTAGGTCTCTCGCCCCTCAATGGTAAAATCAAATATGGTTCCAATATGGACACATAAAAAGTGGACGTATTCTCATGGCACTTGGTAAAAGGAGGTTGAAGATGACTGGATTAGTCATGGCAAAGATGGTGAACAAAGCAAATCGCTAATGGTCTAGCTTGAAAGAAGGCCTTGAAGCCTATAGACTATTTTTTAATAAATTCTATCTTTGTAGAAAACACATTCTAAGTTTCAATAATCATTTCCTGTTTATGCAATTTATTAATTCTAGTTAAAGAGACCAAGGCTTTTTGTTGAACTTGCATGAATTATTTACTTTTGCTCTTAGATAGTGACAAAAGTTATTACTCCATCTCTTATGATCAATGACTTTTACATCAACTAAAGTAACTTTAAGAAAAATCATTGCAAGTATGATTTTGAAATATCTAGGGAACTAAGATCTTAGGAATTATAGTAATTTTTAAATATCTAGGGAACTAACATCTTAGTTTATTATTCTATAAATAATAACTCGAATTGTACTCATTTCATTCTTAAAATAACGTTAATGATAGAATATCTTCAATAAATGGTTTTTTATAACTTTTCAGATAGGCCACGATTTTCTTATTTGAAATAATATTTATCAAATATCCAATTCTTAAAAAGACATGAAAGTGTCCAAAAAGCTTCAATCTATGAGTATCCCAAATTAAACCATCTTTAGGGGAGGAAGAACACTACATTTTCTCCAAACTAAGGACTTCATAAACATGCTTACAAGGTGCCTCACAACTGGCCAGAGAGCACACCATATCAAATTTCAAAAGTTTTAGAAAACTAGCATAATTGAGATGAACAAAGCATGCCTGCCAAAGCTTTGCATCTAAGATAGACCAGAAATCTTGAACTTCACACGTTGAATCATTCACAGATATTGCATATTCTATGAGACTATACAATCCATGACCTAAAACTCCAGAAGCAATAATGACATTAGTATTTAAGAGATCATGACTTGTATACTTTTCATCAACAAATTTGAAAACCAAACGAATCTTGGCTTATATTGAAACTAAAAACATAATTTACTTGATCTCTAGGACATAATGCATCTAAGAATGTGAAAGTACTATCATCAAAAGTGGTAAAAATGATCTTTCCAACTCCCATTACATGATAAGAGGAGTTGTTAGCACATGTCATAGGATTCCTTGTATGGGAATGCTTAAGAGAATGGAAGAAACTACACTACAAGGAAATATGTTTGGTTGCCACAATATCAAAGTACCAAACATCTAAGCTACATATATACTTTGCTCATGAGAAGATGGTTCACAACTACAAACAAGAGTACATCCTTTTCTTCATTCAATACAAGATTAATAGATTTTGTTCTTGGTATAGAGACCTCTCCAACAACCATTCTAGTATGTTTCCTCTTGGCCTCTTTTGTGGCCAAGTTTAGACAAATCTTTATGACATTATTATTTTCTTTATAATATTTGCAAAATTCTCTCTACATTTTTGTTTTCTTCTCATCTTTGTCTTCCTTCTTTGATTGTGTAGCATTCACAGATTCCTACTTAATAGTAGATTAGTTCCATTTACCCATGCCATTGTGATTAGCTAAGAAAGCTTCATCTACAACATGCATCCTTGACCTTCTTTTCCTAGACAAAGCTTCTTGCACTAAAAGAGAGCCTAAGTCACCTAATGTCAAGAGATTTGTATTTTCGTTCATCATCAATTAAAGATAAGAAGAAAAACCCTTCTATGAATCTGGAAGAACTTTAAGAATAGTCTACACAAGTGAAGTATCTGATAATAATTCATCAGCTAAGATTAGTCACTTCTTGAAATCTCTGATCTTTGTCAAAAGATTATCAATAGAATCTCGTTCATTCATATGCTCACTCTCCAACTATTTTCAATGGTAAGTAACAAAAGCGTGATTTGTTCCCTCGTATAAAGTGGTAAGTGGATCCCAAGCATTCTTTTCTATTTTGAAAGAGCAAATGCGAGGGCTAATGGCACATCTAATAGACAAACATATGAATGCATGTGCTTGATCATCTCCCCCATCCCATGAAATATTGTTTATTGCATGTGCAACAAGAACCGCAACACGAATAGGAATATGAAGATCATCATCTTCAATGTCATGTGCATCACCTTCAATGTCTTTATTTGCAAATGTGGTAATGCATTTTTCAATACGATGCATAATATTCCATAGCTCTTTTGCTACCAATGCATGATGCATCATATATGCCCATAACGGGTAACTTGTACTATCCAAGTTGTCCTTAATAGTCAAAATATGGAGTACATGAGTGCTTTTAGTCATGCTCACTCACTAAAATACCTTGATGCAAAAAACAAAAAATCACTATATCTTAAATAGTTGAAGTGAATTACCTTGTCGACTATGTTAAACCCATGGCATCCCTTTGAACCACTTATACTAGCAAATCATAATCTATGTATATGTTTGGCACAAAAGGACCATGCACTATGATAGTATGTTTGGAGGCTATTTTTTGTATGCTCTTAAGCAATTTGAGCTTCTAATATCCATGAATATGCTCAACAATATTCATGCAATTCTAAGACTGTGATTAGAGGGTTGTTGGTGATAAAGCGGCCACCTGATCTAATATCGATTCTTGAAGTTCGAGTTCTATATAAGCACATGAACAACACAAGCAGGAACAAGAAGCTTGGAGCAAAACACAATAGTGATTAAATTGCCAAGCTAATGTACAAGATTAAGTGTCCCATTAGGGTTATATGTGTATATACAAGCCAAGGGGAAAAAAGTCCTAAAGAGGGAAAAAAGTGCGCCATAGGTCCTAAGTGTGTTCATACACATCAGTACCAAAATATATCAACATTAAGAATCAAGTCTTACAAGACATAGAGATATCTCTTCAACCTTCACCAATTGTCTCATTCAGAGATTCGTGTATATTGATCTTTGTACAATCTATAACCATTGACTCCTCCTGAACAAAGAACTTGTTTGAAGTATTAAGCTCTCATGTCGCCAACATAAATGTGGATAAACCTATGGGATTCTCTATTTCTCTGATACCCAAAACAAAAACAACCTTTCTTATTTTTTCTTGTTCCAATATGTTTGGAGATGATATACTACTACAATATACTACTTTTTGTTTTAGCAATTGACCTCATCTCATGTAAGCACACTATAGTTTTGGGTTGTTCCAAAAACCTACTTCGAGATGATATACTGCTACAATATAATAATTTGTGTTTTAGCAACCGACCTCATCTCCTATAAGAACACTATATTTTTCATTGTACATTATATTAGGAAAATCTCCAAGACGAATAGAAAAGGAGAACTAGAAGAAAAACTAATTCCTTAATTTCCATTATGATGTACAATAAACCACCATTTTGCAACAATCCATACATGGATACTCGAAAATGCAATAGAAGAAAATGGAGAAAGTTTATACGGAAACGTTTTTCATCAAATCATTCTTAAAGAACTAGTCGAAATCATCAGGATATCCTCTCTTTTGAATATGTAATGTAATACAATCTTTTTCTGTCCGTTGACTACCTTAATGACGTTAAAATCTGAAATTCGAGAACCGTGTTATTTATCTTAAGTTAACATTTAAATGACTATATCAATAAACATACGATGGATTCTCCCGTTTTGCTCTTTTAAAGAATAACCACTAGTTCTCTTGCTATTTTTTCATCATTGCGATATTTGAAATCTCTCAACCATTATTAGGTCATTGGGCGTTTGGATTGACTTTCGGAAAACGCAAGGTGAAATATAACATAATCTACGATTTGATGATAACTATCTTACAAAAAACTCTTTGAGCTTAGTGACCTTCATTGTTCCCTCAAATTGGACGAGTGGAGAGAGATAAAAGATCTCATGTACTATCAACCACTATCACAAGTATTAATAATGTAGTCTATCAGACCTTGAAAAAGGAGAGGCAACTTAATAGGTAACATTGCCATGTAGAGAGGAAACATTACATGTTAAGAGAGAACGTCCTACAAAATAGAGATCACGAGAATAACAGGATATATATTCTAGTCTCATCATTCTTTAAAAGAAGATCAGATGTGCCTAGGCAATGCGACGAAGATATGACACCTAATAGAGTCCGAGAAAACTTTGAATCTTACTCCCAAGTATATTTGAAACAAGAAACAGAAGGTTGTAAGTGTATCCACTCTACTATCAACTAGTATCACAAGATTCAACAATGTCCTCTACCAGACCTTGAGAAAGGAGAGGTAATAATATCTTAATAAAAAATAAGGTATCTACCTAGGAGCACAAACATCAGTAGAGGACAAGCTTCAATTTATGAGTAGCCCAAACTAAACCTTCTTTAGGGGAGGAAGAACACTACATTTTGCCCAAAGCATAATTGAGATGACCAAAGAATAATTGTGTAGAAAACTAGCATAATTGAGATGACCAAAGCATGCATGCTAAAGCTTTGCATCTAAGATAGCCAAAAAATCTTGAATTGCACGCGTTGAATCATTAAAAAATTTTTCATATTCTATGAGCTTATACAATCCATGACATAAAATTCTAGAAGTATTAATGACATCACTATTTGAGGGATCATGAATTGTACATTTTTCATCAAGAAATTTGACAACCAAATGAATCTTGGATTATATTGAAAGTAACAACATATTTTTCTTGATCTCTATGACATATAATGCATCTAAGAATGTGAAAGTACTGTCATCAAAAGTAGCCAAAAATGATATTTCCAACTCCCATTACATGATAAGAGCAGTTGTTAGCACATGTGATAGGATTTTGGATATGGGAATGCTTAAGATAATAGATGAAACTACAGTACAAGGAAATATGTTTGGTTGACACACTATCAAAGTACCAAATGTCTGTGTCTACTATAGACATACACTGCTCATGAGAAGATGGGTCACAACTGCAAACAATAGTAAATGCCTTTTCTTCATTCAATACGAGATTAATGGATTTTGTTTTTGGTGTAGAGACCTCTCCAACAACGATTCTAGTCTTTTTCCTCTTGGCCTCTTTTGTAGCTAGGTTTTGACAAATCTTTATGACATAATCATTTTCTTTACAATATTTGCAAAATTGTTTCTATGTTTTTCTTTTCTTCTAGCCTTTGTCTTCCTTCTTTGATTATGTAGCGTTAACAGATTTCTACTTAGTATTAGATTAGTTCCATTTACCCATGCCTTTTTCATTAGCTAAGAAAGCTTCATCTATAATATGCATACTCGACCTGCTTTTTGTAGACAAAGCTTCTTGCAACAAAATAGAGCCTAAGTCACAAAATGTTTAAGGATTTGTACTTGCTTTCATCATTAAGCAAAGATAATAAGAAAAAACCTCGCATGAATCTAGAAGAACTTTGAGAATAGTCTACACAAGTGATCGATCGGATAATAATTCATCAGCATAAATCAATCACTTGTTCAAGTCTTTGATCTTTTTCAAAGGAGTATCCATAGAATCTCCATCATTCATATGCTCACTCTTTAATGATTTTTAATGGTAAGTAACGAAAGCCTCATTTCTTCCCTAGTATAAAGTGGTAACTGGATCCCAAGCATCCTTTGCGATTTTGCAGGAGCGAATGTGAGGGCTAATGGCACAATTGATAGACAAAGCTATGAATGCATGTGCTTGAGCATCTCCCCCATCCCATCAAAGTTTCTTTATTGCATGTGCAACGAGAACCGCAACACGAATAGGAATATGAAGATCATCATCTTCAATGTCATGTGCATCACCTTCAATGGCTTTATTTGCAAATATAGTAGGGCTTTTTTCAATACCATGCACAATATTCCACACCCCTTTTGCTACCAATACATGGTGCATCATATATGCCCATAATGGGTAACTTGTACTATCCAAGTTACCCTTAACAGTCGACCTACAAAGTACATCATTGCTTCTAGCCATGCTCACTCACTAAAATACCTTGATGCAAACCCACAAAAAAATCACTATATCTTAACTAGTTGAACAGAATTACCTTGTCGAGCTCTATTAAACCTATAGCATCCCTTTTAAGCACTTATACTAGCGAGCCAGAAACTATATATGGTTGGCACAAAAGGACCAAATTGCTTATACATCCACTATGATACTATGTTTGAAGGCAATTTTTTGTATGCTCCTAAGCAATTTGAGCTTCTAATATCCCTCAATATGCTCAAAAATATTCATGCAATTCTAAGATTGTGATCGGAGGGTTGTTGGTGATAAAGTGGCCACTTGCTCTAATATCGATTGTTGACATTTGATTCTATCCAAGCACATGAACAACACAAGGAGGAAGAAGAAGGTTGGACCACAACACAATAGTGATTAAATTACCAAGCTAATGAACAAGATTAAGTGTCCCATTAGGTTTATAGACGTATAAACAAGGCAAGGGAAAAAACTCCTAAAGAGGGAACAATGTGCCCCGCAGGTCCTAAGTGTGTTCATACACATCAATACCAAAATATATCAACATTAATAATCAAGTCTTACAAGACATGAACATATGTCTTCAACATTCACCAATCGGCTCCTTGAGAGATTCATGTGTATTGATCTTTGTACAATCTATAACCATTGACTCCTCCTGAATGAAGAACTTGTTCAACGTATTAAATTCTCATGCCGCCAACATAAAGGTGGGGAAACCTATGGGATTCTCTATTTCTTTGATACCCCTAAACAAAAAGATCATTCTTATTTTTTCTTGTTCCAATATGTTTAGAGATGATATACTAGTACAATGTAATAATTTGTGTTTTAGCAACTTACCTCATCTCATATAGGCACACTATATTTTTGGCTTTTTCTTAAAATCTGCTTAGAGGTGATATACTACTACAATATAATAATTTTTGTTTTGGCAACTAACCTCATCTCCTATAAGCACACTATATTTTTCATTTTACATTATATTAGCAAAATCTTGAAGAGGAATAGAAAAGGAGAACTAGAAGGAAAACAAATCCCTTAATTTCCATAATGATGTACAATACACCACCATTTTGCAACAATCCATACATGGATACTTGAAAATGCAAGAAAAGAAAATGGAGAAAGTTTAATCATTTTATTGGAAAACGTTTTTCGTCAAATCATTCTTAAGGAACTAGTCGAAATCATCAGAACATCCTCTCTTTTGAAATGTAATGGAATGCAATCTTTTTCTGTATGATTAGTTTATCCACAAATAGAAAATGGGTTTGAGTCTTGGGATCTCCCCCTACCTTGTCTACCCCCATCTCTGATCACTAGCCGATCATTATCACGTTCCAACCCCCCACTAAAACCTGCAAGGCTCCTTAGCTTCATGTGTGCTCAACCTCTTTCTCTCTCCCCTCCGTCCATTAACAAATTTTTGAAGTGTGGAAGGAGGCCCTTGACAATCCTTCATCCCCCAGCAAGGGTTGGAGAAGTGTATTTTTTAAGACATGGCAGATCTTGATTAGAAGTAAGAAGATGCTCCACTCTATTCAATGCGTACACTCAAAAGCTCTATATCATAGGCTCTCGAGACTTGACGAGGGAGTGAACAAAGGAAAAGCCCAATCCAAGAAGGGCATGCGCAGAATCAGAGCGATGCTCGAATACGAGCAAGAAATTCAAAGGAAAAATCTACAAATTTTCTCTAAGGAGGGGGGGGCTGGCAAAGATAATAAGCCCGCCAAAGAGATGTGCATCATTCTTAAAAGAAAACAAAACAGAGAAGCAATTCCCCTATTGCTAGACTCAAACAACTATGTATGCAATACAAAAAAAGAAAATTTCAGAATCATTAAAGAACTCTTTACAAGACTTGTGGGAACCTCCACTCCCCTCTGCCCTTATAGATGGGACTACATGGCGGACATCTCCAGGATATCCTCTCATAGGATCCCACACAACCTTCGATGCTTGCTTGATGCACCTGTCTTAGAAGGAGAGATCATTCAAGTTCTTGATGCCCTTCAAAGAGGCAAAAGCCTAGGATCAGATGGGCTCACTAATGAGTTCTTTAAGGATTTCAAGTTGGTGATCGCCATCCCCCTCTGTTTGGTTTGGCAAGAAGCACTCAAGTTCGGCGCTCTCCCTTCTTGTGTCCACAATGGCATCATCAAGTTAATCCATAAAAAAGGGGAACAGAACATAATTGAGAAGAGGCGTCCAATTACAATGCTTCAAATGGGATATAAGGTCATTGCCAAATTCATAGCCAATAGAATCTCTTGCCATCTAAGAGCATGGTTAAGCGAGGAACAAAAAGGCTTCTTCAAAGGCAGGTCAATATTGAAAGCCATTATAGATATTTGGGAAGGTCTCGACTTTGCAGATGAATCAAGAAAAAATGTGTTCTTTCTCATGATCGATTTTGACAAATCTTAAGATAGGCTGTAATGGGACTATATTTTGTTGTCTCTTGAAGACCTTGGATGCAATAAAAATTTCACCAAGATGATCTCAACCCTTATCGGAAATGCGTCGACTCAAATTAATGTTAACGGCCAACTTTCAACGACAATGAAACTAAAAAGATCGATTAGACAAGGGTTCCGATCGGCTCCCCTTCTCTTTCCTATTAGTAGGTGATTAGAGGATCGGACCAAGTTTGAGAGAACGCAAAGCTGATGATTTGATGTAAGTTGCATTGATTTTTGTTGTTCGCTCAAAATAGACAAGAGCGACGAAAGATAAAAGATTTCATGTTAGTGTATCCACTCTACTATCAATCACTATCACAAGATTCAATATTGTCCTCTGTGAGAACATGAAAAACAAGAGGAAAGTCTATATTCAATACTGTCTTCGAAATAAACCATTTAAGTGTGACAGGGCCGTAAGTCTCACATGCTTGATTGACCAGAGTCACTTAATGATGACACGGAAAGATAATAAATAAACAAAAAATGACTTAATATAAACTCTCCAGCACTGCCACCCAGCGAGAGTTTTTTCTGAACTCTATCTGTCTCTCTTCGTTTTCATATGTGGATTGTTTAGCGCCATAGCTACGCTTGCTTACCTTTTGATTACAATTGGTATCAGAGCGAGTCCCCATTACTGCATGCTAGTTGTTGTGGTCTACAAGCGAGGAAATCTGTTATAACCAGAAAGAGAAGCGAGTAAATCTAGGCACATAGAGAGAAGAGCAAATGCGGGAAGTTGGGAAGCGGGAAGAACTTGACAAGCATGGGTGCACTATCATGTGCAGCTATTGGCACTCGTTGGCGAGTCATTGATGACAACCGAAAAACAAAAGAGTGAAGGAGACCTACACGAAAGTGCTCACTTACGGAAAGAAAACATGGGTGGTCCATGTCTCTTGTTATATGGACAACAGTGTCTTCTCTATCACATTTTTCTCTTCCTCCCTTGGATTCTCTTGGACCCAACACTCTTGAAGATAGTTCTTGATCCGACTCTCAGATTCTTTTTAGAAGTTTGATATAAAAGTGTGAGAGCTTTATCTCAGGTACACATTTGAGTTTCGGTTTTACTTCGATTACATGTGGCAGGCGACATCATGTATTTTCTTGTGGGTCCTTGAATGGACACTACTCACATGTTGTGAGACGAATGTAAGCATTTTGCAAGTCCTTAATTGGAAAACTCATGTGCCTTGTGAGGTTTATATGCCATTACATAGAGAAGTGCTTATATTGCAAGAATGGGTGATAACATTGCACAAATAGTTGGTGATAAGCTAAACAAAGACAATTATCACATATGGTTATATAGGATGGAGATATTCTTAATGGAAAAAGGATTATGGGGATTAGTGAATGGAGGGGACGAGTGTCCTCAGTTGGGAGAGAACCTCAATGCAGAAGAGCAAAAGGAATATAAAACATAGATAGAAAAATCTAGAAAGTTTCTCGATTGGATTTCGATATGTATATCAGAGAACTTGGTTCCATATATTATGAAGGCTAGCCCACTAAAGGAAGCTTGGGAAATAATTCATAAGAATATGGTACATTGAGGAAAGCTAGAAAAATTCACTTAAAGCAAAACTTGCATAGTGTATGGCGAAGAAATAGATCCATAACTGATTATGTGGCTGAAATTAGGAAGATCAGTGATGATTTAGCTTCAATAAATGGCAAAATTGAAGATGATGATATGGTATTAGTTATGGTAAATCGTCTAGAGCCAAGTATAAAAGCTTAGGTACTTCTATCTCAGTGAGAGACACTATGCCAGATTTTGACGAGGTAGTAGCTCTTTGCATGAGAGAAGAAGTAAAACGTGGTTTGAATGCATCAAGAAGTGGCAATTCAAGCGACCATGCATTCTTTGAGCATAGAGAAAGAGGTTCTTCTCGTGGCGTTCATCTTCTAGAAATGCAAACACAATGGATATGCGAAGAGGTAGAGGAAGATCAAACTCGAGAGGCAAAGGAAGATCACAGGCACCTAGGAACTGTTATCATTGTGGCAAGTATGGCCATTTTGATAAAGATTATTATTATTAGTAGAATAGTCAAAGAGGAAGAGGTAACTACAAAACAGAGATCACGAGAATAACACGAACTAGAAGGAAAAAAAATCCCTTAATTTCCATTATGATGTACAATACACCACCATTTTGCAACAATCCATACATTGATACTCGAAAATGCAAGAAAAGAAAATGGAGAAAGTTTAATCATTTTATTGGAAAACGTTTTTTGAATATGTAATGGAATGCAATATTTTTCTGTCCGTTGACTACTTTAATGAATTTAAAATGTGAAAATAGAGAATCGTGTTATTTATCTTTAGTTAGCACTTGAATGACTATATCAATCAGCGTACGATGGATTTTTCCGTTTTTCTGTTTTAAAGAATAACCACTGGCTGTCTTGCTATGTTTTCATAATTACGATATTTGAAATCGCGCAACCATTACTAGGTCATTGGGCGTTCGGATTGACTTTCGGAAAACGCAAGGTGAAATATAAACTATGGAAGAAGAAGAGATTGATTACTTGATGATAGCTTACTTCTAAAGAAATCTGATTGAACTTGAGCCTAACGGACTTTAAGGTGCATTGATTTTGATTGTCCCTTCAAAATGGACAAGAGTGGAGAGAGATAAAAGATCTCATGTACTATCAACCACAGATTCAATAATGTACTCTGTCAGACCTTGAGAAAGGAGAGGCAACTTAATAGGTCACATTGCGATGTAGAGCGGAAACATTACATGTTAAGAGACGACGTCCTACAAGACAGAGATCACGATAATAAAAGGATATATAGTCTAGTCTCAACATTCTGCAAAACAAGAACATATGTGCCTAGGCAATCCGATGAAACATAAAATAATAAGCATTAGGAGGTCATTAGACGATCGGACCAACTTTGAGAGAACGCAAGGTGAAACATAAAATAACCACCATTTTGTGAGCTAATGAAGAACAAGAGGCTGATGATTTGATGTTAGCTTACCCCTCAAATAATCTGAATTGAATTTTAACCTAATGTAAGCTGCATTGATTTTCATTGTTCCCTCAAAATGGACAAGAGTGGAGAGAGATAAAATATTTCATGTACTATCAAAAGATGCAACAATGTCCTCTGCCAGACCTTGAGAAAGGAGAGGTAATAATATCTTAACAGAAAATAATAATAATATCTTGGAATAAAATCATCTAAGTTTGACAGAGCACTAAGCTTAACTTCCGACGAATTTCCTGTACAGCAGATAATTCACATTCATATTCGTCAATATCCATGCAGTGCATTATTATGAATTATTATGAATTCGAACTCTTTCCGAAACAGACAGTGGATGGATATTACGTTAAACAGCTAATAGGTCACATTGCCATGAAGAGAAGAAACATTGCATATTAACAGACGACCTGCTACAAAAGAAAAAAACGGAGATCATGAAAATAAGAGGATAAAGAGTCTAATCTCGTCATTGTCCGAAACACGAATATATGTGCCTAAGGAATCCAATGAAGCTATGATACCTCATAATAGAGTCCGAGTATACCCTGAAATGTTACTCGCAAACGTATTTGACAAAAGAAACAGAAAGGTCGTAAGGAGCTGCGTTAGCGTATGTGAAGTATACGGACTCGCCCGCGGAAATTCCAAGACCATCCTTCACTAAACAATCTCCTGGAGAGAGCCTTCTGAACACATGGGGACTTATCAGCGTCGTCGAGGCGAATTCGCCGCACGACACATGCACATGGTGAGCCGTACAACGAGGATTCAAACACATGTTGTAGATAACAACGGAAAACGTAGGAACGCCGCCTGGAAATTCGCCTATTCTTCCATGAATCAACAACATGTCTTCCCCAACTCTGCATTCTCTATCATTAGTAAATAAAACACTTCATCAGTAAATATAAAACACTTCATCAGTAAATATCTTAAAAACTTTGGTTTTGTACTCTGATTGAAATGAATATGACTGTTAAGAAGCGTGCTCCCAGCTACTGAGCTTTAGATGTTATAACGCAGAAGCTCCATGGAAGGAGCAAAGCATTATACTATTCGATATATATGTGTATTAAGTTCTGAACTGAGATTCAAGTAAAGCAAAGGACACCTGCATGAGAAATAATTTATTATTGCATACAATCGCAGCAAAAGAAGTACCTGCTGTCGCTTGAGTTAGAACGCACGAAGCAATTAGTAGAAACAAGCATCCCACTGACCAAGAATACGCCATCGCTGTGTAGGCAATGAAAGTCCGTAAAACGTTAATGTCAGCTTTAAACAAGAAGATCTTGACAATGCAAATACAACAAATATAAATGTATATATAAGTAAAGCGCATACGAAGACCGACTTGCGGTGGTCGGAACGGACCGATGAAAATTTACAAATATTAGTTGATTTGCTGTCGTGTCGTGGGCTTACCGGATCCCTCCATATAAGTGAGCGCGAGCGGCATCGATGCCGAGTTGTGCTTGACACATGAAGTTGTCACATCAAACGGCCGGATACATGCGCGTGAGAACTTTTGCGACACAATATGTAACAGAACATCGAAGAAAATAAAAAATCATATACATCTACTGTATAATTTAATGATACACCGGAGATACATATCAACAAAATCCTTTATTCGATAGCCTATTAATTTTTTTGAGTTTTTCTGGTGCTGCTTGTCTTTGATTACCTTTTTGTCTTAGTGTTTAGTCTTTAATCCTATGGCCTTGCTTGCTACTATGGAAACATGCATTAAGATAAGGCCTCCAAAAACCCAGAAACCGACTCAGGTGGGTTCACAGAAGTTAGAAGAAGAAGGAAAAGAAGACCTAGGGCAATGGTTGAGAGGAACCGCATTCTAGATACCCCCACCCCAAACAACCTGTATTGCAATCTCGAAAAAGAGATTAATGAGCTTGATTACCGAGGTAGGAACTAGTTTGAGGTGGATACCAGCGAGAAACCCCTAGAGATCTATTACAACAAAGAAATAATTGAGGATGGTTACACTACAAGCAAAGAAGACGGCTTTACCACTAGTAATGAAGACAATATGGATTGTGAAAGTTCCATCATTGGATTGACCATTCCGAAAATGGATTCCTACCCACTACAACAAGAGGCCTCGCATAAGGTTAAATAGCCTATTGAGATACCCTAGAAAAGCCCCCTTATGAATAAATTGCTAAGTCGGGACTCCCTCCCTGCCAAAAAAAAGATGCTAGGGGGTTGACCGACCCCTCAAGAGCGACCATCATCGACCAATGGCTTGGCGACATTAGCCTAAACCCTTACTTTATCTGTATCCAAGAGACTAAAATTGAGGGAGCAGAACTCGAGACATGTTTTAGACATGTCTCTTTATCTCACATCTAGATATCGACTTCGCACCCCCGAGGGTCCAGTGGGACAATAATTGGTTTAAACCAATTATGATTTGAAAAGGTTGGGAATTCCATTGAAGACCAGAAGCGTCGATGTATTGCCGCCTCCTTTGAAGTCCCCCCTTCGATTTACATTGGTTTCTTTGTATGCCCCAAATCGTGCGCTCGAGACACTAGACATCTGGCCCTTCTTGGTCTCGCTCCCCCACAACGTACTAATTTGCAACAACTTCAACATGGTGGAGGACCCTCCGGATAGATGGAACAACAAGGGCCAGGTCATCAACAGTCATGAGAAAGTAACTTGGGACAAAATCAAGATGCACTTGCATCTGGTCAAATTCAAAGATGCGAGTGAATTTTCTTGGTCCAATCTCCAAGCGGGTGTCGACTTGAGGAAAGCTACATTTGATCAAAGCTCAATTGCTCAGAGCATTATTCATCAGTGGGGCCGTCCATCCCTCTCGCAATGCACCAACCTCGCCATCTCTGATAACTACCCGATCATTATCACATTGCAACCCCCTAATAAAACCTACAAGGCTCCTTGGCTTCATGCGTGCTCAACCTCTTTCTCTCTCCCCTCCATCCATCAACAAATTATTGAAGTGTGGAAGGAGGCCTTTGCCAATCATTCATCTCCCGTGAAGAGTTGGAGAAGTGTAGTTGTTAAGACGTGGTAGATCTTGATTAGAAGTATGAAGATGCTCCGTTCTATTCAATGTGCACACTAAGAAGCTCTATATCATAGGCTCTGGAGACTCGAGGAGGGAGTGAGCAAAGAAAAAGCCCAATCCCAAAAGGGTCTATGCAGAATCACAACGATGGTTAGATACGAGGAAGAAATTCAAAGGAGAAATTTGCAAATTTTCTTTAAGAAGTGGTGGGTTGGCAAAGCTGAAAAGCCCGCCAAAGAGATGTGTATCATTCTTAAAAGAAAAACAAAACAGAGAAGTTCTCCCTATTGCTAGACTCAAACAGCAATGTATGCAATACGAAAAAAGAAAATTTTTGAATCATTGAAGAACTCTTTACAAGACTTGTGGGAATCTCCACTCGCCTTTCCCCTCATAGATGGGACTTTGTGGCGGCCATCTCCAGGATATCCTCTTAGAGGATGGCACACAACCTTCGATTCCAGCTTGAAGTCATAATCAAGTTAATCCACAAAAAAGGGGAAGAGAACTGAATTGAGAATTGGCATCCGATTATGATGCTTCAAATGGGATATAAGGTCATTGCCAAAGTCATAGCCAATAGAATCTCTTTCCATCTATGAGCATAGTTAAGTGAGGACCAAAAAGGCTTTGTCAAAGGCAGGTCAATATTGAAAGCCATTATAGATATTTGGTAGGGTCTTGAATTCGCAGATGAATCAAGACAAGATGTTCTCTTTCTCAAGATCAGCTTTGACAAATCTTACGATAGGCTGTAATGGAACTATATTCTGCAGTCCCTTGAAGACCTTGGATGCAATAAAAAATTCACCAAGATGATCTCGACGCTTATGGGAAACACGTCGACTCAAATTAATGTTAAAGGACAACTTTCGAAGACAATCAAACTAAAAATATTGGTGAGATAAAGGTGCCCATTGGCTCCCCTTCTCTTTTGTCTTAAGTTATCACGTAAATGGGTATATCAATCAGTATACGATGGGTATTCCATGTTTTGCTTTTAAAAATTAACTACTCGATGTCTTGCTATTTTTCCTCATCATTACATGAGGATATTTGAAATGTAGATACCATTAGTAGGTCATTAGACGATCGGACAAGCTTTGAGAGAATGCAGGGCTGATGATTTGATGTAACTTGCATTGATTTTTGTTGTTCCCTCAAAATAGACAAGAGCGGCGAAAGATAAAAGATTTCATGTGAGCGTATCCACTCTACTCTCACTCACTATCACAAGATTCAATATTGTACTCTATCAGACAATGGAAAACGAGAGGGAGTTCTATATTCAACAATATCTTCAAAATAAACCATTTAAGTGTGACAGGGTCTTAAGTTTTGCATGTCTAACAAGAGTGGGGCTAAATGATGAGGTGGCAAGATAGTAAATAAACAAAAAACAACTTACTATAAACTCTCCACCCCAAGCGAGAGTTTTTTTTGAACTCTCTCTGTCTCGCTTCGTTTTTGTCTATGGATTGTTTAGCACCATAACTGCACTGAATTAATTTTTGATTACAAGTGGTATCAGAGCAACTCCCCATTGCATCATGCTGGTCATTGTACTCTACAAGTGAGGAAATATGTTATAACCAGAAAGAGAAGCGAGGAAATCTAGGCACATAGATAGAAGAGCAAATGTGGGAAGTTGGGAACTAGGAAGAACTTGACGAGCATGAGTCCACTGTTATGTGCAACTGTTGGCGCTTGTTGGCGAGGCATTGATAACAGCCGTAAAACAAAAGAATGGAGGAAACCTGCACGAACCTGTTCACTTACAGAAAGACAACATGGGTGGTCCACATCTCTTGTTAGATTGACAACACTGTCTTCTGGATCCTTTTTTTCTCTTCCTCCCTCGGATTCTCTTGGACCTAAGGCTCTTGAAGATAGTTCTTCATCCAACTCTTTGTTTCTTTTCGGAAGATCGATATAAAAGTGTGAGGGCTTTATCTCAAGTACACATTTGAGTTTCGGTTTTCCTTCGATTGCATGTGGCAGGGGACATCATGTATTCTCTTGTGGGTCCTTGAATGGACACTACTCACACGCTCTGAGACAAATGTAAGCATTTTGTGAGTCCTTAATTGGAAAAATCACGCACCTTGTGAGGTTTTATATTACCCTATTGAAAACCTTGAATTTAAACAAAAATTGAGGGATGTGGTGAGGTTTTTAACTTGGCTATTCTCATCCTTGGAGATACTCTGGTGACATAGGTGGAAGGCCAAAGAGAAGATAGTCCAAAGACCTCATGTATCGATCACCGGATGAATGTATGATTTTGACGCCTCCCTTCAAAGATTATTTGCTTACGTTACGTGTTGCTATTGATGCTTTTACCTAGAGTTTTGCGTTTTTGGAGTGGATTCACTATAGTTAACTTGGCTCATATACACTATGGACAAAGGAGACTCTACCGAAGTTTTTTAAGAGAAGAGGGAAACCATTAAGATAACTTCTGAACATTCACTTGTTGGTGCATATATCTAGAAAAATTATCGAAATGCTACCTAATTTTCTCTAGGCCTCGCCATAAGATTGTCATTACATAGAGAAGTGCTTATATTGGAAGAATGGGTGATAACATTGTGCAAATAGTTGGTGATAAGCGGAACAAAGACAATTATCAAATATGCTCATATAGGATGGAGAATTTCTTAATGGGCAAAGGATTATGGGGATTAGTGAATGGAGCGAACGAGTGTCCTGAGTTGCCAGAGAACCCGAATGAAGAAGAGCAAAAGGAATATAAAACATGGATAGAAAAATCTAGAAAAGTTCTCCATTGGATTTCGATATGTATATCAGAGTGCCTGATTCCACATATTATGAAGGCTAGCATACTGAAAGAAGCTTGGGACATAATTCATAAGATATATGGTACGTTGATGGAAGGTAGAAAAATTCACTTAAAGCAAAAGTTGCATAGTGTATGTCGAGAAAATAGATCTGTAACTAATTATGTGGTTGAAAATAGGAAGATAACTGATGATTTAGCCTCCATAGATTGCAAAGTCGAAGATGATGATATGGTATTAGTTATGCTAAATGGTCCAGAACCGCAATACAAAAGCTTAGATGCTTCTATATCACTGAGAGGCACTATGTTAGATTATGACGAGCTAGTAGCTTTTTGCATGACAGAAGAAGTCAAAATTGGTTTGAATGCATCGCGAAGTGGCAATTCAAGAGATCATGCATTCTTTCAACATAGAGGAAGAGGTTCGTGTCATGAACATTCATCTTCTAGAAATGCAAACACAATGCCTATGCCAAGAGGTAGAGCAAGATCAAGCTCGAGAGGTAGAGGAAGATCAGAGGCACCTGGGAATTGATAGCATCACAACAAGTATGACCATTTTGAGAAAGATTGTTTTTATAAGCAGACTAGTCAAAGAGGAAGAGGTAGAAGCCATTATGCAACACATGGAGATTTCTCTGTAGAAAGTTCATATAGAGACTATGGTAGAGATAATATGTTTCTAATGGAGCATGTGTTGAATTGTATGTCAAAACCTAGAAACGAGATGGAATCGTACATAGACTCTGGTTGCACAAATCACGTGAGGAGCATAGGAAATTGGTTTGAGTCAAAATTGGTTTGATGATACCTTATAGGTGATTAATGATGTTGGAAATGTACTGCTAATACAAAGAAATTGTGTTTGAAACACAGTAAGTGATGTTTTACATGTGCCTAGCATTACAAAGAACCTAGTTTTGGTTGTTTAGCTAGTAGATCAAGACATGGAACTAATTTTCAATAAAGATGGTTGTTTTATACATGATTTCGAGTATGCAAAAAATAGGAAAATTACTTGGTCATGGAAAGAAGACGGGTAGATTGTTCACATTTGACATGGGTACACCCCTTTATGACAACATGTATGCCAAGTGTAGTGAATACTTAGATATAGCTGAATTATGACATAAACAAATTGGTCTTATCAATTTGAGGAAATTGAAGTCCATGTAAAAGCAAAAGTTAGTGCATGGAATATCAAGATTTGGTCATTTAAATTTTTAAAGAATATGTGAAGCATGCGCTTTTGGAAAACACCAACGTATGAAGTTTCCAAGAAGAGAAATGCACAAGACGAGACTTTGTGAAGAGATGGATAGATATGTGATAGAAGATGAGGTGGTGCTGCAAAATCCTTGCCCTACACGAGCCAAATGAACTCCACGAGGATATGGTGGACCCTTTTAGCTTGCCAATGTATGTGTTAGAAACCCTATTTACCTTGGAAGATCAATCTCAAAAAGATCGATCAAAACAAATGAGCTGGAATTAATTTAGAGGTGAAAAACTTGCTATTTTGATTCATACACCTATCGAGTGTTTTGAATAATTCTCTAAGCACAGTAGCAATTACCTTAATTCCTTTTGGGGAACTCGAATTAACTTAGAGAGATAACTTTCAAGGGTAATCTCATCAAAAACGGTGAATCACATAATGAGAGTGAAGTTTAACAAGTTATGATATCATCCCGATTTTCATGGGCTGCAATATTACTTAGACCAGTGAGCAGAAATATGATCATAACTCAAGACTCAAACATTCAGTGATTATGAAATTTTGTACCCTATTTACAGATAGTGGGTTAAATTTTACAAGCTTTGAAACATGCAATTTGATGAAGAACACGCAGAGAACCAGCTCTGACAACATGACTGATAAAATCAAAGATCTGATAGAGGAGTGAATATGAACAAACAAAATTGACTTCAACTGAACATAACTCAAGATTGAGAATGTCAATAGCAATGAAACTTTTTGTTTATATAGTAGACTTTAAAAGAAAACTTAAGAAAGTTAAATGATTGAAAAAGATGCACCACACTAAGAGAGGTGATCTCTACAAGTTGACTAAGAAACTTGAGAAGCATAACAGTGAAGAGTAAACTCACACAACGATGAAGATATGAACTTGTATGATCATAAATATGAATGCATATTGATTGTAGAATAGAATAAGCTTACAGGTACATGTGTGTACCTTGTATCCACACTTGATATAGCATATAGCGCAACTTATGGATGCCTCTAAAGTGCGGCTAAACTGCCATGTATATATAGAGAGTTTTGGAGCCAAGATTTGAATTTGAATCTTGCTCACCTAAAAGTAGTTTCCTAATTTCTAGAGATTGATTGATTCTTCAACCTCCAAATCTAGACTTCATGGCTTCTCTCTCTATTCGTATCAAGTGAACTCAAACACTTTGATTCCTCTTACATTTACATCAAGTAAATGATCAAACAATTACAAGGGTGAGTTAACAAGTGAACTCTTAGATTTCCATACATTGTCTTCTCTTACTACTTCTCCTAGAAACTCAAGCCAATACTTAGGCTTCTAATAGATTTGTTCCAATAGCTCCCCCTCAAACCAAGTATGCTTCAGGTCTTCAATCTTCAAGAATAACCTGCAATCCAATCATATACTTGAATTTGCAAAGTTTTCTACCATCCAAGGCTTTGGTCAAGGTATCTGCACATTGTTGATGAGTGGACATATATTATATTTGAATCTCTTTGGTTCGATCCTTCTCTGTTACATAGTGATATTTAACTTCAATGTGTTTAGTCCTTGGATGAAAAATAGGGTTAGCAACTAAATGAATAGAACTCATGTTGTCACCAAAAATAGTTGGAGTTCCAAACTCCAATCCAAGATCTTTGAATAATGTCTTCATCCACATAGCTTCTTGTGTAGCTATGGCAAGACCTCTGTATTCAGCTTCAGTAGAAGAGAGAGCAACTGTGGGTTGCTTCTTGGATGACCATGAAATAAGCTTTGAACCTGCAAAGGTAAGATAATCTCAAGTGCTCATTCTATCTTCTTTGGAGCCAGCCCAATCTGCATCAGAAAATAACTTCAACCCTCAATCAGATACATAAGGATAATAATGACCTTCATTTATGGTTCCTTTGAGATATCCTCTTAGTAGCATCCATGTGTGGTTTCCTTGGTATGTGCATGAATTGACTTAGCACACTCACACTATAGCATATATCTACCCTTTTCAATGTGGCATAGTTGAGACTACCCGGAAGGCTTTGATATGATGTCATGTCCTCTATGAGTTCACCTTCATGTGAGCTCAATTTATGGTTGACCTCCATTGGAGTACCCACAATTTTAGAATCCTTGATCTTGAATTTTGCTAACATTCCTTGATATACTTCCTTTGAGTGAGAAATAAACCATATTCTTTGTAAACAACTTCCAAACCTAGGAAGTAGGTTAGAGAACCTAAGTCACTTATCTTGAATTCTTCTATAATGTGATCTTTGATCTTCTTCATACCATCTACATCATTTCTTGTCCATATAATATCATCTTTATATACACATAGGTAGATGACCTCACAATTACTCTTTTAAATAAAGAGTGAAGGATCTGCCTTGCTTGGTTGAAAGCCTTTGTCCTACAAGAATGAAAAAAGCCTGAATTTCTAAGCTCTTCGGGCTTGCTTGAGACCATACAATGCTTTGTTAAGTTTACGCACATAATCAGGATAAACTTGACTCTCAAAACTAGGTGGTTGTGCCATATATACCTCTTCTCTTACCCATCCGTTAAGAAGTGCATTTTTTACATCCAATTGAAGTATCTTCCAATTCTTAGAAGAGGCAATACAAACCAAAACCATAATAGTAGGCATCATTGCCAGAGGAGAGAAGGTCTCCTCATAATCAATTCCCAGAGTTTGTGCAAAGCCTTTAGCTACAAGCGTTGCCTTATCATCCTGTTTATGGAACTATCAAAATTCTTCTTGAGTTTAGAGACCCATCTTGAGCCTATTACCTTCATAGATGAGGTCTTGGGCACCGAATCCCAAGTGTTTTTTTTTCTCAAGTGCTTCAATTTTTCCCTCATTGCATGCTTCCATTCTGATTTTTCTTTGGCCTCTTCAAAGGATGTTGGCTCCTCTTGATTTATGTCATGTGCTATGTAAATAGAATGTTTAGTTACTAATGAGGTGTCAAACCCATACCTTTCTGTTTTTTTTTTCCCTTATAGATCTTCTTAAGCCATGTTGTGATGATTCTGCCATACCTTTGTTGGTAGGGTTGTATGACCTGTAACCCTTTTGATTGTTGTCATATCCAATGAATACACACCTTCCTGCCTTTGGATCCATCTTGCCTCTAACCTGTGAGGAAACATGAGCATAAGCAATACATCGAAAAATTTTACAATGATCTAAGCTAGGTCATCTTCCATTCCAAGCCTCATATGGGGTCATCCCATCAAGGGATTTTGAAGGCAACTTGTTAATCAAGTAAGTGGTTGTAGAAAGACCCTAAGCCCATAGATAATTAGGCAAATGCTTTTCATTTAACATGGACCTTGCAGCTTCAACAATTGTCCTATTCCTCCTTTGTGCCAGTCCATTTTGCTCACGAGTGTATCTTGTAGTTACTTATCTTTTGATTCCTCTTTCTTGAAGAAAAGAATCAAATTCATGGGAGAAGTATTCATCCCCTCCATTTGACCTTAGCCTTTTTAGTGATTTACCTGTTTGTTTCTCCATAAGAGCCAAATATCTTTTCAAGCAGGAAAAAACTTCATCTTTTTGTTTCATAAAGAACAGGATAGTCCATCTACTGCAATCAACAATGAAGGAGACATGATACCTTAATCCAGATATTGAAGCATCCTTGCTAGGTCCTCATACATCTGTATGAATCAACTCCAAGAGATCTCCATGCATATAGCCTTTCTTCATGAATGGTAACTTGTGAGACTTTCCAAATTGACATGAACTACACTTATAAATCATGTGTTGTTTTGACAAGCTAGGGAGTCCAAGTACACTTTGGTCCTTGCAAATTTTCTTTAATGATCTTTCTCCAATATGTGCTAACCTTTTGTGCCATAATTCCAGTTCTATGAGTGTCTGACTACCATAATTAAAGAGAGCAATGTTTCTAGTGTCCTGTAATTCAAATGTGAACAATCTACCTGTCTTTTCACCTTTTGCAATTCTTCTCAATCCTTGAATTGGATCTTCAACAAATGCTCATGCTTTTACGAACCTGACTTGGAACCCTTTCTCTACTATCTGACTAGCACTTATCAAATTCTTTGTAATGGTAGGGACATAGAGTACCTTACTGAGTAAGTTGATGTTTCCATCAGTTGCTTTGACATTTCCTATTTTCTCCACAAGGTGTCTTGTATCGTCTCTTGTTTGTACCTCATGCTTAATCTTCTAAATCTAATAGGAGGGCCACATTTTCTACCACATGATTTGAACAACCTGCATCTATGTAGAAAACATGCTCATCACATTTACCTTGTGGCATAGACATGTTCATGATTAATAATCAATCCTTTTTGTTTTGAGTCTTCTGTGATGTTATTGAAGTCTCTCCTTCCTTTGTAGCCTCCATGATAGTTTGAATGATTATAGTTTTTGTAATTGCCATGAGAATTGTTGAACCTTCCTCTTGAGTAGCCATAACTTCCTCTACTATATGCTCTGTGTCTTTGATTCCTGGTATTCCTTAAGCAATTTTCACTTGTATGATTAGGCTAATCCACAAATAGAAAATGGCTTGGAGTCTTGGGATCTCCCCCTGCCTTGTCGACCCCCATCTCTGATCACTACCCGATCATTATCACATTCTAGTCCCCCACTAGAACCTGCAAGGCTCCTTGGCTTCATACGTGCTCAACCTCTTTCTCTCTCCCCTCTGTCCATTAACAAATTGCTGAAGTGTGGAAGGAGGCCTTTGCCAATCGTTCATCCCCCGGCAAGAGTTGGAGAAGTGTAGTTGTTAAGACACGGCAGATCTTGATTAGAAGTAAGAAGATGCTCCACTCTATTCAATGCGCACACTCAGGAGCTCAATTTCATAGGCTTTGGAGACTTAACGAGGGAGTGAAATAATGAAAAGCCCAATCCCGGAAGGGCCTACACAGAATCAGAGCGATGCTCGGATACGAGGAAGAAATTCAAAGGAAAAATCTACAGATTTTCTTTAACGAGTGGTGGGTTGGCAAAGCTAACAAGCACACCAAAGAGATATGCATCATTCTTAAAAGAAAACAAAATAGAGAACCAATCCCCCTATTGCTAGACTCAAACAACAATGTATGCAATATGAAAGAAGAAAATTTCACAATCAATAAAGAACTCTTTACAAGACTTGTGGGAAACTCCACTCCCCTCTCTCCTCATAGATGGGACTACATGGCGGGCATCTCTAGGATATCCTCACATAGGATTCCACACAAACTTCGATCCTTGCTTGATGCACCTCTCTTAGAAGGAGAGATCATTCAAGTTATTGATTCCCTTCCAAGAGGGAAAAGCCGAGGATCAGATGGGCTCACTAATGAGTTCTTTAAGGATTTCAAGTCAGTGATCCCCACCCCCCTTTGTTTGGTTTGGCAAGAGGCACTCAAGTTCGGTGCACTCCCTTCTTGTGTCCACAAGGGCATCATCAAGTTAATCCACAAAAAAGGGGAACATAACAAAATTGAGAATAGGCATCCGATTATGATGCTTTAAATGAGATATAAGGTCATTGCCAAAGTCATAGCAAATAGAATCTCTTGCCATCTAAGAGCATGGTTAAGCAAGGAACAAAAAGGCTTTGTCAAAGGCAGGTCAATATTGGAAGCCATTATAGATATTTGGGAGGGTCTCGACTTTGCGCATGAATCAAGACAAAATGTGGTCTTTCTCATGATCGACCTTGACAAATCTTAAGATAGGCTGTAATGGAAATATATTTTGTAGTCTCTTGAAGACCTTGGATGCAATAAAAAATTCACCAAAATGATCTCAACCCTTATGGGAAATGCATTGAATCAAATTAATGTTAACGGCCAACTTTCAGAGACAATGAAACTAAAAAGATCGATTAGACAAGGGTGCCCATTGGCTCCCCCTCTCTTTTCTCTTAAGTTATCATGTAAATGGATATATCAATCAGTATACAATGGGTTTTCCATGTTTTGCTTTTAAAAATTGACTACTCGCTGTCTTGCTATTTTTCCTCATCATTACATGAGGATATTTGAAATCTAGATACCATTAGTAGGTCATTAGAGGATCGAACCAACTTTGAGAGAACGCAAAGCTGATGATTTGATGTAAGTTGCATTGATTTCTGTTGTTCACTCAAATAGACCAGAGCAGCAAAAGATAAAAGGTTTAATGTTAGTGTATCCACTCTACTATTAATCACTATCACAAGATTCAAAATTGTACTCTGTGAGAAAATAGACTCTGGTTGCACAAATTACATGACGAGCATAGGAAATTGGTTTGATGATACCGTACAAGTGATTAATGATGTTGGAAATTATTGCTAATACAAAGAAATTGTGTTCGAAACACATTAAGTGATGTTTTACATGTGCCTAGCATTACAAAGAACCTAGTTTTGGTTGTTTAGCTAGTAGATCAAGATATGGGACTAATTTTCAATAAACATGGTTGTTTCATACATGATCTCAAGTATGGAAAAAGAGGAAAACTACTTGGTCATGAAAAGAAGATGGGTAGATTGTTCACCTTTGACATGGGTACACCCCTTTATGACAACATGTATGCCAAGAGTAGTGAATACTTAGATATAGCTTAATTATGGCATAAACAAATTGGTCTTATCAATTTGAGGAAATTAAGTCCATGGAAAAGCAAAAGTAAGTGCATGGAATATCAAGATTTGGTCACTTAAATTTTGAAAGAATATGTGAAGCATGCGCATTTGGAAAACACCAACGTATGAAGTTTCCAAGAAGAGAAATGCACAAGACAAGACTCTTTGAAGAGATGGACAGATATGTGATTGAAGATGAAGTGTTGCTCCAAAATACTTGCACTACACCAGACAAATGAACTCCACGAGGATGTGGTGGACCCTTTTAGCTTGCCATTGTGTGTGTTAGACACCCTATTTACCTTGGAAGATCAATCTCAAAAAGATAGATCAAAACAAATGAGCTGGAACTAATTCAGATTTGAAAAACTTGCTATTTTGATTCATACACCTATCGAGTGTTTTGAATAATTCTCTAAGCACAGTAGCAATGACCTTAATTCCTTTTGGGGAACTCCAATTAACTTAGAGAGATAAACTTCAAGGGTAATCGCATCAGAAATAGTGAATCACACAATGAGAGTGAAGTTTAACAAGTTATGACATCATCCCAATTTTCATGGGCTACAATAGTACTTAGACCACTGAGCAAAAATATGATCATAACTCAAGACCCAAACATTCAGTGATTATGAAATTTTGTACCCTAATTATAGACAGTAGGTGGAATTTTACAAGCTTTGAATCATGCAATTTGATGAAGTACACGCGGAGAACCAGCTCTGACAAGGTGACTGATAAAATCAAAGATCTAATAGAGGAGTGAATATGAACAAACAAAGTTGAATTCAACTAAACATAACTCAAGATTGAGAACGTCAATAGCAATGAAACTTTGTGTTTATATAGTATACTTTAAAAGAAAACTCAATCAAGTTAAATTATTGAAAAAGATGCACCACACTAAGAGAGGTGATTTCTACAAGTTGACTGAAAAACTTGAGAAGCATAAGAGTGAAGAGTAAACTCACACAACGATGAAGATATGAACTTGTATGATCATAAATATGAATGCATATTGATTGTACAATAGAATGAGCTTATAGATACATGTGTGTACCTTGTATCCACACTTGATATAGCATATAGCTCAACTTATGGATACCTCTAAAGTGCGGCTAAACTGCCATGTATATATAGACAGTTTTGGAGCCAAGATTTGAATTTGAATCTTGCTCACCTAAAAGTAGTTTCCTAATTTTTCGAGATTGATTGATTCTTCAACCTCCAAATCAAGAATTCATGGCTTCTCTCTCTATTCGTATCAAGTGAACTCAAACACTTTGATTCCTCTTACTTTTACATCAAGTAAACGATCAAACAATTACAAGGGTGAGTTCACAAGTGAACTCTTAGATTTCCATACATTGTCTTCTCTTACTGCTTCTCCTAGAAACTCAAGCCAATACTTAGGCTTCTAATAGATTTGTTCCAACAGCTCCCCCTCAAACCAAGTATGCTTGAGGTCTTCAATCTTCAAGAATAACCTGCAATCCAATCATAATCTTGAGTTTGCAAAGTTTTGTAGCATCCAAGGCTTTGGTCAAGATATCTGCACATTGTTGATGAGTGGACATATATTATATTTGAATCTCTTTGGTTGGAACCTTCTCTCTTACATAGTGATAATTAACTTCAATGTGTTTAGTCCTTGGATGAAAAATAGGGTTAGCAACTAAATGAATATAACTCATGTTGTCACCAAGAATAGTTGGAGTTCCAAACTCCAATCCAAGATCTTTGAATAATGTCTTCATCTACATAGCTTCTTGTGTAGCTATGGCAAGACCTCTGTATTCAGCTTTAGTAGAAGAGAGAGAAACTATGGGTTGCTTCTTGGATGACCATGAAATAAGGTTTGAACCTGCAAAGGTAAGATAATCTGAAGTGCTTGTTCTATCTTCTTTGGAGCCAGCCCAATCTACATCAGAAAATAACCTCAACCCTAAATCAGATACATAAGGATAATAATGTCCTTCATTTATGGTTCCTTTGCGATATTTGAGTATCCTCTTAGCAGCTTCCATGTGTGGTTTCCTTGGTATGTGCATGAATTGACTTAGCACACTCACACTATAGTATATATCTACCCTTTTCAATGTGGCATAGTTGAGACTACCCACAAGGCTTTGATATGATGTGGTCCTCTATAGGTTCACCTTCATGTGAGCTCAATTTATGGTTGAACTCCATTGGAGTACCCACAATTTTAGAATCCTCGATCTTGAATTTTGCTAACATTCCTTGCTATACTTCCTTTCAGTGAGAAATAAACCATGATCTTTCTAAACAACTTCCAAACCTAGGAAGTAGGTTAGAGAACCTAAGTCACTTATCTTGAATTCTTCTCTAATGTGATCTTTGATCTTCTTCATACCATCTACATCATTTCCTGTCAATATAATATCATCTATATATACACATAGGTAGATAACCTCAGAATTACTCTTTTCAATAAAGAGTGAAGGATCTGCCTTGCTTTGTTGAAAGCCTTTGTCCTACAAGAATGAAAAAATCCTGAAATTCTAAGCTCTTGGGGCATGATTGAGACCATACAATGCTTTGTTAAGTTTACACACATAATTAGGACAAACTTGACTCTCAAAACCAGGTGGTTGTGCCATATATACCTCTTCTCGTATCCATCCATTAAGAAGTGCATTCATTACATCCAGTTGAAGTATCTTCCAATTCTTGGACGAGGCAATACAAACCAAAACCATAATAGTAGCCATCTTTGCCAGAGGAGAGAAGGTCTCCTCATAATCAATTCCCTGAGTTTGTGCAAAGCCTTTAGCTACAAGCCTTGCCTTATCATCCTGTTTAAGGAGCAATCAAAATTATTCTTGAGTTTAGAGACCCATCTTGAGCCTATTACCTTCATAGATGAAGTCTTGGACACCAAATCCCAAGTGGTTTTTTTTCTCAAGTGCTTCAATTCTCTTTTTTCTTTGGTCTCTTCAAAGGATGATGGCTCCTCTTGATTTATGTCATGTGCTATGTAAATAGAATGTTTAGTTACTAATGAGGTGTCAAACCCATACCTTTCTGGTTTTTTTCTTTCCCTTATAGATCTTCTTAAGCCATGTTGTGATGATTCTGCCATACCTTTGTTGGTAGGGTTGTATGACCTGTAAACTTTTTGTTGTTGTCATATCCAATGAATACACACCTTTCTGCCCCATCTTGCCTCTAACCTGTGAGAAAACATGAGCATAAGCAATACATCAAAAAATTTTACAATGATCTAAGTGAGGTCTTCTTTCATTCCAAGCCTCATATGGAGTCATCCCATCAAGGGATTTTGAAGGCAACTTGTTAATCAAGTAAGTGGTTGTAGATAGACCCGGACCCATAGATAATTAGGCAAATGCTTTTCATTACATGGACCTTGCAGCTTCAACAATTGTCCTATTCCTCCTTTCTGCCACTCCATTTTGCTCACGAGTGTATCTTGTAGTTACCTCTCTTTTGATTCCTCTTTCTTGAAGAAAAGAATCAAATTCATGGGAGAAGTATTCATCCCCTCCACCTGACCTTAGCCTTCTTAGTGGTTTACCTGTTTGTTTCTCCGTAAGAGCCAAATATCTTTTCAAGCAGGAAAAAAACTTCATCCTTGTGTTTCATAAAGAACAGGATAGTCCATCTACTGCAATCATCAATGAAGGAGACAGAATACCTTAATCCAGATATTGAAGCATCCTTGCTAGGTCCTCATACATCTATATGACTCAACCCCAAGAGATCTCCATGCATATAGCCTTTCTTCAGGAATGGTAACTTGTGAGACTTTCCAAATTGAAATGCACTACACTTATAAATCATGTGTTGTTTTGACAAGTTAGGGAGTCCAAGTACACTTTGGTCCTTGCAGATTTTCTTTAATGATCCTTCTTCAATATGTGCTAACCTTTTGTGCCATAATTCCAGTTCTATGAGTGTCTGACTACCATAATTAAAGAGAGCAATGTTTCTAGTGTCGTGTAATTCAAATGTGAACAATCTACCTGTCTTTTCACCCTTTGCAATTCTTCTCAATTCTTGACTTGGATCTTCAACAAATGCTCCTGCTTTTATGATCCTAACTTGGAACCCTTTCTCTACTATCTGACTAACACTTATCAAATACTTTGTAATGGTAGGGACATAGAGTACCTTACTGAGTAAGTTGATCTTTCCATCAATTGCTTTGACATTTCCTATTTTCTCCACAAGGTGTCTTCTATCGTCTCTTGTTTGTACCTCATGCTTATTCCTTGGATCTTCTAAATCTTATAGGAGAGCCACATTTTCTTCCACATGATTTGAACAACCTGAATCTATGTGAAAAACATGCTCATCAGATTTACCTTGTGGCATAGCCATGTTCATGATTAATAGTGAATCCTCTTTGTTTGAGTCTTCTGTGATGTTATTGAAGTCTCTCCTTCCTTTGTAGCCTCCATGATAGTTTGAATGATTATATTTTTTGTAATTGCCATGATAATTGTTGAACCTTCCTCTTGAGTAGCCATAACTTCCTCTAGTGTATCCTCTGCGTCTTTGATTCCTGGTATTCCTTAAGCAATTTTCACTTATATGATTGGTTAATCCACAAATAGAAAATGGGTTGGAGTCTTGGGATCTCCCCTTGCCTTGTCGACCCCCATCTCTGATCACTACCCGATCATTATCACATTCTAGTCCCCCACCAGAACGTGCAAGGCTCCATGGCTTCATACATGCTCAACCTCTTTCTCTCTCCCCTCCATCCATTAACAAATTGCTGGTGTGGAAGGAGGCCTTTGCCAATCGCTCATCCCCCAACAAGAGTTGGAGAAGTGTAGTTGTTAAGACACGGCAGATCTTGATTAGAAGTAAGAAGATGCTCCACTCTATTCAACACGCACACTCAGAAGCTCAATTTCATAGGCTCTAGAGACTTGACGAGGGAGTGAACAAAGGAAAAGCCCAATCCTGGAAGGGCCTACATAGAATCAGAGCGATGCTCGGATATGAGGAAGAAATTCAAAGGAAAAATCCACAAATTTTCTTTAAGAAGTGGTGGGTTGGCAAAGTTGACAAGCACACCAAAGAGATGTGCATCATTCTTAAAAGAAACAAAATACAGAACCAATCCCCCTATTGCTAGACTCAAATAACGATGTATGCAATATGGAAGAAGAAAATTTTAGAATCAATAAAGAAGTCTTTACAAGACTTGTGGGAACCTCCACTCTTCTCTCCCCTTTTAGATGGGACTACACGGCGGGCATCTCTAGGATATCCTCTCATAGGATTCCACACAACCTTCAATCCTTGCTTGATGCACCTCTCTTAGAAGGAGAGATCATTCAAGTTATTGATGCCCTTCCAAGAGGGAAAAGCTGAGGATCAGATGGGCTCACTAATGAGTTCTTTACGGATCTCAAGTTAGTGATCGCCACCCCCCTTTGTTTGGTTTGGCAAGAGGCACTCAAGTTCGGTGCGCTCCCTTCCTGTGTCCACAATGGCATCATCAAGTTAATCCACAAAAAAGGGGAACATAAGGGAATTGAGAATAGACATCCGATTATGATGCTTTAAATGAGATATAAGGTCATTGCCAAAGTCATAGCGAATAGAATCTCTTGCCATCTAATAGCATGGTTAAGCAAGAGACAAAAAGGCTTTGTCAAAGGCAGGTCAATATTGGAAGCCATTATAGATATTTGGGAGGGTCTCGACTTTGCGCATGAATCAAGACAGAATATGGTCTTTCTCATGATCGACTTTGACAAATCTTAAGACAGGCTGTAATGGGAATATATTTTGTAGTCTCTTGAAGACCTTGGATGCAATAAAAAATTCACCAAGATGATCTCAACCCTTATGGGAAATGCATTGACTCAAATTAATGTTAACGGCCAACTTTCAAGGACAATGAAACTAAAAAGATCAATTAGACAAGGGTGCCCATTGGCTCCCCTTTGTTTTCCATGTTCTCTTAAGTTATCATGTAAATGGATATATCAATCAGTATACGATGGGTTTTCCATGTTTCGCTTTTAAAAATTAACAACTCGTTGACTTGCTATTTTTCCTCATCATTACATGAGGATATTTGAAATCCAGATACCATTAGTAGGTCATTAGAGGATCAGACCAACTTTGAGAGAACGCAAAGCTGATGATTTTATGTAAGTTGCATTGATTTTTGTTTTTCACTCAAAATAGACCAGAGCAACAAAAGATAAAAGGTTTCATGTTAGTGTATCCACTCTACTATCAATCACTATCATAAGATTCAATATTGTACTCTCTGATAACATGAAAAATGAGAGGGAAGTCTATATTCAATAATGTCTTTGAAATAAACGATTTAAGTGTGACAGGGCCGTAAGTTTCACATGATTGACAAGAGTCCCTTAATGATGACATGGCAAGATAGTAAATAAACAAAAAATGACTTAATATAAACTCTCCACCGCTGCCACCTAGCGAGAGTTTTTTCTAAACTCTGTCAGTCTCGCTTCGTCTTCATATGTGGATTTTTTAGCGCCATAGCTATGCTGGATTAATTTTTTATTACAATTGGTATCAGAGCGACTCCCCATTACTGCATGCTAGTCGTTGTGGTCTACAAGTGAGGAAATCTGTTATAACCCAAAAGAGAAGTGAGTAGATCTATAGAGAGAAGAGCAAATGCGGGAAGTTGGGAACTAGGAAGAACTTGACAAGCATGGGTCCATTGTCATGTGCAACTATTGGTGCTTGTTGGCAAGTTGTTGATGACAACCATAAAACAAAAGAGTGGAGGAGACCTACACGAAACTTCTCACTTACTGAAAGAAAACATGGGTGGTCCACGTCTCTTGTTATATTGACAATAGTGTCTTCTCTATCCCATTTTTCTCTTCCTCCCTCGGATTCTGTTGGACCTAATACTCTTGAAGATAGTTCTTGATCCGACTCTCAGTTTCTTTTTGGAAGTTTGATATAAAAGTTTGAGGGCTTTATCTCAGGTACACATTTGAGTTTCCGTTTTACTTCGATTGCATGTGGCAAGCGACATCATGTATTTTCTTGTGGGTCCTTGAATGGATACTACTCACATGCTCTGAGACGAATGTAAGCATTTTGCAAGTCCTTAATTTGAAAACTCATGTGCCTTGTGAGGTTTTATATTACCCTGCTACAAACCTTGAATTTGAAAAAAAATTGAGGGATGTGGTGAGGTTTTTAACTAGGGTATTCTCATGCTTCGAGATACTCTAGTGATATAGGTGGAAGGCCAAAGAGAAGAGAGTCCAAAGACCTCGTGTATCAATCACGGGATGAATGTATGATTTTGAGGCCTCCTATCAGAGATTATTTTCTTACGTTACGTGCTATTATTGATGCTTTTACCCAGAGTTTGGCTTTTTGGAGTGGATTCGATATAGCTGACTTGGCTTATATACACTTTGGACAAAGAAGACTCTACCAAAGTTTTTTTGAAGAGCTAAAAATTGAGCATAGAAGTGCATAGAGATGCAAGGAACGCTTAGATCAAGAGGGAAACCATTGAGGTTAATTGTGAACATTCACTTTTTGGTGCATATATCTACAAATACTGCCGAAATACTGGAGAATTTTTTCTAGGCCCCTCCATAAGATTGCCATTACATAGAGAAGTGCTTATATTGCAAGAATGGGTGATAACATTGCACAAATTATTGGTGATAAGATAAACAAAGACAATTGTCACATATGGTTGTATAGGATGGAGAATTTCTTAATGGGAGAAGGATTATGAGGATTAGTGAATGGAGAGGAGGAGTGTCCTGAGTTGCTAGAGAACCCGAATGCAGAAGAGCAAAAGGAATATAAAACATGGATAGAAAAGTCTAGAAAGTTTCTTCATTGGATTTTGATATGTATATCAGAGAACCTGATTCCACATATTATGAAGGCTAGTGCACTAAAGGAAGCTTGGGAAATAATTCATAAGATATATGGTACGTCAATAGAAGTTAGAAAAATTCACTTAAAGCAAGGGTTGCATAGTGTATGGCGAGGAAATAGATCCACAATTGATTATGTGGCTGAAATTAGGAAGATCACTCATGATTTACCTTCCATAAACAACAAAATTGAAGATAATGATATGGTACTAGTTATGCTAAATGATCTAGGGCCAAGTACAAGAGCTTTCTATCTCAGTGAGAGGCACTATGCCAGATTTTGACGAGCTAGTAGCTTTTTGCATGAGAGAACAAGTAAAACTTTGTTTGAATGCATCGGGAAGTGGCAATTCAAGAGATCATGCATTCTTTCAGCATAGAGAAAGAGGTTCTTCTAGTGGACGTTCATCCTCTAGAAATGCAAACCCAATGGATATGCCAAGTGGTAGAGGAAGATCAAACTCGAGACATAGAGGAAGATCACAGACACCTAGGAACTGTTATTATTGCGGCAAGTATGGTCATTTTGAGAAAGATTGTTATTATAAGCAGATAGTCAAAGAGGAAGAGGTACAAGCCATTATGCGGCACATGGATATTTCTCTGTAGAAAGTTCATATAGAGACTATGGTAGAGATATTATGTTTGCGATGGAGCATGTGTTGAATAGTATGCCAAAACCTGGAAACAATAATAACTCGTACATAGACATTGGTTGAACAAATCATGTGACGAGCATAGGAAATTGGTTTGAGTCAATATTGGTTTGATGATACCTTACATGTGATTAACGATGTTGGAAATGTACCACTAGTACAAAGAAATGGTGTTCAAAACACATTAAGTGATGTTTTACATGTGCCTCACAGTACAAAGAACCTAGTTTCGGTTGGTGAGCTAGTAGATCAAGACATGGAAGTATATTTCAATAAACATGGCTGTTTTATACATGATTTCAAGTAAGGCAAAAGAGGAAAACTACTTGGTCATGGAAAGAAGATGGGTACATTGTTCCTGTTTGACATGGGTACGTATGCCAAGAATAGTGAATACTCAGATTTAGCTGAATTATGGCATAAACGAATTGTTCATATGAATTTGAGGAAATTGAAGTCCATGGAAAAACAAATCTTAGTGCCTGGAGCACCAAGATTTGCTCATTTAAATTTAGAAAGATTATGTTAAGCATGCGCATTTGGAAAACATCAATGTATGAAGTTTCCAAGAAGAGAAATGCACAGGAGGAGACCTCTAGAGCTAATCCATAGTGATGTGGTTGGACGTGCTATAACAAAATCAGTTGGTGGCTCACTATACTTTTTGATATTCGTTGACAATTATTGCCGATATACATGGATTATTTTTCGATATACATGTGCCTAGTCAGTTAAGACACAAGTTTGAGGCAAAATATGAAAAGTGCATATTTGCTGGATACTTAGAAGAGAAAAGAGGAAATAGATGTTATAATCTTGTTATAAAAGAGTATATAGTAAGCAGAGATGTTATATTCGATGAAAATGCATCATGGTATGCACCCAAAGACATGGCTGTGATAGAGAAAGATATAGATGATTCTATGCAAAATGTTCATGATGAGCCAGGAACAAGTCGTAGACATTTTCACGATGAAGAAAGTTAAGACTATGGTTCATATGAGTTTCCTACACCTAATATGTAATAGAGTGAAATTGGAAAAGAGTATGGAAGAAGAAAGGAGAAAGGGAAAGATATGTACATGTCTGATTCAGATATTGATGATGAGATAGTTATGTTCGGCGTGTTGAAAAATATGAAGGAGAAATATGTTCCTCCACACACAAGGAAAGAGACACGTTCAAGATCAAATCAAGAAACACCTTTGAGAAGATCTACGAGAGTAAAACATCCCATGGATAGACTGAATCTATACACTAATTCTATGAAGCTTCATTATATGTACATGACTGAGAGAATCAAGAATGACGAACAAAAGAATTTTCATGATGGGTCACAAAGTTAAGATTGGTGCAAAGCAATGGATGATGAGATGAATGCAGTGAAAAAGAATCATACATGGGATTTACTGAAATTGCCACTTAATAAGAAAGTTATTGGATGTAAATGGATATACAAATTCAAGTGCAAAAGCGATGGTTCATTGGAAAGATTTAAAGCGCTCTTAGTTGCAAAAGGATATGCACAAGTATATGGATTGGATTATGATGAAATGTTTATTCTAGTGGTTAAAATGACAATGATGAGAAGCGTGATTGCATGTGGTGCTATGAGCAATTGGAAATTGTACAAAATGGATGTTAAGAATGCACTCTTGCATGGCAAATTACATGAGGAAGTCTATATGCAGCAACGAGAAGGTTATGTGCATCCAAAGTATCCTACCTATCTATGAAAATTAAAGAAAGCACATTATGGATTGAAACAAGCACCAAAAGCATGGTGTGAACGATTCACTAAGAAGTTGTTGGATCTCAAATTTATGCAATGAAGGGTAGATTATTCACTTGTATGGAATCAAGGAAGCAAAACGATTCTATTAGTTATTTATGTCGATGATTTGATCATTACTAGCAATGATGAGAAAAGGATTGATGATTTGAAAAGGCAACTAAAATCTGAATTTTCGATGTCGGATTTGGGAGAGCTAAAATACTTTTTGGGAATTGAAGTAATTTAAATAAAGAGGGAATTTGGATGATACAAGGTAATTATATGCTGGACATGCTTGAAATATTTGGTATGAGTGCTTGCAAAACTGTTGATACGCCACTTGATGCTAATGGTAAGCTTATGGATGAATGGAAATACTTGCATGATGCCAATGCATATAGAAAAACGGTTGGAAATACTTGCATGATGCCAATGCATATAGGAAAACAATTTCTGCAACATATAGAAGACCGGATTTGAGTTTTGTAGTTGGTTTGACGAGTGGATTTTCATTTTTGCTTGGAAGTGCAATCATTTCTTGGAGTAGAAAGAACCAACCAACTGTGGCATTGTCAATTACCGAAGGTGAATATAGAGTCATTACACAAGCCATTTGTGAAGTGACATGGATTAAGTACCTACTTGAAGACATGGGAATCTACATCAATGGGAAAGGTGGTCATCTATTGTGACAATGTGAGCAACATAATGCCATCAAAGAAACGAGTTTATCATGTGAGATCAAAGCACATCAAAGTTCATTATCATTTTTCTCGTGAGAAGGTCATCAAAGGAGTAGCGGAGCTGATTCACATCAACACTAGAGAACAAGTGGTAGATATCTTCACCAAAGCACTTCGAAAAGAAAGTTCATCTACTTCAAAGAAGCTTTAGGAGTTAGAAAGCTTAAGTTTCTATCTATATTTCATTTCAAGTTATTTCATCTTGTATGGACATATGTATTTCTTTCATTTTGTATTCAAGCTCATTCTGAGCTTGAGGGGGAGATTTGATGATGTGACAAGATACTAAATAAAGAAAAAATGGCTTAATATAAACTCTCCACCGTTGCCACCAGGCGAGAGTTTTTTCTCAACTCTATCTTTCTCATTCCTTTTCATCTATGGATTGTTTAGCACCATATGTGCGCTCGATTAACTTTTGATTACACTTAACACAACGACATGAAATAACTAAGAATTCCAATGAACTTTCTTAAAATCACATAGCTCATGCATTTAGCTATTGGAATTATTATGAATCCCTACCCTTTCCTATGTGTAACGATTCATGTCATTGCTCACAAATAGTAGATCAATATTATTTTAAACAGCTGAAACATTGCATATAAACAAACAACGTGCTACAAAAAAAAAGAGATCATGAGAATAACAAGATAGACATCCTACTATCTTCATTGTCAGAAACAAGAATATATGTGTGTAAGCAATTTATTGAAGCTATGATACCTCATAGAGTCGGAGTATAATTTGAATGTTACTCACAGACATAATTGTCAGAAGAAACAAAAAGGTCATAAGGTGCTACGTTGGCATACGTGAAGAACACACAATGAGAGTGAAGTTTAACAAGTTATGACATCATCCCAATTTTCATGGGCTACAATAGTACTTAGACCAGTGAGCAGAAATATGATCATAACTCAAGACTCAAACATTCAGTGATTATGAAATCTTGTACCCTAATTATACACAGTAGGTTGGATTTTCCAAGCTTTGAGTCATGCAATTTGATGAAGTACACGCAGAGAACCAGCTCTGACAAGATGACTGATAAAATCAAAGATCTGATAGAGGAGTGAATATGAACAAACAAAGTTGACTTCAAGTAAACATAACTCAAGATTAAGAACGTCAATAGCAATGAAACTTTGTGTTTATATCGTATACTTTAAAAGAAAACTTAATCAAGTTAAATGATTGAAAAAGATGCACCACACTAAGAGAGGTGATTTCTACAAGCTGACTGAAAAACTTGAGAAGCATAACAGTGAAGAGTAAACTCACACAACAATGAAGATATGAACTTGTATGATCATAAATATGAATGCATATTGATTGTAGAATAGAATGAGCTTATAGATACATGTGTGTACCCTGTATCCACACTTGATATAGCATATAGCTCAACTTATGGATGCCTCTAAAGTGCGGCTAAACTGCCATGTATATATAGAGAGTTTTGGAGCCAAGATTTGAATTTGAATCTTGCTCACCTAAAAGTAGTTTCCTAATTTTTTGAGATCGATTGATTCTTCAACCTCCAAATCAAGAACTCATGGCTTCTCTCTCTATTCGTATCAAGTGAACTCAAACACTTTGATTCCTCTTACTTTTACATCAAGTAAACGATCAAACAATTACAAGGGTGAGTTCACAAGTGAACTCTTAGATTTCCATACATTTTCTTCTCTTACTGCTTCTCTTAGAAACTCAACTAGCCAATACTTAGGCTTCTAGTAGATTTGTTCCAACAGCTCCCCCTCAAACCAAGTATGCTTGAGGTCTTCAATCTTCAAGAATAACCTGCAATCCAATCATAATCTTGAGTTTGCAAAGTTTTGTACCATCCAAGGCTTTGGTCAAGATATCTGCACATTGTTGATGAGTGGACATATATTATATTTGAATCTCTTTGGTTGGAACCTTCTCTTTTACATAGTGATAATTAACTTCAATGTGTTTAGTCCTTGGATGAAAAATAGGGTTAGCAACTAAATGAATATAACTCATGTTGTCACCAAGAATAGTTGGAGTTCCAAACTCCAATCAAAGATCTTTGAATAATGTCTTCATCTACATAGCTTCTTGTGTAGCTATGGCAAGACCTCTGTATTCAGCTTTAGTAGAAGAGAGAAAAATTGTGGGTTGCTTCTTGGATGACCATGAAATAAGGTTTGAACCTGCAAAGGTAAGATAATCTGAAGTGCTTGTTCTATCTTCTTTGGAGCCAGCCCAATCTACATCAGAAAATAACTTCAACCCTAAATCAGATACATAAGGATAATAATTTCCTTCATTTATGGTTCCTTTGAGATATTTGAGTATCCTTTTAGTAGCGTCCATGTGTGGTTTCCTTGGTATGTGCATGAATTGACTTAGCACACTCACACTATAGTATATATCTACCCTTTTCAATGTGGCATAGTTGAGACTACCCACAAGGCTTTGATATGATGTGGTCCTCTATAGGTTCACCTTCATGTGAGCTCAATTTATGGTTGACCTCCATTGGAGTACCCACAATTTTAGAATCCTCGATCTTGAATTTTGCTAACATTCCTTGCTATACTTCCTTTAAGTGAGAAATAAACCATGATCTTTGTAAACAACTTCCAAACCTAGGAAGTAGGTTAGAGAACCTAAGTCACTTATCTTGAATTCTTCTCTAATGTGATCTCTTTAATAAAGAGTGAAGGATTTGCCTTGCTTGGTTGAAAGCCTTTGTCCTACAAGAATGAAAAAATCATGAAATTCTAAGCTCTTGGGGCTTGATTGAGACCATACAATGCTTTGTTATGTTTACACACATATTCAGGATAAACTTGACTCTCAAAACCAGGTGGTTGTGCCATATATACTTCTTCTCTTATCCATCCATTAAGAACTGCATTTTTTACATCCAATTGAAGTATCTTCCAATTCTTGGAAGAGGCAATACAAACCAAAACCATAATAGTAGGCATCTTTGCCAGAGGAGAGAAGGTCTCCTCATAATCAATTCCCTGAGTTTGTGCAAAGCCTTTAGCTACAAGCCTTGCCTTATCATCCTGTTTAAGGAGCTATCAAAATTATTCTTGAGTTTAGAGACCAATCTTGAGCCTATTACCTTCATAGATGAAGTCTTGGGCACTAAATCCCAAGTGTTTTTTTTTTCTCAAGTGCTTCAATTCTCTTTTTTCCTTGGACTCTTCAAAGGATGATGGCTCCTCTTGATTTATGTCATGTGCTATGTAAATAGAATGTTTAGTTACTAATCACGTGTCAAACCCATACCTTTCTGGTTTTTTTCTTTCCCTTATAGATCTTGTTAAGCCATGTTGTGATGATTCTGCCATACCTTTGTTGGTAGGGTTGTATGACCTGTAACCTTTTTTATTGTTGTCATATCCAATGAATACACACCTTTCTGCCTTTGGATCCATCTTGCCTCTAACCTGTGAGGAAACATGAGCATAAGCAATACATCAAAAAATTTTACAATGATCTAAGCTAGGTCTTCTTCCATTCCAAGCCTCATATGGAGTCATCCCATCAAGGGATTTTGAAGGCAACTTGTTAATCAAGTAAGTGGTTGTAGATAGACCCTGAGCCCATAGATAATTAGGCAAATGCTTTTCATTTAACATGGACCTTGTAGCTTCAACAATTGTCCTATTCCTCCTTTCTGCCACTCCATTTTGCTCATGAGTGTATCTTGTAGTTACCTTTCTTTTGATTCCTCTTTCTTGAAGAAAAGAATCAAATTCATGGGAGAGGTATTCATCCCCTCCACCTGACCTTAGCCTTTTTAGTGATTTACCTGTTTGTTTCTCCATAAGAGCCAAATATCTTTTCAAGCAGGAAAAAACTTCATCTTTGTGCTTCATAAAGAATAGGATAGTCCATCTATTGCAATCATCAATGAAGGAGACATAATACCTTAATCCAGATATTGAAGCATCCTTGCTAGGTCCTCATACATCTGTATGAATCCACTCCAAGAGATCTTCATGCATATAGCTTTTCTTCATGAATGGTAACTTGTGAGACTTTCCAAATTGACATGCACTACACTTATAAATCATGTGTAGTTTTGACAAGTTAGGGAGTCCAAGTACACTTTGGTCCTTGCAAATTCTCTTTAATGATCTTTCTCCAATATGTGCTAACCTTTTGTGCCATAATTCCAATTCTATGAGTGTCTGACTACCATAATTAAAGAGAGCAATGTTTCTAGTGTCGTGTAATTCAAATGTGAACAATCTACCTCTCTTTTCACCCTTTGCAATTATTCTCAATTCTTGACTTGGATCTTCAACAAATGCTCCTGCTTTTATGATCCTGACTTGGAACCCTTTCTCTACTATCTGACTAACACTTATCAAATTCTTTGTAATGGTAGGGACATAGAGTACCTTACTGAGTAAGTTGATCTTTCCATCAATTGCTTTGACATTTCCTATTTTCTCCACAAGGTGTCTTGTATCGTCTCTTGTTTGTACCTCATGCTTATTCCTTGGATCTTCTAAATCTAATAGGAGAGCCACATTTTCTACCACATGATTTGAACAACCTGAATCTATGTGGAAAACATGCTTATCAGATTTACCTTGTGGCATAGCCATATTCATGATTAATAGTGAATCCTCTTTGTTTGAGTCTTCTGTGATGTTATTGAAGTCTCTCCTTCCTTTGTAGCCTCCAAAGATAAAAGGTTTTATGTTAGTGTATCCACTCTACTATCAATCACTATCATAAGATTCAATATTGTACTCTCTGAGAACATGAAGAACGAGAGGGAAGTCTATATTCAATAATGTCTTTGAAATAAACGATTTCAGTGTGACAGGGCCGTAAGTTTCACATGTTTGACAAGAGTCCCTTAATGATGACATGGCAAGATTGTAAATAAACAAAAAATGACTTAATATAAACTCTCCACCGCTGCCACCCAGCGAGAGTTTTTTCTGAACTCTGTCTGTCTCGCTTCGTCTTCATATGTGGATTTTTTAGTGCCATAGCTATGCTGGATTAATTTTTTATTACAATTGGTATCAGAGCGACTCCCCATTACTGCATGCTAGTTGTTGTGGTCTACAAGCGAGGAAATTTGTTATAACCAAAAAGAGAAGTGAGTACACCTAGGCACATAGAGAGAAGAGCAAATGCGGGAACTTGGGAACTAGGAAGAACTTGACAAGGATGGGTCCATTGTCATGTGCAACTATTGGTGCTTGTTGGCAAGTCATTGATGACAACCAAAAAACAAAAGAGTGGAGGAGACCTACACAAAACTTCTCACTTACTCAAAGAAAACATGGGTGGTCCACGTCTCTTGTTATATTGACAACAGTGTCTTCTCTATCCCATTTTTCTCTTCCTCCCTCGGATTCTGTTGGACGTAACACTCTTGAAGATAGTTCTTGATCCGACTCTCAGTTTCTTTTTGGAAGTTTGATATAAAAGTTTGAGGGCTTTATCTCAGGTACACATTTGAGTTTCCGTTTTACTTCGATAGTCTGTGGCAAGCGACGTCATGTATTTTCTTGTGGGTCCTTGAATGGACACTACTCACATGCTCTGAGACGAATGTAAGCATTTTGCAAGTCCTTAATTTGAAAACTCATGTGCCTTGTGAGGTTTTATATTACCCTGCTACAAACCTTCAATTTGAACAAAAATTGAGGGATGTGGTGAGGTTTTTAACTAGGGTATTCTCATGCTTCGAGATACTCTAGTGATATAGGTGGAAGGCCAAAGAGAAGAGAGTCCAAAGACCTCGTGTATCAATCATGGGATGAATGTATGATTTTGAGGCCTCCTATCAGAGATTATTTTCTTACGTTACGTGCTATTATTGATGCTTTTACCCAGAGTTTGGCTTTTTGGAGTGGATTCGCTATAGTTGACTTGGCTTATATACACTTTGGACAAAGGAGACTCCGCCGAAGTTTTTTTGAAGAGCTAAAAATTGAGCATAGAAGTGCATAGAGATGCAAGGAACGCTTAGAACAAGAGGGAAACCATTGAGGTTACTTGTGAACATTCACTTTTTGGTGCATATATCTACAAATACTACCGAAATACTGGAGAATTTTTTCTAGGCCCCTCCATAAGATTGCCATTACATAGAGAAGTGCTTATATTGCAAGAATGGGTGATAACATTGCACAAATTGTTGGTGATAAGCTAAACAGAGACAATTGTCACATATGGTTATATAGGATGGAGAATTTCTTAATGGGAGAAGGATTATGAGGATTAGTGAATGGAGAGGACGAGTGTCCTGAGATGCTAGAGAACCCGAATGCAGAAGAGCAAAAGGAATATAAAACATGGATAGAAAAGTCTAGAAAGTTTGTTCATTGGATTTTGATATGTATATCAGAGAGCCTGATTCCACATATTATGAAGGCTAGCGCACTAAAGGAAGCTTGGGAAATAATTCATAAGATATATGGTACATCAATAGAAGTTAGAAAAATTTGACAAAAAAATTGAAGATAATGATATGGTACCAGTTATGCTAAATGCTCTAGGGCCAAGTACAAGAGCTTTCTGTCTCAGTGAGAGGCAATATGCCAGATTTTGACGAGCTAGTAGCTTTTTGCATGAGAGAACAAGTAGAACTTTGTTTGAATGCATCGCGAAGTGGCAATTCAAGAGATCATGCATTCTTTCAGCATAGAGAAAGAGGTTCTTCTAGTGGACGTTCATCCTCTAGAAATGAAAACACAATGGATATGCCAAGAGGTAGAAGAAGATCAAACTCGAGACATAGAGGAAGATCACAGACACCTAGGAACTGTTATTATTGCGGCAAGTATGGTCATTTTGAGAAAGATTGTTATTATAAGCAGATAGTCAAAGAGGAAGAGGTACAAGCCATTATGTGGCACATGGATATTTCTCTGTAGAAAGTTCATATAGAGACTATGGTAGAGATAGTATGTTTGCGATGGAGCATGTGTTGAATAGTATGTCAAAACCTGGAAACAATAATAACTCGTACATAGACATTGGTTGAACAAATCTTGTGACAAGCATAGGAAATTGGTTTGAGTCAAAATTGGTTTGATGATACCTTACATGTGATTAACGATGTTGGAAATGTGCCACTAGTACAAAGAAATGGTATTCGAAACACATTAAGTGATGTTTTACATGTGCCTCACATTACAAAGAACCTAGTTTCGGTTGGTCAGCTAGTAGATCAAGACATGGAAATATATTTCAATAAACATGGCTGTTTTATACATGATTTCAAGTAAGGCAAAAGATGAAAACTACTTGGTTATAGAAAGAAGATGGGTACATTGTTCATGTTTGACATGGGTACACCCCTTTATGAGAACATGTATGCCAAGAATAGTGAATACTCAGATTTAGCTGAATTATGGCATAAACGAATTGTTCATATCAATTTGAGGAAATTGAAGTGCATGGAAAAACAAATCTTAGTGCCTGGAGCACCAAGATTTGCTCATTTAAATTTTGAAAGAATATGTTAAGCATGCGCATTTGGAAAACATCAATGTACGAAGTTTCCAAGAAGAGAAATGCACAGGAGGAGACCTCTAGAGCTTATCCATAGTGATGTGGTTGGACGTGCTATAACAAAATCAGTTGGTGGCTCACTATACTTTTTGATATTCGTTGAGGATTATTGCCGATATACATGGTTTATTTTTCGATATACATGTGCCTAGTCAGTTGAGACACAAGTTTGAGGCAAAATATGAAAAGTGCATATTTGCTGGATACTTAGAAGAGAAAAGAGGAAATAGATGTTATAATCCTGTTATAAAAGAGTATATAGTAAGCAGAGATGTTATATTCGATGAAAATGCATCATGGTATGCACCCAAAGACATGGCTGTGATAGAGAATGATATAGATGATTCTATGCAAAATGTTCATGATGAGCCAGGAACAAGTCGTAGACATTTTCACCATGAAGAAAGTTAAGACTATGGTTCATATGAGTTTCCTACACCTAATATGTAATGGAGTGAAAATGGAAAAGAGTATGGAAGAAGAAAGGAGAAAGGGAAAGATATGTACATGTCTAATTCAGATATTGATGATGAGATAGTTATATTTGGCGTGTTGAAAAATATGAAGGAGAAATATGTTTCTCCACACACAAGGAAAGAGACACGTTCAAGATCAAATCAAGAAACACCTTTGAGAAGATCTATGAGAGTAAAACATCCGATGGATAGACTGAATCTATACACTAAGTCTATGAAGCTTCATTATACGTACATGACTGAGAGAATCAAGAATGACGAACAAAAGAATTTTCATGATGGGTCACAAAGTGAAGATTGGTGCAAAGCAATGGAAGATGAGATGAATGCATTGAAAAAGAATCATACATGGGATTTAGTGAAATTTCCACTAAATAAGAAAGTTATTGGATGTGTACCTACTTGAAGACATGGGAATCTACATCAATGGGAAAGGTGGTCATCTATTGTGACAATGTGAGAAACATAATGCTATCAAAGAATCGAGTTTATCATGTGAGATCAAAGCACATCAAAGTTCATTATCATTTTTTTTGTGAGAAGGTCATCAAAGGAGAAGGCGAGCTCATTAACATCAACACTGGAGAACAAGTGGTAGATATCTTCACCAAAGCACTTCCAAAAGAAAGTTCATCTACTTCAAAGAAGCTTTAGGAGTTAGAAAGCTTAAGTTTCTATCTATATTTCATTTCAAGTTATTTCATCTTGTATGGATATATGTATTTCTTTCATTTTTGTATTCAAGCTCATTCTGAGCTTGAGGGGGAGATGTGATGATGTGACAAGATAGTAAATAAAGAAAAAATGGCTTAATATAAACTCTCCACCGCTGCCACCAGGCGAGAGTTTTTTCTCAACTCTATCTTTCTCATTCCTTTTCATCTATGGATTGTTTAGCACCATATGTGTGCTTGATTAACTTTTGATTACACTTAACACAACACCATGAAATAACTAAGAATTCCAATGAACTTTCTTAAAATCACATAGCTCATGCATTTAGCTATTGGAATTATTATGAATCCCTACCCTTTCCTATGTGTAACGATTCATGTCATTGCTCACAAATAGTAGATCAATATTATTTTAAACAGATGAAACATTGCATATAAACAAACAACGTGCTACAAAAAAAAAAGAGATCATGAGAATAACAACATAGATATCCTACTATCTTCATTGTCAGAAACAAGAATATATGTGTGTAAGCAATTTATTGAAGCTATGATACCTCATAGAGTCGGAGTATAGTTTGAATGTTACTCACAGACATATTTGATAGAAGAAACAAAAAGGTCTTAAGGTGCTACGTTGGCATACGTGAAGAATAAGGACTCGCCCATGGAAATTCCAAGACCATCCTTCACTAAACAATATCCTATACATACACGTATGGTCACAAGACACATACACCATATCATATCATATCAAGCACATCAACACATATATTGAATTACATGTATAGGCAGCCACACATACATTATAGGTGTTCTTATATACACATATAAGCACATATGCAATTTAGTTTATATCCATATCTACATATGTACAGATAAAACACCTGAGCTTCTAAAGGATAAACACTTAAATAGGCATATATAAATATTCAAAACTTTATGGAGCATGTACAATGATCAATGATGATCCATACACAGATATATGGACAGAAATTTATTCGCTTTAACTTAAAAGTTCATATACACATAAGGTAACTCATATGTAGGGTTTCCCATCTTTGAGACTCCTAAAGAGGTTAAAAATTGATTCACTAAAGAGGTGAAAAAGTAATTTGCTACACTAAGCATGTTTACAAACTGTCATTTGAGTACTAGATTATGCCCTTTGACTAGACTGGACAGGATTTTGAAACTACACTTTTGATTGAAAGATTACCCACATAGGAAGATGATACAAGAATATATGACTAGTACAAGAAGTCCCACAACATGGGACTATAGGTATGAAGGAAGATCTCTAGATTACAAGAACTCCTTTCAAGGAGATGAACTAGATACAAGGAATAACTAGAAAGGATCCTGTACCGAAAGATTGCAACGTGAGAAGCAAGGAATTCCAAGATCAAATACAAGACAAGAGTAGAGCACAAGACAAGACTACACCTCAAAGTAGAACCTGAAAGTATCTACTTGATGATCATGATTCCTTGAGCTCCCAAGACTAGCATTGGAAAGGCTCAATATGTATATGGCCAACCCCTCCTTATATAGGTTTTCAAGGGAGGTCCATCAATGGCAATTAAGAATTTATGATTTCATTGATGATGTCATCAATTCAAAACTTGATCTCTAGGTATAAAAATGAAGAAACTAGATAATTGATCTTAGGCTTTTGGCATGTTTGGGACACAATGGAAGCATTAGTTTCTCCATATTCTGAATTAATCATAAGATATAGAAGAACTCATGGAATCTAGGGTTCGAGATAGTTTCATTTTTCCATGAGATGATCTCTCTCAAGCGATAAGTTCCATAAGCAATGGTCATGCTCTCCAATCTTGACTTCAATGGATCCTTGTTATGAAATTCTCGAACCTTGATTTGTGCTTTCTAAATGATTGATGGCTGATTTAATATCCATTTCAATGAACAAGACACTCCAATGTTACTCGATATATTATCAAATCTAGGACATGATCGACATCCAATTCTTCGTGACCATCAATCTCGATAGGTAGTGAAGGATAGGTCTCTCCCTCCTCAATGGTAAAATCAAATATGGTTAAATATGGACACATAGAAACGTGGACGTATTCTCATGGAACTTGCTAAGTGGAGGTCGAAAATGACTATATTAATATTGGCCAAGATGGTGAACAAAGAAAATTGCTAATGGTCTAGCTTCAAAGAAGGCCTAGAAGCCTATAGATTATTTTTTAGTAAATTCTATCTTTGTAGAAAGCACATTCTAAGTTTCAATAATAACCCCCTATTTATGCAATTTATTAATTCTAGTTAAACAAACCATGGCTTTTTGTTGAACTTGCATGAACTATTTAACTTTGCTCTTAGATAGTGAAAAAAGTTATTACTCCATCTCTCATGATCAATGATTCTTACATCAACCATAGTAACTTTCAGAAAAATCATTGCAAGTATGATTTTTAAATATCTAGGGAACTAACCTCTTAGGAATTATAGTAATTTTTAGATATCTAGGGAACTAACATCTTAGTTTATTATTTTATAAATAAAAACTCCAATTGTAATCTTTTCATTCTTAAAAGAAATTTAATGATATAATATTTTCAATAAATGGTTTTAAATTATAACTTTTCAGATAGGCCCAGGATATTATATCTTCTTATGACTCCATACAATTCCTTATTGGACGAGCAATTTCGGTCAATCATAATATCAAATGGAGAAATCCTATAAAAAAAGCTCATCTAAACCCTAGAAGGATTTGAAATGGACATAACCATCACTTTTAGGAGACACTTTTGTAAGATGTACCACGATTTTCTTATTTGAAATAATATTTACTAAGTAACCAATTCTTAAAAGACATGAAAGTGTCTCTTCATGATATACTAGTGGAATCATTGAGAGATTCCTTTGTATTTATCTTTTTACAATCTATAACCTTTGAACTCTCATCAACAAAGCTCTGATTTAAAGTATTATATTTTCATGCGATGAACATAAATATGAGAAAACCCAAGGGATTCTCTATCTCTTTGGTATCCTAAAACCAAATAATCTTTCTCGTTTTCCCTTGTTCAAAAAGCCTAATTAGAGATTATATACCGTTAAAGTATAATAAACAGTGTTTTAGTTATCAATTTCATCTCATATGAGCACCCTATATTTTTAATATTACATAATAATATGAAAACCTAGAAGACTACTTGGAAAGGCTAACTAGTGGGAAAACTAATCGTTTATTGTTCATTATGATAAACAATACACCATTATTTTGCAACATTCCATACCTAGATACACAGAGAGGCAAGTAAAGGAAATGGATAATGTTTAATTATTCTATAGGAAAACGCTTTTCTTTAAATCATTCCTAAAGAGCTAGTGAAAATTAACAGAATATCCTTTCTTTTACATATGTAATGGAATATAATCTCTTTCTATCCCTTGACTACTATATACACCATTAATGTTTTAAAATAAAAAACAGCATTAATTTTCTTATTATTGTTGGAGCATTGTGATATATGCGATTTCTCTTTATGTATCACGTAACTGGCTATATCAATCAGTATACAATGGGTTTTCCGTGTTTCCCTTTAAAAAATCACCCACTAGCTACCTTGCTATTTTTCTTCATCATTATGTGAGGATATTTGAAATCGAGATACCATTAGAACGTCATTAAAATGATCGCACGAGCTTTGAGAGAACAGAAGGTGAAACATAAAAGAACCTAATGATTTGTGAACTAACGAAGAACAAGAGGGTGATGATTTGATGTCAGCTTACTCCTCAAAGAATCTAAAATGAATTCGAACGTAATGTAAGGTGCATTGATTTTCATTGTTCCCTCAAAATGGAAAAGAGTGGAGAGCGATAAAAGATTTCATGTACTATCAACCACTTTCACAAGGTTCAATAATGTTCTCTTTGAGACCTTGAAAAAAGAAGACACAAGTTAATAGTTCACATTGCCATGTAGAGTGTAAACATTACATACTAAGAGATGACATCCTACAAATCAAAGATCATGAGAATTTTGCAAAGCAAGAATCTATGTGCCTACGAAATCCGATGAAGATATGATACCTAATCGAGTCCTGTAATACTTTGAATGTTATTCTCAAGTTTAAATAGAAAGGTTGTAAGTGTATCCACTCTACTATCAATCACTATCACAAGATTCAACCATCACCTCTACCAAACCTTGAGAAAGGAGAGGTAATAATATCTTAACAAAAAATAATAATAATAATATCTTAGAATAAAATGATCTGATAGAGTAGTAAGCTTAACACAATGACATGACATTTCTATACAACAGATAATTCACACCTCGTAGAAATGAGAGCATTCAAATTTTTCAATATCCATGCAGTGCATCTAGTTACTGGAATTATTGTGAATTTGAACTCTTTCGAAGACAGGCAATTGATGGATATTACGTTAAACAATTGATCGGTCACATTGCCATGAAGAGAAGAGACATTTTATATTAACAAATGACATGCTACAAAAAAAACAGAGATCATGAGAACAACAGGATAGATATCCTAATCTCATGATTGTCCGACACAAGAATAACAGAGGGTTCCTCCCAACTACAAATGCACTCTAACTATCACAGAAGATGGTGGTGGCAAAAAAGTGACCAAATACCCAAATCACCCAAAGGTGTCTAAGCCACACAGACTCAATAGTCATTGTCAAAGTTGCCCTATACTTAGGCTCACAATTAGAAGTGGCCAAAGTAGGTTGCTTCTTTCTCAAACAAGATATGCATGAGCTACCATGCATGAAGTAAAAACATTAGTAGAGACAACAATGTCATAGAAACTAGACTAGTTAGAGTTACAAATACCATGTATTTTTTGCAGTAGTGATGTCCACTTGGGATAAAAGACTCAAAGTACAAGGTATCACTCAAGTAGAAAAACATGTTCTTAAACTCTTGTCCATGTTTAGCACCTGGGCAATGCATAAACCTACTCATCTGAGAGGCACATAAATGAATATCTATCCAAGTTATGGAAAAGGCATATATCTTTCCATATCAAGCATGTGCTCAGTGCTTCAAACCATACAATGCCTTTTTTCAACCTACAAACTTTGTTTTCATGCCCTTCTTGGAAGACAAATCATGAGGCTGAAATACATACACTTCTTTATGTAAGTGACCATTCAAAAATGTAGTTTTAATATCCAATTGATACACATTCCGTTCATGATGAATTGCAAGTGCACACATGCTACAAATAGCGATCATTTGATAAGTGGGTGCAAAGGTCTCATCAAAACTAGTGCCTCTTGCTTGAGCATAACCTTTTGAAACAAGCATAGTGTTATACCGGACAACTCTTCCATCATGCTTATGTTTCAGCTTGTATACCCATTTATTGCCAATGGCCTTTTTGGCAGGAAGCAAATGACATAAAGACTAGGTACCATTCTCCATAATAGCATCATATTCTCATTGCATAGAAACCCTCTAATTTTCTGAATTATGTGCTCATCAAAAGAAATAGACTCCTTCTCATCACAAAGACTAGAGGCAGCCATCACATAGCAATCTGATGCAACAGAAGCACTATAAGAGCCTAAATGAGTATGATATGATAGAGGTGCATCTAATTTGATATTTCTTAAAGTCTACACAAGCCATATAGACATAATTTTTGCCTCCTCTATATTAGCTCTTTCATCATCAAGTGCATCATGTAAAATTGCATAAAAAATGGGATGATCTACCTCATCATGTGGAGCCTACAAAGGCTGAGAAATTGCCTAATTTGTACTAGCACTTGACTATCAACCTATAAGAAAAGAAAGAAAAGTGGCATGCACATCTTTGGAACTATTTGATGTCTCCTTAGTACATGAAAATAAAGGCTGAACTACATCTTCCACAAAGACTACATTACCACTAACCAAAATGTGTTAAATCTCTAGGTGATAGAGATGATAGCCTTTACTTTCATAGCTTTACCCAATAATAATACATTTCACATCTTTATCATCTAGTTTCATGCGTTTTTGTTTAAGAACTAGTGCATACGCAAAATAACCAAAGACACATAGATAAGAAATAGATGACTTGTGAACATGCCAAGCCTCATATGAAGTGATACATTAGAGTGCTTTGGTAGAAAATGTGCTAAGTATATACGTTGGACACATAGCAATCTCAAGCCAAAAGCTATGTGGTAAAGCATTACTCTTGACCATACACCTCACCATCTATATGATCCAACTATTCTTTCTTCTAGCAGCACCATTCTATTGAGGTGTATACTAAATTGTACACTAATTTTTTATCCCGCTGTCGTCGAGATTTTCTCTCCTCTCTCACTTGTGCGGGCCTACAAAAAACATATTTGGTGAAGGTAGCCGGAATTCCCCGAGAAGTCCAGGATGCATCAAGGATGTCAAAGGAAGCTCACATACAAAGTTTCAAAGAAATCAAGAAATTCCATGGTAGCGGTCAAAGTTGGTCAAAGTTGGGAAATTAGGGCAAAAATTTCATTGTCACCAAATTAGATGAAAATCCATATACTTGTAAAGATTGTCAAAGGCAGTCTATAGCCCAAATTTCAGCAGAAAATGGATTTAGTAGCACATTGATATGCTATGTTCATTTTGTAAAAATGTATTTTTTCTAGTTTGACCCTACAAATTCTTGTATAGAAATTTATGTTAGCCATATGGTTTGGCATGTATAAAGACCATATGTGGCTACATATTTGTATAAAGTTTCAAGGACTATTCGAGCTTCCTAGACACCTTAATGCCACCTTGCAAGCTTCCAAATGTAGTCAAACTTGTACAAGTTAGATTTAGATGGGAGTTTTTTCTGCATATTCCTGAAGGAGATCTTTGGAAACATAGTCCTACAATGTTTCATCTTCATCAAAGACTTTTTGGACGGTCAAAGAGCACAAAGTCCAGTTTTCAAGGTCACCGCAGTTTTCTAGAATAAGAAAATTAAAGGCTTGAATGTCTGCCACATGTCAAAATATGATTGAACCATGTTGTACGGTCAAGATGAGCTCATATTCAAGGGTGGAGATGCACTAAAGCATAAAGGAAGGAGGATCCACGAATTTTTTCCATAAAAGAAGACCTTTTTTACAATCAAAGATCAATAATGCAGCATTTCTCCAAAAATAGTGGCTTATCTTATCCGAATTGATGTCAGCACTGATCCGACGGTCCAGATCATCCCCAGATCCAATGGTGGAGAATGAGGGCGCCTAAATTTCACTCCTTTAGACTAGATTTGATAGAAAGAACAATTCCAAGCCATTGATTTGATTAATCAAATGGTTGTAATCGAAAGTAGTGATCCTAGAGTTGAGAGTTGATTTCTCTAGATCCAAGGGCCCAAATTCATTCAAAAAACTATATAAACCCCCCTCCAAACTCCTAGATCATCATTGTTAGGCATCCATAGGGCTCATGCTAGCTTACGGTTTCCTTGAGACGATCACCCTCGGTTGAGCGAGTGAGGATCCAAGGTGAGCTAGTATGAGTATAGAACCTAGTTTCAAATTTAAGTTAGAACTCCAATCTAGGATAGGCTCTTGAAACCAGCATCTCTACCTTGACTCACCCTCGGTGGAGCGTGTGAGTGAGTTAGAGCTGATTTTAATGAGTCTTAGACTTCTTTAGTTAGACGTTACGAGCCTAGACAGACATAGGGTCACTGGAGTGGAACTCACCTTCTTACGTGTGACATTCGGTTGAACTGTCATGGTTTGAGGGTCGGAACCACCTTTGATCAGTAGACTGCTTAGCATGACGTACCACGACGATCTTTTACAAGTAACTTAATTCAAATTCTTTTAATTCATGTCACTTGTCACTTGTCTCTTGTCACCTCTCTCAGTCTCTTAAGTATTTTTACATGTCTTCTATTTCTTGTATGTGTGAGAAGGCTCCGCAGTATTGCGTTGAACCAGTGAGGATGTTTCTTTGAGCTTGTGAGTAAAATCCATCATCATAATTCACTTGCATGCATATAATCCATACAAATCCATACATATTTATTAGTTTCTGAAAGTGAGAGATCTAGAGCATCGTGCATCACTTGCTTATTCACATAAGATGGAGGAAGGATTCAAATCCCTTATTGTTGAGAAACAAGGCCAAAGAATAGTCTCTTCTATGTTGAGAGAGAAGGGAAAATTCAATGGCATCAACATCACAAGCTACTTAGATTTGTTTGAAGAGCAAGCTATGATTTTTGGTCTTCCCGAAGATCTTTTGATATCATTCTTTGAACGAATTGTTGATAGCTCTATCATAAACCGTGTCACTCAATATGATAGTCTTCCTTGGAGTGATTTTAGAAAGGAGATGCTCAAAGAATTCTATCTTGAAGATTATAGCCAACATAATCGGGATGGATTCTTACGATGGGTCAATTCTCCAAAGCCTAGTAGCTCTATTACTCACTTACAAAATGAGTATATTAGACGCTATGAACAACTTCCTGATGAGGATAAGATAACTTTGGAACCTGATCTTGTGATCAATTTTCTTAAGCTTCTTCATCCTAAAACTCGTAGGGAAGTTGAACGGCGATTAGAAGAACCAGATAAGCGCTATGGTCTTATTGACAATTGGCAAAAAGTGCGTAAAGTAGTAGAGGCTGTAGCCCATAGACATCAAAGACAATCCATGCTTTATGAGCAAACTAGTCTTCCTCAAGCTAGCCTTCCACAAATTAAGGAGCAATTTAGAGAATAATCCCATGCTATGAATTTTGACTCTACTCCTATTCCTCAAATGATGGAGCCTACTCAAGGTTTTAAAGTAGAGCCAAATAAAAGTGTAGTTGAACAATCTCAAGTGGAAATTCTCACTAAGCAAATGGAAAGTCTTATTGCTACACAATCCAATTTGGCCAAGACTATAGATGCTTTACAATCTAATTACACCAAAACTTTCCAAAATCAAATGAACCCAAGGACTTTTCAAGAGCCTAATCCACATGTTATAGCTACCAATCAAAATCCACAAGTAGCTCCTACTCAAGCATATCAAGTTCCTCCAATGCATAATCCTTCAATGCAAAATCCTCATCCTCATGTGCAAAATCCTCAAATGTATCAAAACCTGTATCCTCAAGCTTCTCAAATAGCTTTTCAAAATCCTCAAAATCAAAATTTTCAAAATCATCAACCGTATAATATGGAAGCTCCTCTTGCACCTCAAGTACCACATGTTGCTCCCCAAGCTCTTCAAATACATCAATTGCATTTTCAAAATCCTAATTATCCTGTTCAAGCAATACCTTATCAACAAAATCCTCAATTTCAAAATTTCCCACCACAAGTTAATCAAAATCCTCAAAATCAAAATGGTTTTGTGTGTGGCCCTCGTAGGTGTCCTTGGTGTGATTCGTTAGAGCACTTTTTGAGAGATTGTGAATTATTGAAGGCTGCTAAGGAGCAACGACTAGTAATAGACATAGACAAGAAAATCTGTGACTATCGATCTAGGCTACCTTTGCAAGGAAATTATGGTAAGGGAGGAATGAAAAAACATTATGAAAATATAACCATAATGGACGTAGGAACTAGAGGAGTGAAACTAGAAGCTCTTGATGAACAACAAGTAGAATCAAGTAAACCCACAAAGGAAGGTGATTTTTCCATAGAGGCTTTAGTAAGAGCACGGGATGAGATTAGGAGAATAACGGCTTGGGAGTCACCGATAGAAGATCAATCTCTTATTTCTCACATATCCAATGTAGAAGAAAAACGAAAAAGAGATGAAGCTGAGCCTAGTGTAAGAAGAGTGACACGAAAACAAACCTCAGAGGGAATAGAAACAATCATAGAGCAGGGAGAAACATCACAATCCAAAGATAAACAACAAGAATCACAACCCAATGAACAAAAACAAGAGGAGAAACAAAAAGGGAAGAAGACAAAGCAAAGAAAAACAGAACCAAAGCCTTTAGATAAACAAGAACAATCAAAACAAATTGAAGACCAAACACGAGAACATGAACAAAAACAAGATCCTGAGCAAAAACAAAAGAAACCAAAGAGAAAACCTGAAGCCATCTTGATTTCAGAAATTGAGAGAAAAATAGATCCTATGGAGATTTTAGATGACATTTTGCTTAAGAGTCAAGTGACTATGTCTTTAGAACAAGTTTTCTCTATTGCAAAGCCTGTTTTTAAAGATAACTTTATCGGCCTAATTAAAAGGAAGAGGTTTCCGCTTAATCTAGATACTGAGATGCAAGATTCTCTAGATCAAGATCAAGCTATGAATGAAGCCTTAAACTTTGATGAATCTGATGAAGAGGACTTTGATGATGATGAAGTAAATGTTAATAAAAATTTCTTAGGACCTATTCAACCTGACCATGAAAATCATGAAAACAATCCTGAAAGCCACTTTAAAAGAACATTTTGGTCTAGAGGTACATCAGAGATGCATGTTAAAATAGGAAATGATAAGAACACTATCACTGTAAATGCATTAGTAGATTCCGGCTCTGAAATCAATGTGATTTCAAGAGAAGTCTATGATAAGTCTATGAAATCCGGTTCCGGTTGAACTGCGGCTGTCGTCGGAATGCAAGAAGGTACTGGGCTGAATTGTTGCTGAAACTGTTGTCGGATCCCGGGCACTAAGGCCAGAAGTTGGCCTAGAGGCAGCGTGATGGATGCCTTGGACAAAATTTCCCAGGCCTGTTGAGCTTGATTGTCTTGTTCTTTTGGACTTGAAGTTTCTACTGACGCAGAAGTGTCTGCTGTTGTCTCTACTGATGATGATGGCCCTACTGATGCATCCTTTTGTGTTGTTTTGTCCTTTGATGAAGAAGCCTGAGTCACCGGAATAGGTTCTGGGAACACTGGTGGTTCTGTTGTGGTCCAGTGACTAGCTTTGTTATACATCCTTCGTTGTTCTTGTATCCCTGGTTCAAAGATTTCTGCCGCCGGCTGAAGTTGTTTACCGGAACGGGTCTGGACTGTAGCAGTCTGTGTCTCGATCGGTGTAATTTTTACCATGTTGGCCATTGGATTTTGGCGTTCCTTCTTTCTTTGATCATACTCCATTGCGTCTTTACAAAACCTTCTAATGTGGCCGAATTCGCCACAGAAATGACAGCGTAAAGGTGGTAACTCAGGGTTTTCCGGTGGTGGTCCATTCTGCCATCGGTTGGCATTATAAGTGTTGTTTCTCTGTCCTCGGTAGTTCCGATATCCTTGTTGTTGATTATTTCTCAGTTGCGGAGGCACATAGTGATTTACTGGTTGGCCATGTTCTTGGATGACTGCATTGACGGTTGCTGTCCCTTGTATTCTAGCATTGTAGACACAGTTTCCGGTGGTGTGCCCGGTAGTGTTGCAGATAGCGCAAAACACTTGGTTCAGTGCACAGTTGGCACTTGTATGCCCCGAATTTTTGCATGTGGTGCAATATACTTGCCTGATGATATCTTCAGCCATAATTTTGTTTGTTTCTAACCATTCCAAGTCTTCTGAAAATCCACCAACCTTGGATTCTAGCTGTAGAGCCATTGCAATGACGGCATCCAAGGTCATAGCTCCGACACATCTTATGATCATGATCTGCTTCAGTTGTGGGGTTAATCCATTGATAAACCATTGAGAGATGACATCATCGGGTAGATTAGCATGAGCCTGTGGTATCTGTCGTAAATGTGTTCTAAAGAGGGTAGCGTACTCCTGGACGGTCTGATTTACCTTCTGTCTGTTGTTCTGTAGATACTCAAAGATTTCAGCAGGATTCTTCTTTAGTCTGAATCGCTGTAAAAAGGCGTCTCGTACTGCATCGTAAGTACCGAAATGATTGATATCATATTCCGTGAGCCATCTCGCCGCTTCATTGATCAGTGTAGATTGAAAAACAATGGCCTTATACGCCTGATCTGGTGGATGGTTAAGAACTGCATAACTTATCTCGAAAGTTCGTACGTGGGCGTCTGGGTCGTCTCCTGGGAATCCACCGAATTTCGTGTAAGTTACTCCTGTTGGAGGCGGCCTTGGCGGTCCTAGCTGTTGTTGTTGATGTTGTTGTTGTTGGTGTTGCCCGCTCATTGTGAAGGGTTCAGGGTTTCCTTCCGTATCTCGGGATTGATTGGTTGAACTATCGGGACTTGTATCGCCGGATGGTGCGCTTTCCGGTGTGCTGTTTCGACTTAGGATGCTTCGGATCTCAGTTTCGAATAGCTTTCCTTCCTTCTGGATGTCTAATATTCGAAATCTTTCTTCCAAACACGAAGGTTGAGCTGATGATTCCGCAAAAAAGGCTAAACCTTTGCCAGCGATCGGTGATTCTATCACCGGAATCTCACCGGAATGAACCGAAATTGGGCCAGAATGCCCTGATTTACTACTTTTGCCAAATTTTCCTAACGTATTTCTGACCGTGGATAACTCTAAATCTTTATCTGATATTGTTAAACTAGGTTCCAACGGCAGTTTTGATAGAGTCTGGACTTGCTATATCTTCGATAGGCTGGGTCGAAGTAGCATCAGAATGTATCGAAGGCGTTGACCGTTCTACCGGAATATGACCGGAACCAGTTGTAACGTTTCCACTTTTCTTGACCACTTGGTCAGATCTAGTTATGCCTACTTCTCCGGAGGCTATCTTTTGTGATTTTCGTGCTTCAATCTGACGATTCTTAGGATATGTTTCGCCCGATCGAGTGACCGGCATGTATCATTGCCCAGTGATACTATCTGAGCAGTTTGCAACAATCTGGATCTGTTGCTACTGTCAGTGAAGCAAATGTTGCATGATGTTTGCTTCTTACAAACCGTTAGCGCTCTAATGCCACTGTCTCACAAGTGACTCGTAATCAAATGCTACTTTACCGCAGAGACTGGTAATCAGTTGCCACTTTCCCACAGGCAACGGGCCAGAGAACTGGCAATCGGATGCCACTTTCCCACAGACGGCGCCAAATGTTAAAGGTAAGATCGTTTACTATTAACTTAACTGTTAACTACCTACCGCAGCCGTTAATTACTAGTTTAAAACAACAATCCTTCAGAGACTCCAGAATCTGGTTCCACACCTGCGTACCAATATTTCCGAGTCTCTCTTTCTCTGTACTCAATCTTGCCGCAAAATCAACTGACTCTAATCATGTGGGTCCTTGGGAGTGGTAGGGGTCTGTTGACAGAGGCCCTGTACTATTTTCTCAACTCCTCACTCAACCGTAGTTATGGTTTTCACGTCTTAGCTCAGTTTTGCTCCTGAACAACTAGACCAACGTGCTGGACTCAGAACTCCCAGACTGTTCCTGCCATAGTAGTTGAGCAGTAGTCCGAGATGACAGTCCAATACTTTTAGTAACTTAACAAGATCATAACTCACAATTCTTCTTGTCAGTTCACAGTCTTACCGTGTATCTACCTTCAACCCGTAATATCTACTGTCCGCAAGACGTGTCGCAACATTATTACCATTCTACGCGTACTTAGACATTACAGGCATTACCCTTGAACACAGACTATAATACCGACTCAGTCACTTACAGAGAATCATAGCAACTCATGTCCATTCTTCACGCTTACCTATTCCACCGAAGAAATAGCAGATAGACAACACACTAACACCTTACGCATAATCAAAGATATCTTAACTCGTTATCGAACAGAATCTCAAAATCGCAGTACCGACTCGTAACAGCGCAGTGTATCACGCATATGCAGTCAAACGATTACACAGATAAGGCGCGCAGAACAGGACAGAACCAAGATACTCTACTCGTTAACACCTCCCTACACACAGTAGAAGAGTTAATCCCAAATCAAGGCTCTCACAATACACTCGCAACTCCCAAAAAACGGGGGGCTCCTTCTCTCCTCCCTCTGCTGTTCTTTTCATTGCTTTAAATAGAATTTTGTTACAAGGCTTGCACGAATCTTTCTTTACCGCGTACTTCCAGAAGGGTTCTTTCTACATTAAAAACCTCTGTCTAAGTACAATTGTCCTTATTCGGCGGCCGTCTAACACTGGCACGCACGGTGGACTCGAACCCGCAAGTTCCTATGGTTCAGATACTAAACCTTCTAAGTACATACTTCGGGCGAGCCTAAATGTTCGGGTAATTTTCTTTTTGAGGGTTTCTAACACTTGCACTAAGGTGGTAGGTTCTAATAATTGGGTGTCGGTTCTGACTGCACTGAGGGCTATGGCTTGATTTAACAAAATTTCGGCTTGGGTTTGAAGAAAAGCCTCTTGGAGATAAAATTCGTTGGCTAATGCCGCATCTCGGGCTGTCGTTATTTCAGTCAGTTTGGTCTGCATCTCTCTGATGCACTCCTTCTGGTTGCGTATTTGGTTGTCTTGGCGTTCAAATTGCTGTGTTTGGAAATGGAGAGTTTTCTTATACGCATCGCGTTCTCTGCGGGCGTTGGCGATATCTTTTTGGTATTGGCCTTCCTTTAGTAATTGTTGTTTGAGAATACGGTTGACCGCGTCGGCACATTCTTCGGCTCGCCGTAATTGCTCTTGAACTTGGTCGGCTTCTTTATGTTGGTCCTGCATCTTCTGGGTGGTTTCTTGTAATTGAATCTTCGTATCTGCGATCAATTCTTCGAGAGATACGTTGATATCTTCTTGTTCTTGAAGGGCGGCCTTCAGTGTTCGAATTTCCTCATATGCGTCGTGTATGAGTTGGTCTTTGGCAGCTAGCTGGTCCAGGGCTGCATCTCGTTGTTGTACTAGCGTCTGTTCTGTCGAAAATCGTGCTTGGAGTTCTGCTAGCTGTGTCCGGAGTTGATGATTCTCGGTCTTTACGGCATCAACTTCTTCCTAGAGGGGGGCGATGTCGGCTTCCAGGGTGTCTACCTTGTGCTGGTATTCGAGTTTCAGGTGGTCCGTGGCTGTCGTAAACTGGGCGGGTAGCTGGTGTGATAACTGGATGAGGAACTGCCCCATGGCAGCAAGTTCCGAGAATGCGTTATGTGGCGGTGGTGGTGGAGGATGACGAGGCTGAGAGGATGTGTCGGTGAGTAGTTGCTGGGAGTTTGGCGGAGAGTAGTTAGGGGAGGAAGAGGAGGATGCTGCGGGTTCAGTGGTGGGTGGGAGGGGTGGTTCCGGTGGGGGTAGGGGTTTGGCAGGAGGTGGTGTAGGGAGAACGGTATCTGAGGGGTTTACCTTGGCGAGTGTTTGTTGTATGGTTTCTGTCTGGTTGACGGCATTGATGAGTTGATCCAGTGCTTTGGTGGCCGATTCCTGTTCATCCTGGTGCTGCTCAGATTCTTTTTCTGTGGACACTATTTCTATCTCTGCTTGATCCTGCTGGTCTGGTTGCTCCGTCGATGTTTCGTTGTGTGCGGCGGTGTCGTGGTATGTTTCCTCTTGGTCGTCTGGCTTGGTCTCCTGATCTTTTCCGGCGGATCCTTGGACTTCACTTTCCGAGGAGCTGATCCGAATTCGCTTGGTACGGAAAAGCTGATTAATCTCTTCGTCTTCTTCTTCAGTGTCCTCGATTGGTTGTGCGGATTCTTCGTGTATTAGTGCGGGGCCTGCGGGTGGGGGTTGTGCGGCGAGAATGGTTGGGAAGAGGAAGGAGATGATGTGGGGAAGGCGAGAGCAGGGGGTAGAACCCTTTTGGAGCTGTTTTACGATAGCTACACATTCTTTATGGATTCTAAGGAAAAAATAAGAGGCAAAATTTACAGGTTCGCGGGCAGCTAAGTCTAAGGTGGAGTAGAAGGGGCGAGAGATGCCATATGTTCGTTTTTGCAAGTTAAGGATGGCTACAAGGAACTGTAGGGCGGATCGCTCGGGTTCTGGGCGGCATAGAATGGCGTATTCGTTTGATGAGGAGCGGGGAAAGAGTTCGGTCATACGGGCGAAAGGGATGGTAGGGCCATTTTCGCGGCCTTGCAGGGCGAGGCGGTAGGCGTCGGCGAAGGCTTGGAAGGTGATGACGGATCTATGTGGGAGGGAAAGGAAGACCCACTGTCGTTCGGTGGCGGGGCTTTGGGCAATGGCTTGGATGATCTGTGCGGAGAAGGGATGGGCTTCCACTGAGTGCCAAGGCAACTCAGCGAAGTTGGCCAACCCTCTGCATCGCAGGTATTCGCCTACATCTGTAGGGATACCGTCGCAGAAAGAAGCGTAGTTGGCTAGCGCTTCCATGGTGTTCACAATGCACACTTACAGAAAACACAGAATACTGAGATAACACACACAATCACGAAAACACAATAGCAGTTTTTTGGCGCAACTCAGGGGGTTAAATATGGAGAACACGGTGTGGGGGTGAGTATCATTGTGTGGTGTGGGAATGATACGGTTTGCATGCTAGCGTGCGTACTGAGTGACCGGTAGGGAGAGGCGGCTGGTATCATAAAGATTTGTACAAAAGACGGCTAAAAGCAAAACATAAAAATTTATACAAAACGTGGCTCGTCGCCGAATAATTAAGGCGTACTGGTAGTGGGATAATACGGCCGCAACTTCGATCCATTAATTACTTTTGGAAGTGGAATTTTGGTCAACGTAGTCAACTGAAAAGTTGCCGGACCTACTTGTGCTGAGATCTTGAAAGGGCGGAACCATCGTAGTTTGAATTTTCCTGCTGCTCTGTCCGATTTTGCGTTATAGAAGAGTACAAGCTGTCCTACCGAAAAGATTGGCGTCTTCAAATATCGATCGTGTGTCTTAGCTTGCCTTAGTTGAACTTCGCGCATAGTTAAAAAACTGAGCCATCGGTGCTCATCAAGTTCTCTGAGTGCATCCATTCGTGCTGTCAGTGAAGATTCCGGTAGCATCTTCTGAGTGATTGCTACCCGCAAACTTGGGATGACTACTTCCATGGGAGCGATTGCTTCTAAGCCATAAGCTAGCTTGAAAGGTGTCAAGCCTGTTGTTACTTTATATGTAGTTCGGTATGCCCATAATACTGCAGGTAGTAGTTGATCCCATCTTTCCGGTGCTTCCATGATCAATTTCCGGAGGATGTTTAACAGTGATTTGTTTGTACTTTCAGCCAGTCCATTGGCACGTGGATAATAAGGAGAGCTAAATTTATGTGTGACTTGGAAGGACTGTGTGAGTGCCTTCATTAAATTGTTTACAAAATGAGTGCCTTGATCTGAGACAATTTCTAGTGGTAAACCAAATCGTGGGAAGACATCCGTGAGTAGACATTTTGCTACCGTAACTGCTGTAGCAGACTGCAAAGCCCAAGCTTCTGCCCATCTAGTTGCGTAATCTGTGCAAGTCAGTATGTATCGATTGTTACTGGATACTGCTGGAGGTGTAATTGGCCCGATAAAATCTAAACCCCATTTCTGAAAAGGTTCTAATGGTAAGATGGGTTGCAGGGGAAAAAGATGCCGTTGTAAAGGCTGACCAGCTCTTTGGCAAGCATCGCATTGTTTAACAAACTGTGAGATATCTCTGTACATAGTTGGCCACCAGAGTCCTCCTTGCAGAATTTTCCGGTGAGTTAAGTCTGTTGCAAAATGGCCACCGGGAGGAATTGAGTGAGCCAAAGTGATAACTGAGTTAACTTCATGTGTTGGAATACAGCGAAGTAGGATTCCGGTATGATCTGTATAATATAGTTCTCCAGCAACTAACCGAAATCGGCGGCTAAAAACTGCGATTTTCCTTCGAACTGCCTTGGCAGTCTCGGCTGGAAAGCATCCTTCGGTGAGAAAAGTTAGAATCTGATCATAGTATGTATGTGGTGTTTGTACTTTGGTAGTCTCATCGTGCAGTGGTTCAGCATTGTAAATTGCAGGAGTCGTGTCATCTATGCCTACCGGAGCTTTACCGAAATCTACGCGTGATAAGAAATCTGCTAAGGCATGTGCATTTCCGGGTCGGTGAATGACATCATAGTCGAATTCTTGTAAAAGTAGCACCCATCGTGCTAATCGTCCTCCTAAGTGTTGCTGTCTTACTAGATAAACAAGGGCAGCATGATCCACATGAAAGATAAATTTTCGGCCTAGTAGATAATGTCTGAACTTTTTGATTGAGTAAATCAATCCTAGACATTCTCTTTCAGTGGTGGAATAGTTCTTTTCTGCCGGTGCCAGTCTTCTACTGGCGTAATAAACAGGGCGAAACCACTTATCTGTTTGCTCCATCAGAATACTGCCGATTGCAATATCTGAAGCGTCAACAAAAACGTGGAACGGATTGTCCCAGTCCGGTGGTTGTAAAATTGGAGCGTGCGTCAGGAGATACTTGAGTCGATCCAATGTAGTTTGACATTCTTCAGTCCATTCAAACTGTCGGGGAGTTTTTGTGATTAGCTTGTTCAGTGGGACTACTAGGTGAGCAAGCCACCGTAAGTGTCTGCCATGCCACCGTATTTGACCCATAAAACGCATTACTTCCTTCGGAGTTGTGGGTATCGGGGCTTCTAAAATCGCTGAAATCTTATCCGGGTCCACTCGAATACCTTGACCAGATACAATATGCCCAAGTAGTTTGCCACATGAAATTGCAAACACGGATTTGTTGGGATTAAGGCAGAGTCTATATTCTCTACACTTCTGAAAACAGCATCGTAAATGAAACAAATGGGCTATCATCTTCCCAAAGATTGAGAAGTCGTCGAGATATACTTGCATGAATGAAGTGAGATAAGGAGAAAATATCTCCTGCATACATCTTTGAAATGTGCTTGGTGCATTTCTCAATCTGAACCACATTACTGTGCAGGCAAAGACACCCCAATTGGTAATGAAGGCAGTTTTTGGTATATCCTCTTCAGCCATTCTAACCTGGTTGTACCCGCTGTATCCATCTAAAAATGAATACATTTCGTGACCTACAACTCTATCAAGCATGGTATCCAAAAAGGGGATCGGGAAAGGATCTGGTACTGTTGCTGCATTTAATTTCCGCTAATCCACACAGATTCGTAACTGCTTGTTTTTCTTTGGCACGATCACGATGGGTGAGATCCATTCAGCGTGTTCTACTGGTACAATGAATCCGACTTTTAATAGTCTATCAAGTTCGGCTTTTACCTGTGATGCATAATGGGGGTTCATTCTGTAGCTGGGTTGTCTTTTTGGTTTCACTTCCGGTTTCAACATGACCCTGTGTTGATAGATGCGCGGATCTAATCCTTTCATGTCTTTGTAATCCCATGCAAAGACGTCTGCGAATTCGCGAAGAAGTTTAATCAAATCCTCCTTAAATGTTTCCGGTAAGTTCTGCCTCATCTTCACAGGTCGTGGGTGGTCTCTATCTCCTAGATTGTACGTGATCAGCTGGTCTTCTGGAACATAAAATTGTTGAGGTTTCTCTGTATCATCTGTTGGCTTGAACAGTGGTTGTAATTCGTCGTCCTGGGTTGAGGAAGTATCTTCCTGGACTGACTTTCCTGGTGATAGCTACTACTGTACATACTGACGTGTTCCAGTTATCTATGACGGATTGTAGGTCAACACTTCCTAGAGACATTAAATCGGCATTACTCTTCAGAAATTGCTCTTCTTCATCATCTGACAGTCCATCTAACATATGAACTGGTTCAGCAAAGTACGGTCTGGCGTGAGGTTCGCAAGATTGCATAGCATCTAGTTTCACCACATATTTACGATGGGCATCCTTGAATGTAAGCTCTTGTGCAGACCAGTCTTGTATTACCTTCGCATGCTTCAGCCAAGGTCGGCCGAAAAGAAGATTGTAATCCAAAGTGGATTCGGGTAGATCTAGTATGACAAAAGTCATCTTGAAAGTTGTACCTTGTAGAGTGATGGGTACATTCCGCACAAGTCCTACAGGATGGACTCTCGATTGATCCGCCATTCGAACAAAGAATTGAACTGGTTCAATTTCGGTCCAGCCTAGCTTTTTGCATAACGTTGCGGTCGCAATGTTTACGCCTGAGCCTCCATCAATTAATACCTACGTGATCATCTGATTCTTATACCATACTCTGATCAAGGGTACTGCGTGATCAATCGCAGCATCAGGTTCCGGTTGAACTGCGGCTGTCGTCGGAATGCAAGAAGGTACTGGGCTGAATTGTTGCTGAAACTGTTGTCGGATCCCCGGCACTAAGGCCAGAAGTTGGCCTAGAGGCAGCGTGATGGATGCCTTGGACAAAATTTCCCAGGCCTGTTGAGCTTGATTGTCTTGTTCTTTTGGACTTGAAGTTTCTACTGACGCAGAAGTGTCTGCTGTTGTCTCTACTGATGATGATGGCCCTACTGATGCATCCTTTTGTGTTGTTTCGTCCTTTGATGAAGAAGCCTGAGTCACCGGAATAGGTTCTGGGAACACTGGTGGTTCTGTTGTGGTCCAGTGACTAGCTTTGTTATACATCCTTCGTTGTTCTTGTATCCCTGGTTCAAAGATTTCTGCCGCCGGCTGAAGTTGTTTACCGGAACGGGTCTGGACTGTAGCAGTCTGTGTCTCGATCGGTGTAATTTTTACCATGTTGGCCATTGGATTTTGGCGTTCCTTCTTTCTTTGATCATACTCCATTGCGTCTTTACAAAACCTTCTAATGTGGCCGAATTCGCCACAGAAATGACAGCGTGGAGGTGGTAACTCAGGGTTTTCCGGTGGTGGTCCATTCTACCATCGGTTGGCATTATAAGTGTTGTTTCTTTGTCCTCGGTAGTTCCGATATCCTTGTTGTTGATTGTTTCTCAGTTGCGGAGGCACATAGTGATTTACTGGTTGGCCATGTTCTTGGATGACTGCATTGACGGTTGCTGTCCCTTGTATTCTAGCGTTGTAGACACACTTTCCGGTGGTGTGCCCGGTAGTGTTGCAGATAGCACAAAACACTTGGTTCAGTGCACAGTTGGCACTTGTATGCCCCGAATTTTTGCATGTGGTGCAATATACTTGCCTGATGATATCTTCAGCCATAATTTTGTTTGTTTTTAACCATTCCAAGTCTTCTGAAAATCCACCAACCTTGGATTCTAGCTGTAGAGCCATTGCAATGACGGCATCCAAGGTCATAGCTCCGACACATCTTATGATCATGATCTGCTTCAGTTGTGGGGTTAATCCATTGATAAACCATTGAGAGATGACATCATCGGGTAGATTAGCGTGAGCCTATGGTATCTGTCGTAAATGTGTTCTAAAGAGGGTAGCGTACTCCTGGACGGTCTGATTTACCTTCTGTCTGTTGTTCTGTAGATACTCAAAGATTTCAGCAGGATTCTTCTTTAGTCTGGATCACTGTAAAAAGGCGTCTCGTACTGCATCGTAAGTACCGAAATGATTGATATCATATTCCGTGAGCCATCTCGCCGCTTCATTGATCAGTGTAGATTGAAAAACAATGGCCTTATACGCCTGATCTGGTGGATGGTTAAGAACTGCATAACTTATCTCGAAAGTTCGTACGTGGGCGTCTGGGTCGTCTCTTGGGAATCCACCGAATTTCGTGTAAGTTACTCCTGTTGGAGGCGGCCTTGGCGGTCCTAGCTGTTGTTGTTGATGTTGTTGTTGTTGGTGTTGCCCGCTCATTGTGAAGGGTTCAGGGTTTCCTTCTGTATCTCGGGATTGATTGGTTGAACTATCGGGACTTGTATCGCCGGATGGTGCGCTTTCCGGTGTGCTGTTTTGACTTAGGATGCTTCGGATCTCAGTTTCGAATAGCTTTCCTTCCTTCTGGATGTCTGATATTCGAAATCTTTCTTCCAAACACGAAGGTTGAGCTGATGATTCCGCAAAAAAGGCTAAACCTTTGCCAGCGATCGGTGATTCTATCACCGGAATCTCACCGGAATGAACCGAAATTGGGCCAGAATGCCCTGTTTTACTACTTTTGCCGAATTTTCCTAACGTATTTCTGACCGTGGATAACTCTAAATCTTTATCTGATATTGTTAAACTAGGTTCCAACGGCGTTTTGATAGAGTCTGGACTTGCTATATCTTTGATAGGCTGGGTCGAAGTAGCATCAGAATGTATCGAAGGCGTTGACCGTTCTACCAGGAATATGACCGGAATCAGTTGTAACGTTTCCACTTTTCTTGACCACTTGGTCAGATCTAGTTATGCCTACTTCTCCCGAGGCTATCTTTTGTGATTTTCGTGCTTCAATCTGACGATTCTTAGGATATGTTTCGCCCGATCGAGTGACCGGCATGTATCATTGCCCAGTGATACTATCTGAGCAGTTTGCAACAATCTGGATCTGTTGCTACTGTCAGTGAAGCAAATGTTGCTGGATGTTTGCTTCTTACAAATCGTTAGTGCTCTAATGCCACTGTCTCACAAGTGACTCGTAATCAAATGCTACTTTACCGCAGAGACTGGTAATCAGTTGCCACTTTCCCACAGGCAACGGGCCAGAGAACTGGCAATCGGATGCCACTTTCCCACAGACGGCGCCAAATGTTAAAGGTAAGATCGTTTACTATTAACTTAACTGTTAACTACCTACCGCAGCCGTTAATTACTAGTTTAAAACAACAATCCTTCAGAGACTCCAGAATCTGGTTCCACACCTGCGTACCAGATATTTCCGAGTCTCTCTTTCTCTGTACTCAATCTTGCCGCAAAATCAACTGACTCTAATCATGTGGGTCCTTGGGAGTGTTAGGGGTCTGTTGACAGAGGCCCTGTACTATTTTCCCAACTCCTCACTCAACCGTAGTTATGGTTTTCACGTCTTAGCTCAGTTTTGCTCCTGAACAACTAGACCAACGTGCTGGACTCAGAACTCCCAGACTGTTCCTGCCATAGTAGTTGAGCAGTAGTCCGAGATGACAGTCCAATACTTTTAGTAACTTAACAAGATCATAACTCACAATTCTTCTTGTCAGTTCACAGTCTTACCGTGTATCTACCTTCAACCCGTAATATCTACTGTCCGCAAGACGTGTCGCAACATTATTACCATTCTACGCGTACTTAGACATTACCGGCATTACCCTTGAACATAGACTATAATACCGACTCAGTCACTTACAGAGAATCATAGCAACTCATGTCCATTCTTCACGCTTACCTATTCCACCGAAGAAATAGCAGATAGACAACACACTAACACCTTACGCATAATCAAAGATATCTTAACTCGTTATCGAACAGAATCTCAAAATCGCAGTACCGACTCGTAACAGCGCAGTGTATCACGCATATGCAGTCAAACGATTACACAGATAAGGCGCGCAGAACAGGACAGAACCAAGATACTCTACTCGTTAACACCTACCTACACACAGTAGAAGAGTTAATCCCAAATCAGGGCTCTCACAATACACTCGCAACTCCCAAAAAACGGGGGGCTCCTTCTCTCCTCCCTCTGCTGTTCTTTTCATTGCTTTAAATAGAATTTTGTTACAAGGCTTGCGCGAATCTTTCTTTACCGCGTACTTCCAGAAGGGTTCTTTCTACATTAAAAACCTCTGTCTAAGTACAATTGTCCTTATTCATCGGCCGTCTAACATCTTCAACAAAATTCTAATTCCCATATTATTCTTATTTCTTCCCTTGATGAGTATGCTCTAATCCAAGAGTATGCTCTCAATATTGACAAGTGCTCGAAATTTAACCAAACACATGATGCCTTAGTTGAAACAAAGTACAAAACTGCAGACAAAAAAATCAAACCCATAGCTCAACCATTACCTCAAGGAAGTAATGAAAAAATTATTGATGTGAAAAATGATCCAATTCTTCGGGATAAGAAAAACATAGGACATACATTCACGGATGAGACAATCAATCAGGTGAAAATTGGTAGAGATGATGACTTTCTTTTGCCAGCAGAGAGAGATAAATTTGAGAGAGTCATACGTAGCCATGGAAAAGCCTTTACTATGTATCCTCATGAGATTGGTTGTGTAGATCCTAAGCTAGTTGCACCCATGATAATCTTTACTATTCCACATATTCCATGTAATCTTCGTCCTATACCTATTCCAAAGGCTCACTTACCTGAGCTAATGAAACTACTTAAGGAGAAGATAAACATGAGAATTTTAGAGCCATCTTTTGCACCTTACTCAAACAGATGGTTCACTGTGCCTAAAAAGAATGGGAAACTACGTTTTATTCAAGATCTCCAACCCATCAATAAAGTCACCATAAGGAATGTAGGAACAGGACCCATTGTAGATGAGTTTGCTAAATCATTTTCAGGACATTCTATCTATTCAATGGGTGATTTATATTCTGGATATGACCAATTCCAGTTAGCAATTGATAGTCGTGACATAACCACAATGAAAACTCCTTTCGGCTTAGTGCGAATGTGTACTTTACCTCAAGGAGCGACTAATTCTGTGGCTCATATGATGAGTGCTATGAATATGGTCTTACATGATTTTATCCCTCATATAACTATGCCATTCATTGATGATATTCCAATTAAAGGGAGTGAGGAACGTGTAAAGGACATTACTTTAGATTCATCTGGATATCGTAAATTTGTTCTTGACCATATCTCTGATTGTGAAAGAATATTTCAACGATTTGAAGAGGTAGGTCTCACATTTTCCATAGAGAAATCTGTTTTTGGTGTCAACGAGGTGCTTATTGTTGGACATTTATGTGGCCATTATGGTCGAAAGCCATACCCACAAAAAGTTGATGCCATTAGCAAGATTTTTGAAACATGTAACAATGTGAGTGAGGTACGTAGATTTCTTGGTGCTTGTATCTTTTATGTTATTTGGATCCCACACTTTGCTCATGTTGCTGATTGTCTTTATGACTTGTTGAGGAAGAAACGAAAATTTATTTGGACTGACAAACACACTCAAGCTATGCGTAAATTGAAGAAATTATTGCTTGAAGCTCCCATCCTTAAGCGTGTAGACTATTCTGCTAACAAACCTATTATATTGACTGTTGATACTAGTCCTATTGGTATAGGTTGGGTCATAAGTAGGTTTTAAAGTAGAGCCAAATAAAAGTGTAGTTGAACAATCTCAAGTGGAAATTCTCACTAAGCAAATGGAAAGTCTTATTGCTACACAATCCAATTTGGCCAAGACTATAGATGCTTTACAATCTAATTACACCAAAACTTTCCAAAATCAAATGAACCCAATGACTTTTCAAGAGCCTAATCCACATGTTATAGCTACCAATCAAAATCCACAAGTAGCTCCTACTCAAGCATATCAAGTTCCTCCAATGCATAATCCTTCAATGCAAAATCCTCATCCTCATGTGCAAAATCCTCAAATGTATCAAAACCTGTATCCTCAAGCTTCTCAAATAGCTTTTCAAAATCCTCAAAATCAAAATTTTCAAAATCATCAACCGTATAATATGGAAGCTCCTCTTGCACCTCAAGTACCACATGTTGCTCCCCAAGCTCCTCAAATACATCAATTGCAGTTTCAAAATCCTAATTATCCTGTTCAAGCAATACCTTATCAACAAAATCCTCAATTTCAAAATTTCCCACCACAAGTTAATCAAAATCCTCAAAATCAAAATGGTTTTGTGCGTGGCCCTCGTAGGTGTCCTTGGTGTGATTCGTTAGAGCACTTTTTGAGAGATTGTGAATTATTGAAGGCTGCTAAGGAGCAACGACTAGTAATAGACATAGACAAGAAAATCTGTGACTATCGATCTAAGCTACCTTTGCAAGGAAATTATGGTAAGGGAGGAATGAAAAAACGTTATGAAAATATAACCATAATGGACGTAGGAACTAGAGGAGTGAAACTAGAAGCTCTTGATGAACAACAAGTAGAATCAAGTAAACCCACAAAGGAAGGTGATTTTTCCATAGAGGCTTTAGTAAGAGCACGGGATGAGATTAGGAGAATAAGGGCTTGGGAGTCACCGATAGAAGATCAATCTCTTATTTCTCACATATCCAATGTAGAAGAAAAACGAAAAAGAGATGAAGTTGAGCCTAGTGAAAGAAGAGTGACACGAAAACAAACCTCAGAGGGAATAGAAACAATCATAGAGCAGGGAGAAACATCACAATCCAAAGATAAACAACAAGAATCACAACCCAATGAACAAAAACAAGAGGAGAAACAAAAAGGGAAGAAGACAAAGCAAAGAAAAACAGAACCAAAGCCTTTAGATAAACAAGAACAATCAAAACAAACTGAAGACCAAACACGAGAACATGAACAAAAACAAGATCCTGAGCAAAAACAAAAGAAACCAAAGAGAAAACCTAAAGCCATCTTGATTTCAGAAATTGAGAGAAAAATAGATCCTATGGAGATTTTAGATGACATTTTGCTTAAGAGTCAAGTGACTATGTCTTTAGAACAAGTTTTCTCTATTGCAAAGCCTGTTTTTAAAGATAACTTTATCGGCCTAATTAAAAGGAAGAGGTTTCCGCTTAATCTAGATACTGAGATGCAAGATTCTCTAGATCAAGATCAAGCTATGAATGAAGCCTTAAACTTTGATGAATCTGATGAAGAGGACTTTGATGATGATGAAGTAAATGTTAATAAAAATTTCTTAGGACCTATTCAACCTGACCATGAAAATCATGAAAACAATCCTGAAAGCCACTTTAAAAGAACATTTTGGTCTAGAGGTACATCAGAGATGCATGTTAAAATAGGAAATGATAAGAACACTATCACTGTAAATGCATTAGTAGATTCCGGCTCTGAAATCAATGTGATTTCAAGAGAAGTCTATGATAAGTTTCGATGGCCCATAGATAAAGATTGTGGATGGCGTATGAGAACTGCAGATAATGGTGTAGGTACCCTGTATGGAGCTTGTGCTAGTGTGCCCATATCCATAGGAGGAATCACAGAAGAGTTTCACTTTTTTATTCAAGATAATTGCTCCTATGAAGTTCTCTTAGGTCAACCCTTTATTTGTGAGAGTCGTATGGAAACTAAAGCCATGGATGATGGGTCTACCTATGCTAGATTTAAGTCTAAGGATGGAATGCAATCACTTCAAGTCATGACAGTAGGAGTGAATCATCCTAGGAATCGATTGTCAATTATAAAGAAACCTATTGTTACTCAGGGTCATGAGCATGCTTGTAGTGATTGTGCACCTCGATTCATGTTTGGAGCTACATATGATCAAAATTTCGGATAGAATCCATTGTTGAGCGGGACAACAGTGGATATTGGTTTGACATCTCGCATCCAACCAACATGTACAATAGTTTGTCACTTTGTTTTCCACATTCTAGATTAGATTTTCTTCATAAGAGTCAATTGTCCAAGTCTTTTATCCAAAAAACCCAAAAAAATTATAAAAACAACAAAATCATGGAACATGATGAGAACATTGAGCATGTGATTGAGACATCTCATTGTTTCTCTACTCTTGAGGAGTTAGAGTTATGTCTTCAACAAAATTCTAATTCCCATATTATTCTTATTTCTTCCCTTGATGAGTATGCTCTAATCCAAGAGTATGCTCTCAATATTGACAAGTGCTCGAAATTTAACCAAACACATGATGCCTTAGTTGAAACAAAGTACAAAACTGCAGACAAAAAAATCAAACCCATAGCTCAACCATTACCTCAAGGAAGTAATGAAAAAATTATTGATGTGAAAAATGATCCAATTCTTCGGGATAAGAAAAACATAGGGCATACATTCACGGATGAGACAATCAAACAGGTGAAAATTGGTAGAGATGATGACTTTCTTTTGCCAGCAGAGAGAGATAAATTTGAGAGAGTCATACGTAGCCATGGAAAAGCCTTTACTATGTATCCTCATGAGATTGGTTGTGTAGATCCTAAGCTAGTTGCACCCATGATAATCTTTACTATTCCACATATTCCATGGAATCTTCGTCCTATACCTGTTCCAAAGGCTCACTTACCTGAGCTAATGAAACTACTTAAGGAGAAGATAAACATGAGAATTTTAGAGCCATCTTTTGCACCTTACTCAAACAGATGGTTCACTGTGCCTAAAAAGAATGGGAAACTACGTTTTATTCAAGATCTCCAACCCGTCAATAAAGTCACCATAAGGAATGTAGGAACAGGACCCATTGTAGATGAGTTTGCTGAATCATTTTCAGGACATTCTATCTATTCAATGGGTGATTTATATTCTGGATATGACCAATTCCAGTTAGCAATTGATAGTCGTGACATAACCACAATGAAAACTCCTTTAGGCTTAGTGCGAATGTGTACTTTACCTCAAGGAGCGACTAATTCTGTGGCTCATATGATGAGTGCTATGAATATGGTCTTACATGATTTTATCCCTCATATAACTATGCCATTCATTGATGATATTCCAATTAAAGGGAGTGAGGAACGTGTAAAGGACATTACTTTAGATTCATCTGGATGTCGTAAATTTGTTCTTGACCATATCTCTGATTGTGAAAGAATATTTCAACGATTTGAAGAGGTAGGTCTCACATTTTCCATAGAGAAATCTGTTTTTGGTGTCAACGAGGTGCTTATTGTTGGACATTTATGTGGCCATTATGGTCGAAAGCCATACCCACAAAAAGTTGATGCCATTAGCAAGATTTCTGAAACATGTAACAACGTGAGTGAGGTACGTAGATTTCTTAGTGCTTGTATCTTTTATGTTATTTGGATCCCACACTTTGCTCATGTTGCTGATTGTCTTTATGACTTGTTGAGGAAGAAACGAAAATTTATTTGGACTGACAAACACACTCAAGCTATGCGTAAATTGAAGAAATTATTGCTTGAAGCTCCCATCCTTAATCGTGTAGACTATTCTGCTAACAAACCTATTATATTGACTGTTGATACTAGTCCTATTGGTATAGGTTGGGTCATAAGTCAAGACGATAGTGAAGGGAATAGATATGCAATTAGGTTTGGTGCCAAACTTCTACATGAAACACAACGCAGATCAAACGAGAACTATGGGGTATGGTAACAGCTTTGAAAATAGACAAAGAGTATTTCATTGGTGCAAATGTCAAAGTTGAGACTGATTGTTTGCCTCTCATTGGAATGATAACCAATTGTTCATCTCCTAATATAGCCATGCTTAGATGGATCTCATATATTAAGTTCATAAATCCTGAGTTAGTTCATATTTCAGGTAAGTCAAACTCAGTTGCTGATATGTTATCGAGAGCTAGATTTGATGATGATCTTGAAAGTGATCTAATAAAGAATGTGAATTTAGTTGACTATGTTCCACATATATATGAGTATGAGAAATTTCATGAGTCTGAGTACGAAGATGAATGGAGAGACATAGGAAAATATCTCAGTACACTACAACCATTACCTAGCTGGACTACGAATAGATTCCGTAACATTAGGAAACGAGCTTATAACTTTTTCCTATGTAATGGTTATCTTTGGAGACATGCTAAGGGTAAGGTTAAGAATCCACAACGAGTCCTGGGAAAACGAGGTATTCAATTGCAAGTAATGAAGGAAATGCATGAGACATTATGGGCCGGTCATAAAGGATTTTTTGGAACATATGAAAAAATTAGAAGTACCTATTATTGGCCTAGAATGTATGTTGACATTAGTAGCTATGTTTCTACATGTTCTACTTGTCAACTTCATTCATAAGTCAAACATAGAGATCCGTTGCATCCTACTTATCCACCTTGTATTCACTACAAGTGGGTAGTAGATCTTGTAACTATGCCTAAAGGTATCGACAAAATGCGTTACATTGTACTTGCAAGAGAAGACTTAACTAATCATGTAGAGGGACGTGCACTACGATCTAAGACCACTTACAATGTTTGCAATTTCTTGCTTGAAGATGTCATAAGTCGCTTTGGGTACATAGAGAAAGTAGTTGCCGATCGTGGAGAGTTAAATGCGAGAGAAGCTAAAGAGTTCTTTGAGCGTCACGGTATTCGTTTGTCTCTCACTACTGCATATAATCCAGAGGCCAATGGTAAAATAGAGAGAGGGCATCCACCTATTGTGAAAGCCATATCTAAAGCATGTAACGGTGACATCAAACAATGGCCTAAATTCTTAACCTTTTGCACTTTGGGCAGATAGAATGACATGCACACGTACTACTGGATATATGCCTGCTGAACTCATGTACCGTCAAAAACCATTGTTTCCAATTCAGTCTCATATTTCTGCATGGTCAAATTTGCCTTGGTCTGAAAACATGTCTACTGATGATTTTTTGAGTTTGCGTATTAAACAGTTAGAACAAGGTAAATTAAGACTTGATGATGCTGTTGAAAAATTAAGAGAATCTAGAATGAAGAACAAGCATTATTTTGATAAAACTCATCGATTGCGTCCTAAGCCAATTGAAGTAAGAGATTGGGTGCTCATTTATGATAGTACATTTGACTCTCAATATGATGCACGCAAAAAGCTCACTCAACGGTGGTTTGGGCCATACATAGTATCAAAAGTCAACAACAATGGTACATATGCTCTTTGTGAATTAAATGGTGTTGCACTAAAAACTTTGATTGCAGGTAAAAGGATAAAGTTATTCAAGAAGCGTGATAATGACGAGTACATTTTGGATGAGGACATTGAAGAAGATGACAACAATGAGGCCGATTCATAAACAGGAGTATCCATGTTATAAAAACAAAAAAAAAAAAAATCATTAATTTTCTAGTTCATGTTGCTTTGTTTTTTTTCAAGTTCATTCTATTTTTTTTCCATGCTTGTTTCATGCATGTTTTTTTCAGTCTTTGCATCGCATTGCATATCCACATCACTTGAGTCAAAAAAGGCAAATGATGATTTCTCTACTTGTGTAAAATTGTATCTTAAGTAGTAACTTATCTACTAAGAAATTGATTATAATCTAGGATTGTGGAAAGATAGGGCATGTAGATTTGGAGGTTTATTTTGGTGACATGACTTTCATATATAAACATGCATATGTATCCAGTATCGAAAGCATAATTGTTGAAATCCTAGCTCCTGCTATTGCATGTTTCTACATCCTTAGTCCATCTCACAGCACTTGTATTGGAGTTTAAACGACTGTTCTCCGTCATAAAAAATGGTTGTACCTTGTATCGGGGTTTAATTTTTCCTCGTCAAAAAAAAGAAAAAAAAAAAGCTACATGTTACCAAGAAGTTTACACTTTCTTCCACCCCAAAAAAGTGATCGTAACCATAAAGTTGCCGAATCATCATCATCATCAAAAAAAAAAAAAAAGAGGCAAGCCAAAGAAGGATAAAGAGGCATAGTAGAATAAATCACGGGCTATATAGGTAGATTTATGCATTAGTGGAGTTTAGTTAGATTTCCTTGCATGTTATTAGAGAAAGAGCATATTCATATTTATGTAGGAAAGGAGTTGATCTAAAATAATCTAAAGATGAAAGATGTCTCTTGAAAATCCTAAATCTTTGTTTATAATCATATTTAAGGTAGATTGCTTTATGAAAAAGGTACAAAATTTTCTTCAAGATGAGAGAAACTGATGCTTAAAACGACTCAATACATCCACTTCCACTTCATATTGATGCTTGTTTTTTTTCTTTCTTGTTGCCAATGTTGCTTGTTCATTTGCATATATGTTGCCTATTTGTTCATGCATATTCATGTTGCCTGTTTCAATTCTTTCTTTCATGCAAATTTTGCTTCATGTCATGTTACCTACTTATTCATGCATATAATCAATTTTCCTTCCATGTTTCTTATGTTGCCTATAAAAGAATTTGATGCCTGGAACATTCTGTTTTTCACAGATGCTAGAGTGGCGCTTCCGGAGGAATCGCAAGTTTAGTGGGGGCGAATATCGTCGAGATTTTCTCTCCTCTCTCACTTGTGAAGGCCTACAAAAAACATATTTGGTGAAGGTAGCCGGAATTCCCCGAGAAGTCCAGGATGCATCAAGGATGTCAAAGGAAGCTCACATACAAAGTTTCAAAGAAATCAAGAAATTCCATGGTAGCGGTCAAAGTTGGTCAAAGTTGGGAAATTAGGGCAAAAATTTCATTGTCACCAAATTAGATGAAAATCCATATACTTGTAAAGATTGTCAAAGGCAGTCTATAGCCCAAATTTCAGCAGAAAATGGATTTAGTAGCACATTGATATGCTATGTTCATTTTGTAAAAATGTATTTTTTCTAGTTTGACCCTACAAATTCTTGTATAGAAATTTATGTTAGCCATATGGTTTGGCATGTATAAAGACCATATGTGGCTACATATTTGTATAAAGTTTCAATGCTATCCGAGCTTCCTAGACACCTTAATGCCACCTTGCAAGCTTCCAAATGTAGTCAAACTTGTACAAGTTAGATTCAGATGGGAGTTTTTTCTGCATATTCCTGAAGGAGATCTTTGGAAACATAGTCCTACAATGTTTCATCTTCATCAAAGACTTTTTGGAGGGTCAAAGAGCACAAAGTCCAATTTTCAAGGTCACCGCAGTTTTCTAGAATAAGAAAATTGAAGGCTTGAATGTCTGCCACATGTCAAAATATGATTGAACCATGTTGTACGGTCAAGATGAGCTCATATTCAAGGGTGGAGATGCACTAAAGCATAAAGGAAGGAGGATCCACGAATTTTTTCCATAAAAGAAGACCTTTTTTACAATCAAAGATCAATAATGCAGCATTTCTCCAAAAATAGTGGCTTATCTTATCCGAATTGATGTCAGCACTGATCCGACGGTCCAGATCATCCCCAGATCCAATGGTGGATAATGAGGGCGCCTAAATTTCACTCCTTTACACTAGATTTGATAGAAAGAACAATTCCAAGCCATTGATTTGATTAATCAAATGGTTGTAATCGAAAGTAGTGATCCTAGAGTTGAGAGTTGATTTCTCTAGATCCAAGGGCCCAAATTCATTCAAAAAACTATATAAACCCCCCTCCAGACTCCTAGATCATCATTGTTAGGCATCCATAGGGCTCATGCTAGCTTACGGTTTCCTTGAGACGATCACCCTCGGTTGAGCGAGTGAGGATCCAAGGTGAGCTAGTATGAGTATAGAACCTAGTTTCAAATTTAAGTTAGAACTCCAATCTAGGATAGGCTCTTGAAACCAGCATCTCTATCTTGACTCACCCTCGGTGGAGCGTGTGAGTGAGTTAGAGCTGATTTTAATGAGTCTTAGACTTCTTTAGTTAGACGTTATGAGCCTAGACAGACATAGGGTCACTGGAGTGGAACTCACCTTCTTACGTGTGACATTCGGTTGAACTGTCATGGTTTGAGGGTCGGAACCACCTTTGATCAGTAGACTGCTTAGCATGACGTACCACGACGATCTTTTACAAGTAACTTAATTCAAATTCTTTTAATTCATGTCACTTGTCACTTGTCTCTTGTCACCTCTCTCAGTCTCTTAAGTATTTTTACATGTCTTCTATTTCTTCTATGTGTGAGAAGGCTCCACAGTATTGCGTTGAACCAGTGAGGATGTTTCTTTGAGCTTGTGAGTAAAATCCATCATCATAATTCACTTGCATGCATATAAGCCATACAAATCCATACATATTTATTAGTTTCTGAAAGTGTATAAGAAGCTCCAATATTGGACCATTCTTCCTTTCGAAACTGATTTATGTGAAAGGATTCCATCTATTCTCTTCATGCATACATATCATCCAAAGAAGACTATGCATATGGATTGGAAATAGGAAGTGTTTAAGAAGCTCCTTCAATGGACCATTCTTCCTTCCAAATTTCATTCGTATGTATGGTTCTCTTTCATTCTTATCATTCATGTTCATAAATCTAACTTGCACTCCTACATTCCCATTCCCATAATTATTTCAACATCTCTCTCTTCTCCATACTCAACATTAATTTCACCTTCACATCTTTAAACCTTCCAACATTCATTAGCTTCATACACCCTGTGTGTGCCACGACCGGACCCGATCCACCCGGATTGCGATCACCTCCACACCGCATTCAACCAAAAAAGCATTAAAATCAAAGACATGTGTTCCCCCCATTGATTAGAATAGAGGATGCCCAATTTACATCGTGACATATTTTCAGCCATAAGTAGAAATTGCTTGAAGCACATAAACACTTTGGACTTTCCTTTCAATGGATACACCCAATAATGTCTACAAAAATCACCAATAAAAGCCATGAAGTAATGGTAGTTCCACAAAGAAGGTATCTACATAGGACCACAAACAACACTATGGAAAAGCTTTAATTCATGAGTATCCCAAATTAAACCATCTCTAGGGGAGGAAGAACACTACATTTTTCCCAAGCTAAGGACTTGATAAACATGTTTACAAGGTGCCTCAAGACAGGCCAAAGAGCACACCATATCAAATTTAAAAGGTTTAGAAAACTAGCATAATTGAGATGAACAAAGCATGCATGCCAAAGCTTTGCATCTAAGATAGCCCAGAAATCTTGAGCTCGACATGTTGAATCATTCACAGATATTGCATATTCTATGAGCTTATACAGTCCTTGTCATAAAATTCCAAAAGTAATGATGACATCACTATTTGAGAGATCATGACGTGTATACTTTTCATCAACAAATTTGACAACCAAATGAATCTTGGCTTATATTGAAACTAATAACATAATTTTCTTGATCTCTAGGACATATAATGCATCTAAGAATTTGAAAGTGGTACCATAAAAGGGGTAAAAACGATCTTTACAACTCCCATTACATGATAAGAGGAGTTGTTAGGACATGTGATAGGGTTCCCTGTATGGGAATGCTTAAGAGAACGGAAGAAACTACACTACAAGAAAATATGTTTGGTTGCCACACTATCAAAGTACCAAACATCTGAGTCTACTACATACGTACTTTGCTCATGAGAAGATGTTACACAACTACAAACAATAGTAAATCCTTTTCTTCATTCAATACAAGATTAACGGATTTTGTTCTTGATATAGAGACCTCTTCAGAAACTATTCTAGTCTCTTTCCTCTTGGACTCTTTTGTGGCCAAGTTTGGACAAATCTTTATGACATGATCATTTTCTTTACAATATTTGCAAAATTGTCTCTACGTTTTTGTTTTCTTCTCATCTTTCTCTTCCGTCTTTGATTGTGTAGCATTAATAGATTCCTACTTAATAGTAGATCAGTTCCATTTATAGATGCCATTGTGATTAGCTAAGAAAGCTTCATCTACAACAGACATACTTGACCTTGTTTTCCTAGACAAAGCTTCTTGCAACAAAAGAGAGCCTAAGTCACGAAATGTCAAGAGATTTGTATTTGCTTTCATCATCAATCAAAGATAAGAAGAAAAACCCTTGTATGAATCTCAAAGAACTTTAGGAATTGTCTACACAAGTGAAGTATCTGATAATAAATCATTACCTAACATTAGTCAGTTCTTGAAATATTTGATCTTTGTCAAAAGAGTATCCATAGAATCTCCTTCATTCATATGCTTACTCTCCAACTATTTTCAATGGTAAGTAACAAAAGCCTCATTTCTTCCCTCATATAAGGTGGTAAGTGGATCCCAAGCATCCTTTCCTATGTTGCAAGGGCGAATGTGAGGGTTAATGGCACATGTGATAGAAAAACATATGAATGCATGTGCTTGAGCATCTCCCCCATCCCATGAAAGTTTCTTTATAGCATGTGCAACAAGAACCGCAACAGGAATAGGAAAATGAAGATCATCATCATCAATGTCATGTGCATCACCTTCAATGGCTTTAGTTGCAAATGGTGTAAGGTGTTTTCCAAAATGATACACAATATTCCATAGCCCTTTTGCTACCAATGCATGATGCATCATACATGACCATAATGGGTAACTTTTACTATTGAAGTTGTCCTTAGTAGTCAACATATGGAGTACATTAGTGCTTTTAGTCATAATCACTCACTAAAATACCTTGATGCAAATACCAAAAAATCAGTATATCTTGAATAGTTGAAGAGAATTACCTTGTCGAGCTATGTTAAACCTATGGCATCTATTTGAAGCAGTTATACTAGCAAACCATAGTCTAGATATATGTTTGGCACAAAAGGACCATGCACTATGATAGAATGCTTGGAGGCAATTTTGTTGCATGCTCCTAAGCAATTTGAGCTTCTAATAACCATGAATATGCTCAACAATATTCATGCGATTCTAAGACTCTGATCAAAGGGTTGTTGGTGATAAAGTGGCCACCTACTCTAATATTGATTGTTGAAGTTCGAGTTCTATCTAAGCACATGAAAAACACAAGGAGGAAGAAGAAGCTTGGAACACAACACAATAGTGATTAAATTACCAAGCTAATGTACACAATTAAGTGTCCCATTAGGGTTATAGGTGTATATACAAGCCAGGGGAAAAAAACTCCTAAAGAGGCTAAAAAATGCCCCATAGGTCCTAAGTGTGTTCATACACATCACTACTAAAATATACCAACGTTAAGAATCAAGTCTTACAAGACATGGACATATCTCTTCAACGTACACCAGTCGTCTCATTCAGAGATTCGTGTATATTGATCTTTATACAATCTATAATCATTGACTCCTCCTGAACGAAGAACTTGTTTAAAGTATTAAGTTCTCATGTCGCCAACATAAATGTTGATAAACTTATGGAATTCTCTATTTCTCTAATACCCCCAAGCAAAAAAAAATCTTTCTTATTTTCTATTGTTCGAATATGTTTGGAGATGATATACTACTACAAAATAATAGTTTTTGTGTTAGCAATTGACCTCATCTCATGTAAGCACACTATAGTTTTGGCTTGTTCCAAAAACCTACTTAGAGATGATATATTGTTGCAATATAATAATTTTTGTTTTAGCAACCGACCTCATCTCCTATAAGCACATTATATTTTTCATTTTACATTATATTAGGAAAATCTCCAAGAGGAATAGAAAAGGAGAACTAGAAGGAAAACTAATCCATGAATTTCCATTATGAGGTACAATAAACCACCATTTTGCAACAATCCATACATGGATACTCGAAAATGCAAGAAAAGAAAATGGACAAAGTTTATAGGGAAACGTTTTTCATCAAATAATTCTTAAAGAACTAGTCGAAATCATCAGAATATCCTCTCTTTTGAGTATGTAAAGGAATACAATCTTTTTCTGTCCGTTGACTACTGTAATGACTTCAAAATCTGAAAATCGAGAACTGTGTTATTTATATTAAGCTAACACTTAAATGACTATATCAATCAGCATACGATGGATTTTCCCGTTTTTTTTTTCTTTTAAAGAATAAGCACTAGTTGTCTTGCTATTTTTTCGTCATTGCGATATTTGAAATCGCGCAACCATTACTAGTTCATTGGGCGTTCGGAATGACTTTCGAAAAACGCAAGATGAAATATTATAACATAATGTACGATTTGATGATAGCTTACTTACAAAAAACTATGATTGAACTTGAGTCTAATGGACTTTGAGCTGCATTGAATTTGATTGTTCCCTCAAAATGGACGAGTGGAGAGCGATAAAAGATCTCATGTACTATCAACCACTATCACAAGATTCAATAATGTACTGTGTCAGACCTTGAAAAAGGAGAGGCAACTTAATAGGTAACACTGCCATGTAGTGAGGAAACATTACATGTTAAGAGACGACGTCCTACAAAACAGAGATCACGATAGTGGCAGGATATATATTCTAGTCTAATCATTGTGCAAAAGAAGAACATATGTGCCTAGGCAATGCGATGAAGATATGATACCTAATAGAGTCCGAGAAAACTTTGAATGTTACTCCCAAGTATATTTGACACAAGACACAAAAAAGCCGTGAGTGTATCCAGTCTACTATCAATCACTATCACAGGATTCAACAATGTCATCTGCCAGACCTGAGAAAGTAGAGGTAATAATATCTTAACAAAAAATAAGGTATCTACAGAGGAGCACAAACATTACTATGGACAAGCTTCAATTTATGAGTAGCCCAAACAAAACCATCTTTAGGAAGAACCATCTATGAGCTTACATAGTCCATGACACAAAATTCCAGAAGTAATAATGACATCACTATTTGAGAGATCATGAATTGTACACATTTCATCAACAAATTTGACAACCAAACGAATCTTCACTTATATTGAAAGTAGCAACATATTTTTCTTGATCTTTATGACATATAATGCATCTAAGAATGTGAAAGTACTATCATCGAAAGTAGTCAAAAGCATGATAAGAGGAGTTGCTAGCACATGTGATAGGATTCCGTATATGGGAATGCTTAAGATAACAAAAGAAACTACACTACAAGGAAATATGTTTGGTTGCCACACTATCAAAGTACCAAACGTGTGAGTCTACTACAAACATACACTGCTGATGAGAACATGGGTCACAACTACAAGTAGTAGTAAATACTTTCTCTTCATTCAATACAAGATTAATGGATATTGTTTTTGGTGTAGAGACCTCTCCAACAACGATTAATGGATACTGTCATAAAGGTTTTCACAAATCTTTATGACATGATCCTTTTCTTTACAATATTTATGACATGATCATTTTCTATGTTTTTGTTTTCTTCTAACCTTTGTCTTCCTTTTTTGATTGTGTAGCATTAACAGATTTCTACTTAGTAGTAGATTAGTTCCATTTACCCATGCCCTTCTGACTACCTAAGAAATCTTGATCTACAATATGCATACTTGACCTGCTTTTCCTAGACAAAGCTTCTTGCAAAAACATAGAGCCTAAGTCACAAAATGTTAAGGGATTTGTACTTGCTTTTATCATCAATGAAAGATAAGAAGAAAAAACCTTGTATGAATCTCGAAGAAAAAAACATCGTAGTCTACACAAGTGAACTATTAGATAATAATTCATGAGCATAAATCAATAACTTCTTCAAATCTTTGATCTTTGTCAAAGGAGTGTCCATAGAATCTCCTTCATTCATATGCTCACTCTCCAACTATTTTCAATGGTAAGTGACAAAAGCCTCATTTCTTCCCTAGTATAAAATGGTAAGTGGATCCCAAGCATCCTTTTCTATTTTGCAAGAGTGAATGTAAGGGCTAATGGCACATCCGATAGACAAAACTATGAATGCATGTGCTTGAGCATCTCCCCTATCCCATCAAAGTTTCTTTATAGCATGTGCAATAAAAACTGCAACACGAATAGGAATATGAAGATCATCATCTTCAATGTCATGTGCATCACCCTCAATGGCTTTATTTGCAAATGTAGTAAGGTGTTTTTCAAGACCATGCACAATATTCCACAACCATTTTGCTACCAATACATGGTGCATGATATATGCCCATAATGGGTAACTTGTACTATCCAGGTTATCCTTAGTAGTCAACATACGAAGTACCTCATTCATTTTAGCCATGCTGACTCATTAAAATACCTTGATGCAAGACCAAAAGAAAATCACTATATCTTAACTAGTTGAACTTAATTACCCTGTCGAGCTCTATTAAATCTATAGCATCCCTTCGAAGCACTAATACTAGCGAGCTAGGAACTATATATCTTTGGCACAAAAGGACCAAATTGCTTATACATCCACTATGATAGTATGTTTGGTGGCAGTTTTTTGTATGGTCCTAATCAATTTGAGCTTCTACTATCCCTGAATATGCTCAAAAATATTCATGCAATTCTAAGATTGTGATCGGAGGGTTGTTGGTGATAAAGTGGCCACCTGCTCTAATACCGATTGTTGACATTCGATTCTATCTAACCACATGAACAACACAAGGAACAACACTAGCTGTCTTGATATATTTTCATAATTAGGATACTTGAAATCCTGCAAGCATTACTAGGTCATTGGGCGTTTGGATTGACTTTTATAAAATGCAAGGTAGAATATAAACTATGGAAGAAGAAGAGGTTGATTATTTGATGATAGCTTACTTCTAAAAAAATCTGATTGAACTTGAGCCTAACGGACTTTAAGCTGCATTGATTTTGATTATCCCTTCAAAACGGACAAGAGTGGAGAGAGACAAGAGATCTTAGGTACAATCAACCACAGATTCAATAATGTACTCTGTCAGACCTTGAGAAAGGAGAAGCAACTGAATAGGTCACATTGCCATGTTGAGCGGAAACATTACATGTTAAGAGACGACGTCCTACAAAATAGACATCACGAGAATAACAGGATATATAGTCTAATCTCAACATTCTGCAAAAGAAGAACATAAGTGCCTAGGAAATCCGATGAAACATAAAATAATAAGCATTAGGAGGTCATTAGACGATCCGACCAACTTAGAGAGAACGCACGGTGAAACATAAAATCACCACCATTTCGTGAGCTAATGAAGAACAAGAGGCTGATCATTTGATGTTAGCTTACCCCTCAAAGAATCTGAAGTGAATTTTAACCTAATGTAAGCTGCATTGATTTTCATTGTTCCCTCAAAATGGACAAGAGTGGAGAGAGATAAAAGATTTCATGTACTATCAAAAGATCCAACAATGTCCTCTGCCAGAACTTGAGAAAGGAGAGGTAATAATATCTTAACAGAAAATAATTATAATATCTTGGAATAAAATCATCCAAGTTTGACAGAGCACTAAGCTTAACTTCCGACGAATTTCCTGTACAGCAGATAATTCACATTCATATTCTTCAATATCCATGCAGTGCATTATTATAAATTTTTATGAATTAGATTGCATATTAACAGACGACCTGCTACAAAAGAAAACGGAGATCATGAAAATAAGAGGATAAATATTCTGATCTCGTCATTGTCCGAAACATGAATATGTTTGCCTAAGCAATCCAATGAAGCTATGATACCTCATAATAGAGTCCGAGTATACTTTGAACGTTACTCGCAAACGTATTTGACAGAAGAAACAGAAAGGTCGTAAGGTGCTGCGTTAGCGTAGGTGAAGAATACGGACTCGCCAGCGGAAATTCCAAGACCATCCTTCACTAAACAATCTCCTGGAGCGAGCCTTCTGAACACATGGGGACTTATCAGCGTTGTCGAGGCGAATTCGCCGCACGATACATGCACATGATGAGCCGTACAACGAGGATTCAAACACACGTTGTAGATAACAACGGAGAACGTAGGAACGCCGTCTGGAAATTCGCCTATTCTTCCTTGAATCAACAACATGTCTTCCCCAAATCTGCATTCTCGATCATCTTCTGAAAGTGTTGTGTCCATCTATGTCGTTAAGTTATGAGTAGCAGGCGGAGGACGCCCTGAATATAACACACTTCATCAGTAAATGTCTTAAAAAAATTTGTTTTCTACTCTGATTGAAATGAATCTGACTGTTAAGAAGCGTGCTCCCAGCTACTGAGTTTTAGATGCTATAACGCAGAAGCTCCATGGAGGGAGCAATACATTATACTGTTCGATATATATGTGTATTACGTTCTGAACTGAGATTCCAGTAAAGCAAAGGACACCTGCATGAGAAATAATTTATTATTGCATAAAATCGCAGCGAAAGAAGTACCTGCTGTC
>CM035428.1:135255272-135480272 GCA_020310875.1 Ceratopteris richardii | reverse complement strand
TTTACAATTTGTTGTTTTCACTTCAATATTTGCTTTTGTTGGGAAGGATGGATGGATGATCCAACAGATTGAGTAGGTACTACTAAAACCTGCTTTGTACCAGCCCTCTTTAGCTTCAGACTTGATTAGTAGACTCCCTTAGGTTTTCAATGACACCACGAAATGGCCTATGTCCTTTGGAAATGAAGTGTGTAATGATTGAATCAAAACAGATAACTTTGGAAGTCACAAAGTCAAGAAAACCTTCTATTTTGGTCTTGACACGTGCTCAATGTGTTGCTCACTGTGACCAACACAGTAGCAATTGATAAAATTCCTTCTAGGGCTATTCAATTAGCTTAGTAAGCTACCATTTGCAAGTGGAATGATGTAAAATAATGAGCTATGCTAAGAGAAATTAATTTAGCAAGATTTGGTATACCCCCGACTTTTTAGGAATGTAGCAGAAATAGACCACTGAGCACGTCGACGATGATTTCTCTGCATTTGCTGAATGAAATCACTTCAAACTTTGTCCGCATGTAGATGACTTTGAGCTGAATTCAACAAGCTTTGAATCACTGAATTTGGAGTAGTATTGACTGAGATATGCCCTTGACAAGTTGATAGACTTTTGAGTAGACTAAGAGAGAATACAGAGATGAATGATGTAAATGTATCTATTGATTAACACTTGTGTACAATTCCATTGGCATGTCTAGCATTGCCAAATGGTGTAGAGAGGTGTAGGCTATGGTATAGTCCTTACACACTCAAGCTCAACAGAATGAGCCTCGGGAATGGAGTGATCTACCCGCGACTTTTTCACATCCAATTTTATAGGAAATGACTTAGGATTTGAATTCAAATTCAAATCTTTGGCTTCCTATGATCAAACATCTAAAAGTTTGGAGATACGCTCTCAATCAAGTGATCTACTTTTCCACGAATCACTTAGGTAGGTGATTAAAAAGATTCTAAGTCAAATTAGACTTTTATAATGAGGTAAAGTGGTAATAAACCACTAGCATATGTTCCTATGGTTGTTCATGCATGTGGAGTCTTCATGATGTCTTCCAAGCCAAATGTGTAGGCTTGTGATTTACACCAACAGCTCCCCCTCAAGCCAAACATTTTGGCTTAAGTCTTCATCTTCAATCTTCAAGTATATCATGCAATCCAATCATAGATTTGAACCTGCAAAGTTTGGTTCCATCCAAAGCTTTAGTCAGCAAATCTGCACATTGCATGATGTTGGTTGACAGATAGGTCAGCTGAATGTCCTTGCTTAGCAACTTCTCCCTCACATAATGATAATGAACTTCTATGTGTTTGGTCCTGGCATGATAGATAGGATTAGCTGCAAGGTGAAGAGAACTTGTATTATCTCCAAAGATAATTGGAGGCCTAGTATATAAGCCCAATTCTGTGTATAAAAGCTTAATCCAAATTGCTTCTTGAGTAGCATTAGCTAGCCCTCTATATTCTGCCTCTGTAGAAGACAATGCTACAGTTGGTTGCTTCTTTGCAGACCATGAGATTGGTTTCTCTCCTGCAAAAGAAATGTATCCAGAAATGCTTCTCCTATCATCCTTGCATCCTGCCCAATCTGCATCTGAATAAACTTTTATATCAATATCTGAAGTGTAAGGAAAGTACAAACCATGGTTCTGTGTACCCTTGAGATACTTCAAGATTCTTTTGGCAGCCTCTAAGTGAGTTATCCTTGGCTTGTGCATAAATTGACTTAGCACACTAACTCCATATGCAATGTCAATTCTAGTTAAGATAGCATAGTTCAAGCTACCTACCATACTTTGATAACCTATAATGTCTTGGACTTCATCACCTTCATCGGCACTTAGCTTTAAGTTCACCTCCATTGGAGTGCTTGCTGCTTTAGCATCCTGCAAGTGAAATTTCTTCAACATGTACTGCACATACTTCTTCTGAGTAATGTATATTCCTGAATTAGTGTAAACTAATTCAAGTCCCAAAAAATACTTCAATAATCCAAGATCATTGATCTTGAATTCCTTCATCATATGGCTTTTGATGCTTCTGATTCCATTTACATCATTGCCTGTAATGATGATGTCATCAACATAAACACAAAGATAGATTACCTCTGGATTACTTCTCTTAATGAACAGAGAAGTGTCAGCCTTACTCATGACAAAACCTTGGTCTTGGCGGTATGTAGTTAGCCTATAATTCCATGCCTTAGGTGCCTACTTCAATCCATATAAAGCCTTCTTTAATTTGCAAACATAAGTTACCTTCTTAGGGTCTTCATAGCCAGGAGGTTGTGACATATAAACCTCTTCTGAAATCCATCCATTCAAGAAAGCATTCTTGACATCCAATTGGTACATGTTCCAATTCTTTGATGCAACCACACTCACCAACACTCTGATTGTTGGCATCTTGGCCACAGGAGAAAATGTTTCTTCATAGTCAATGCCTTGGGTTTGTGCAAAACCCTTGGCTACTAATTTGGCCTTGTACCTGTTAATTGTGCCATCAGAATTTCTTTTCAATTTATAGATCCATCTGGATCCTATTACCTTCATGGAGTCCTTCTTGGGTACTAACTCCCATGTATCACTCTCCTTGAGTGCTTCAATCTCCTCATCCATAGGTTCCTTCCATTCTGATTTTCTGATTGCTTCTTCATATGATCCTAGTTCTTCATTTAGCAAATCCTTTGCAAGATAAATTGAATGTTTAGTAACAAGAGATGTATCATACCCATATTTGATAGGTTTTTTGCTTTCTCTTTGAGACCTTCTGATTGATTGAATTGAAAATTCTGGTATGTCCTCAAGCTTCTTCATCTTCATTTTGCCTTTGGACTTCCATGCCTTGAACTCTTCAAGGTTGATTGTATCTTCATCATCTCAACTTGTCTCTCCATCCTGAGTAGGTTCCTCCTTTGTAAGTTTTGGAAATTCTTCTTCCAAATCATAGGGTAGTTTGACCTTCCTGCATTCATTCTCATACCAAGAATCATTCTCATCAAAGATCACATCTCTGCTTACCATAAATCCCTTATTGGTAGAGTTATAAAACTTGTAACCTTTTTGATTTAAATCATATCCAATGAAAATACATTTTTCAGCCTTTGGATCTAGCTTTCCTCTTACCGGTGAAGGAATGTGTACATATGCTACACATCCAAAAATTTTGCAGTGATCCAATGATGGTCTCTTACTATGCCATGCTTCATATGGTGCCATACCATCAAGTGACTTTGATGGTAACCTGTTTATGAGATAGGTGGCAGTAGAAACACTCTCTGCCCATAGATAGTTAGGTAATTTCTTCTCATTAAGCATAGATCTAGCTGTCTCAACAATTAACCTATTTCTTCTTTCAGCTACCCCATTCTGTTCAGGAGAGTACCTTGTGGTTATTTCCCTTTTGATGCCTCTGTCCGGCAAGAAGTCCTCAAATTCATTGGAGAAGTACTCAACACCTCCATCTAACCTTAGCCTCTTCAAATTCGTTCCTATCTGATTTTCAACTAATGCAAGATATTTCTTAAAACAATTAAATACCTCATCCTTGTGCTTCATAAAGTACAATACAACCCATCTGCTATAGTCATTAATAAAAGACCCATAGTACCTTGAACCTGAGACTGAGGGGTCTTTGCTAGGTCCCCATACATCTGTGTGTACAAGCTCTAGATAGTCTTCATGCATAGATCCTTTCTTGGAGAAGGGTAACCTGTGAGACTTACCAAATTGACAAGCACCACACTTGTAAATCATACGTTGCTTGGATACATTAGGTATCCCAAGCACACATTGGTCCCTGCACATTTGCTTCAAGGTCCTTTCTCCTATGTGCCCTAATCTCTTGTGCCAAATCTCAAGCTCTGAAAGTGTCTGATCCTTATAACTGTATAATGCAATATTTTTTGTATCTTCCAACTCAAAAGTGAAAAGTCTACCTGATTTTTCTCCTTTAGCTATCCTTTTGAATCCATGTCTTGGGTCCTCCACAAATGCTCCATATTGATTGAACCTGACCTGCAACCCTTTCTCTACAATTTGACCAACACTCATTAAGTTCTTTGTAATTGTAGGTACATAAAGTACTCTGCTCAACAAATTCTGATTACCATCACAAGTTTTCACATTTCCAACTTTAACTACAGAATGCTTTGTATCATCACCTGTTTGGACTTGGTGTTTACCTTTTGGTTCCTCAAGATCAGAGAGTAGTGCCACACTACGAGCCACATGATTTGAACACCTTGATTCAATATAAAATAAGTGATCATCATTTGTACTTGACTTTGAAGTCATGTTCATGATCAAGAGAGAATCATCCTGCTCCTCTGTGTAGTTGTTGTAGTCCTTTCTGTTTCTGAATCCTCCTTGGTAGTTGCCATTGTAATTGTTGTTGTAGTTGTTGTTATAATTGTTGTTGTGGCCTTCGTGATGGTTGAACCTTCCTCTAGACTGAGAGTATCCACCTCTTTGATAGCCTCTTCCTCTCTGAATTTTGTAATTCCTGTAACACTCATCTGTGGTGTGGTTTGACAAACCACAAATGTTACATGGTGATGAGTTATAGGATCTCCCCCTACCTTGCTTACCTCCTCTGCCCCTACCTCTTGAAGATCTACCTCTCCCTACATAGTTGGCTTGGGAGGTAGAGCATTCATCTTCCACCTTCTTACTCTTGCCTTTATCCTTAGATTTCTTATCAGTATATAGGGCAGAAGAGTTGTTACCTTTGGTAGTATCTCCACTCTTGTTAAGCTTTGCTTCATGTGTGAATAGTTGACCCATGAGAGTTGTAAGATCTGGAGTGTGCATGTCCATGTAGAGATCCATTGCAGTGGTGAAGCTTTCCCACTTGTCATCAGCCTTGATCCCATTGATTACCTGCCTTACAATTTGTTCCTCTTCAATCTCTTCTCCTATGCTTGCTAACTGATCTGCAACATCTTTGATCTTGGTCACAAATTCTGAAACATCTTGCTTAGGTTGCTTCTTTAGTGTTGTGAATTCAATCCGCAGCTGATTTTTCCTAGCCCTTGTATTGGAAGAAAAATATGATGACAAGGTTTCCCAAGTTTCTTGGGAAGTCTTACAATTTCTGATATGAGGTAATAGAAAGTCAAATATAGAGTTGAGTAAATAAGACCTTGCCAATGCATCCCTTGCACACCATGTGTTGATTTTTTCTTGTTCCTCCTTGGTTGGCAAACCTCTTGCTTTGAATGAGGGCAATTCCTCATCTCCTGAGATGTATCCATAGAGACTCCTTCCTTGTAAGTAGGTCTTAATCCTTAGAGACCAAGCTTGATAGTTGTTCCTGTCCAATTTGTCACTAAATGAAGGAAAACCATCTCCCATTTTACCTTATTTGCTCTGATACCACTGTTGGGAAAGATGGATGGATGATCCAAGAGATTGAGTAGGTACTGCTAAAACCTGCTTTGTACCAGCCCTCTTTAGCTTCAGACTTGATTAGTAGACTCCCTTAGGTTTCCAATGACACCAAGAAATGGCCTATGTCGTTTGGAAATGATGTAAAATAATGAACTATGCTAAGAGAAATTAATTTAGCAAGATTTGGTATACCCCCGACTTTTTAGGACTCTAGCAGAAATAGACCAGTGAGCACCTCAACGACGATTTCTCTAAATTGGCTGAATGAAATCACTTCAAACTTTGTCAGCATGTATTGACAGAGATATGCCCTTGACAAGTTGACAGACTTTTGAGTAGACTAGCAGAGAATACAGAGATGAATGATGTAAATGTATCTATTGATTAACACTTGTGTACAATTGTATTAGCATGTCTAGCATTGCCAAATGGTGTAGAGAGGTGGAGGCTATGGTATAGTCCTTACACACACTCAAGCTCAACAGAATGAGCCTCGAGAATGGAGTGATCTACCCGCGACTTTTTCACATCCAATTTTATAGGAAATGACTTAGGATTTGAATTCAAATTCAAATCTTTGGCTTCCTATGATCAAGCATCTAAAAGTTTGGAGATATTCTCTCAATCAAGTGATCTACTTTTCCACGAATCACTTAGGTAGGTGATTAAAAATATTCTAAGTCAAATTAGACTTTTACAATGAGGTAAAGTGGTAATAAAGCACTAGCATATGTTCCTTTGGTTCTTCATGCATGTGGAGTCTTCATGATGTCTTCCAAGCCAAATGTGTAGGCTTGTAATTTACACCAACAACTTTGCTATATGCTTTCATATAGAATGCATTGCTATTATCATTGAAGTAGGGAAGGAATCTTCAATTTTGAAGGCATTGTATGAAATTTAATGAAAGAAAAATAGGAGTGCATCGAAGTATGGAAATATTTAACGAGCATAAGCATGCATCTACGAAAAAAGGTTAGTGCATTTCTCCTTTTCAAAGAATGTTTTCTTGCACAAAACACATTTTCTTCTTTCTTGAAAAATATAGTTAATGCTCAAGTATATGCACATGAACGATTATATATTTTTAAAAAGCTAGCAAGTACAATGTTTGTGCATGGATGATTGAGAACATGCATGATCAAGCTCAAGAACAGCTTGATTTAAGTTTCATTCATGAAAGGAGAATGTCAGCATGTGCATGCACTCACATGCATTTGCATTCAAGGATAGGCATTCACATATGCATGATTATTTGTTAAGTAGTTGAATACTTATACTTTTGTTACTTTGTTTTTCTAACTCCACTTAGATAGCTGGGGAAAATAGCAAACTAGGTAGGTGTGGCTTCCATGCAACTCAAGTAGCTAGTTTTTTTCTTCCAACATGATACTTAGGTATCACAAATTAGGAGTCTTGATTAGAAAAAGTAGGCCCTTTGAAATTCATGTGTTCAATTTTCTTGATCATTGGAATGGCAAGAAAATAGGGCTACTTAAAAGTTTCCATGATGACTCTAAGTTTAGGAGAAAACTTAGAGAATCCTAACGACAAGCTTAGATGTAGTTGTTAGCTTGGATTTAAGAAATCTTACATCCAAGAGGGATGAATAGAAATTATTAATGATACTTGAGCACTTCTTAATCAATGCCTTTATTTGATATTCTATCCCAAGACATGATCAAAATCAAATAAAGCTAAATGGAACTTACACTAGCTGAACCTTTAAAGTTCACAAGATAGTTGTTCTATTCCATAAGCAGCATCCTTGGTAAGGATGCAAAGTGCCAAGTAAAAACTATGAAACTTTTGTAAGTTTTCATTTGATTTCATCCCAATGAGTGATGGAAATCAAATGTTGAACCTCAACATCAAGTGATCTTTGTTGTTCAATAGGAGGATGTTAGGTTCTATATTTGCATCTCTGGTAAGGATGCAACTTACTAAGCAATCATGGAAACGTGAAAGAACTCTTTTAGAGAGTTAACTTTTGGTTTCATTCGAGCTAGTAATTGAAGCTTGAAGAGGAAACCAAAGAAATTAATCTTTAGGAAATGAGAGAAGTTCCTAAAGACATGAACCAAACTGTGAACTTTTCATTTAGGAATACAAAGTTCCAAGAAATGGATCTCCAATCCATGAACATTTTCTAAATAAATTACAAAGTTCAAAGTTATGTGATCATAGTAGCATTATTATTGGATCAATTGTTAATAGATGCTTGGAATTATAACATAATTTTGATTGCCAAAATATATTTAAAGTACTCTAGCAACATCTAAAGATTGACCAATATTAACAAATATTATATCAAACTCAAGAACAAGAATCAATATCCTATAAATGAAAGGTCAAGACAAACTTTCATAGTGGAATGGGAAACCATATCCAAAAGGTGATATTTATTGTCTAGTTTGATACTCAAAAAATGAGCATAGAATTAGTAAAATGGACACATGGAAAAGTGGACATGTTCTCATGGCACTTGCCACGTGAAGGTTGAAAATGATTGTATTAATCTTGGCTGAGATGGTGAACAAAGCAAATCCTTTTACATCTGTAATGGAATATAATCTTTTTCTATCCCTTGAGTACTGTAATCACCACTAATGTTTTAAAATCGAAAACAACGTTAATTTTCTTATTGTTGTTGGAACATTGTGATTGATGCAATTTCTCTTTATTTATCACGTAAATGGCTATATCAATCAGTATACAATGGGTTTTTCGTGTTTCCCTTTTAAAAATCTACCACTAGCTGCCTTGCTAATTTTCCTCATCATTACATGAGGATATTTGAAATCGAGATACCATTAGTAGGTCATTAGACGATCAGACAAGCTTTGAGAGAACGCAAGGTGAAACATAAAAGAACCTAATGATTCGTGAACTAATGAAGAACAAAAGGCTGATGATTTGATGTTAGCTTAATCGTCAAAGAATTTGAATTGAATTCGAACCTGATTCAAGGTGCATTGATTTTCATTGTTTGCTCTAATTGGAAAAGAGTGGAGAGAGATAAAATATCTCAAATACTATCAACCACTATCACAAGATTCAATAATGTACTCTGTCTGACCTTGAAAAACAAGAGGCAAGTTAATAGGTCACATTTGCATGTACAGTGTAAATATTACATATTAACAGATGACATCTTACAAAACAGAGATCACGAGAATTCTGCAAAACAAGAATCGATGTGCCTAGGCAATCGGATGAAGATATGAAAGCTAATAGAGTTGGATAATACTTCAAATGTTACTCGCAAGTATAAACAAAAAGGTTGTAAGTGTATCCACTCTACTATCAACCACTATCACAAGATTCGACAGTGTCCTCTGCGAGACCTTGAGAAAGGAGAGGTAATAATATCTTAACAAATAATATTAATAATATCTTCGAATAAAATCCTCTAAGTTTGATAGAGGAATAAGCTTAACACAATGACATATGTTTGTGAACAACAGATAATTCACACCCAGTAGAAACGAGAGCATTCCAATTTTTCAATATCCATGCACTGTATTTAGTTATTGGAATTATTGTGAATTTGAACTCTTTCCAAGAGAGACATTTGAAGCATATTAAGTTAAACAGTTGATAGGTCATATTGCCATGAAGAGAAGATACATTGTATATTAACAGACAACATGCTACAAAAAAATAGAGATCATGAAAATATCAGGATAGATATCCTAATCTCTTCATTGTCCGAAACAAGAATACCACTACAAATGCACTCTAACTATCACAAAAGATGGTGCTGGCAAAAAGGTGACCAAATACCCAGATCACTGGAAGGTGTTTGAGCCACACACACTCAATAGTCACTCTCAAAGTTTCCCTATACTTAGGTTCTTAATTAGAATTGGCCAAAGTAGGTTGCTTCTTTCTTAAACAAAGTATGCATGAGCTACCATGCATGAAGCAAAAAACATTAGCAGATACACCAATGTCATAGCAACTAGCCTAGTTAGAGTTACAAAAACCATGTATTTTCGGTAGTAGTGATCTCCACTTGGGATAAAAGAATCAAAGTACAATGTATCACTCAAGTAGCAAAAGATGTTCTTAAGCTCCAATCAATGCTTAACACCTGGGCAATGCATAAACCTACTTATCTAAGAGACACATAACTGAATATCTAGTCAAGTTATGCATAAGTAAATCAAACACCCAACTTCCTCCTAATAGAGAACAACGTCAAATGCAGCTCCAACATCATGAAAACTCAACTGTAAACCTGTTTTCATAGGATTGGCACTAGTTTTGCAATTTTCAAGGCCAAAATGTTACAATAATGTTTAAATATATATTTTCTTGAAGCAAAGTTATTCCACTATCAACTTGCATAAATTCAGTTCCCAAAAAATCATGCGAATTTTGAAAATTTGAGAGCTCAAAAGAGGCATGATAATCAGCCTTAAAATCACTAATATGATTCTCATTAGGCCTAATGAACACCATGTCATCAATATAAACAATAATGATCAAAAGTACATCATCTTCATGCTTAGCATATAAGGTGCTATTGGTTGGACTCTTGTTAAGACAATGTGCAATCAAGTAGGCATATATCTTTCCATACCAAGCATGTGCTAAGTGCTTCAAACCATATAAACCATTTTTCAACCTACACACTTTGATTTCATGCCCTTTATGCAAACAAAAACCATGAGGCTGAAATACATACACTTCTTTATGTGAGTGACCATTCAAAAATGTAGTTTTAAGATCCAATTGATGTACTTTCCAATCATGATGAGCTACAAGTGCACACATGCTATGAATAGTGGTCATTGGACAAGTGGGTGCAAAGGTCTCATCAATATTACTGCCTCTCTCTCGAGCATAACATTTTGAAAGAAGCCTAGTGTTATATCGGTCAACTCTTCCATCATGCTTATGTTTCAGCTTGCATGCCCATTTATTGTCAATGGCCTTTTCGACAGCAAGCAAATGACATAAAGAATAGGTAGCATTCTCCATAATAGCTTCATATTCTCATTGCATAGGAACCCTCTAGTTTTTTGAATTAGGTGCTTCATCAAAAGAAATAGGCTTTTCCTCATCACAAAGACTAGAGGCAGCCATCACATAGCAATCTGATGCAATGGAAGCACTACAAGAGCCTAAATGAGTATGCTGTGATAGAGTTGCATCTAATTGGCTATTTCTTAAAATCTACACAAGCCATATAAACATAGCTTTGGCTTGCTCTATATTAGCTCTCTCATCATCAAGTGCATCATGTAAATTTGCATAAAAAATGGGATGATCTACATCATCATATGGAGCCTATAAAGTCTTAGAGATTGCCTCATTTGTAGTAGCACTTGACTATCAACCTATAAGAAAAGGAAGCAAAAAGTCATACACATCTTTGGAGCTATTTGATGTTTCCTTAGTACATGAAAATAAAGGTTGAACTGCATCTTCCACAAAGACTACATTACCACTAACCAAAATGTGTTGAATCTCTAGGTGATACAGATGATAGCCTTTGCTTTCATAGCTATACCCAATAACAATACATTTGACTTCTTTATCCTCCAATTTCTTGCATTTTTGTTTAAGAACTAATGCATATGCAAAACAACCATAGACACAGATAAGAAATACATGACTTGTGAGCATGCCAAGCCTCATATGAAGTGATACATTAGGCTGTTTTGGTGGGACACTTGTTAAGTATATACATTGCACACAAGAATTTCAAGCCAAAAGCTATGTGGTAAAGCATTACTCTCGACCATACACCTCACCATCTATATCATCCACCTATTCTTTCTTTTAGCAACACCATTCTATTAGCACCCATTCTATTGCACACTAATGTTTTATCCTCCATTCAGCAAAAAATGCATTAAAATCAAAAGACATGTACTCCCCCCTTTGATTAGAATAGATGATGCCCAATTTACATCGTGACATATTTTTAGCCATAAGTAGAAATTTCTTGAAGCACATAAACACTTTGGAATTCGCTTTCAAGGGATACACCCAATCATGTCTACGAAAATCACCAATAAAATCCTTGAAGTAATAGTAGTTCCAAAAAGAAGGTATCTACTTAGGACCACAAACATCACTATGGACAAGCTTCAATTTATGAGTATCCCAAACTAAACCATCTTTAGGGGGAGGAAGAACACTCCATTTTACCCAAACTAAGGACTTCATAAACATGTTTACAAGGGGCCTCAAGACTCGCTAGAGAGCACACCATATCAAATTTCTATAGGTTTAGAAAAGTAGCATAATTGAGATGAGCAAAGCATGCATGGCAAAGCTTTGCGTCTAAGATAGAACAAAAATCCTGAACTACACACATTGAATGATTCACAGATATTGCACATTCTATGAGCTTATGGAATCCATGACATAAATTTCTAGAAGTAATAATGACATCACTATTTGAGAGATCATGACTTGTACACTTTTCATCAACAAATTTCACAACCAAAGGAATCTTGGCTTATATTGAAAATAACAACATAATTTTTTTGATCTCTAGGACATATAATGCATCTAAGAATGTGAAAAGACTATCATCAAAAGTGGTCAAAAATGATCTTTCGAACTCCCATTGCATGATAAGAGGAGTTCTTAGCACATGTGATAGGATTCCCTGTTTGGGAATGCTTAAGACAATGGAAGAAACTACACTACAAGGAAATATGTTTGGTTGCCACACTAACAAAGTACTAAACATCTGAGTCTACTATAGACATACTTTGCTCATGAGAAGATGGTTCACAACTACAAACAGTAGTAAATCCTTTTCTTCATTCAAAAGAAGATTAATGGATTCACTTCTTGGTAGAGAGGCCTCTTCAACAACCATTCTAGTCTCTTTCCTCTTGGCCTCTTTTGTGGCCAAGTTTGGACAAATCTTTATGACATGAGCATTTTCTTTACAATATATGCAAAATTGTCTCTACTTTTTTGTTTTCTTCTACCTTTGTCTTCCTTCTTTGATTGTGTAACACTAATAGATGTCTACATAATACTAGACTAGTTCCATTTACCCATGTCCTTGTGATTAGCTAAGAAATCTTGATATACAACACGTGTACTTGACCTTCTTTTCCGACACAAAGCTTCTTGCAACAAAACAGAGCCTAAGTCACCAAATTTCAAGGGATTTGTATTTTCTTTCATCATCAATCAAAGATAAGACGAAAAACCCTTGAATGAATCTAGAAGAACTTTAAGAATAGTCTACACAAGTGAACTATCTCATATTCATCAGCTAAAATTAGTCACTTCTTGAAATCTTTGATCTTTGTCAAAAGAGTATCCATAGAATCTCCTTCATTCATATGCTCACTCTCCAAGTATTTTCAATGGTAAGTAACAAAAAACTCATTTCTTCACTCCTATAAAGTGGTTAGTGGATCCCAAGCATCCTTCATTATTTTGCAAGAGCGAATGTGAGGGCTAATGGCACATGAAATAAACAAAGCTATTAATGCATGTGCTTGAGCATCTCCCCCATCCCATGAAAGTTTCTTTATAGCATGTGCAATAGGAACCACAACACGAATAGGAATATGGACATCATCTTCTTCAATGTCATGCGCATCACCTTCAATGGCTTTATTTGCGAATGTGATAAGGCGTTTTTCAATACCATGCATAATATTCTATAGCCCTTTTGCTACCAATGCATTTGTGCATCATATATGCCCATAATGGATAACTTGTACTATCCAAGTTGTCCTTAATAGTCAACGTACGGAGTACATCATTGCTTTTAGCCATGCTCACTCACTGAAATACCTTGATGCGAAAACCAAAAAATCACTATATCTTAAATAGTTGAAGAGAAATACATTGTCAAGCTATGTTAAACCTATAACTTCCCTTTGAAGCACTTATACTAGAAAACCAGAATCTATATATATGTTTGGCACAAAAGAACCAAATTGCTTATACATGCACTATGATAGTATGTTTGGGGGCAATTTTTTGTATGCTCCTAAACAATTTGAGCTTCTAATATTTGTGAATATCCTCAACAATATTCATGTAATTCTAAGACTTTGATCGAAGGGTTGTTGGTGATAAAGTGGCCACGTGCTCTAATATCAAGCGTTGAAGATTGAGTTCTATCTAAGCACATGAACAACACAAGGAGGAAGAAGCAGCTTGGACCATAACACAATAGTGATTAAATTACCAAGCTGATGTACAAGATTAAGTGTCCCATTAGGGTTATAGGAATATATACAAGCCAAGGGAAAAAACTCCTAAAAAGGAAAAAACGTGCCCCATAGGTCCTAAGTGTGCTCATACACATCACTACCAAAATATGTCAAGATTAAGGATCAAGTCTTACAAGACATGACCATATCTCTTCAACATTCACCAATCGTCTCATTCACAGATTCTTGTGTATTGATCTTTGTACAATCTATAACCATTTGTGTGTATTGATCTTTGTACAATCTATAAACATTGACTCCTCCTAAATGAAGAACATGTTCAAACTATTAAGTTCTCATGTCGCCAATATAAATGTGGATAAACCTATGGGATTCTCTATTTCTTTGATACCCCACCACCCCAAAAAAAAAGTTTTCTTATTTTTTCTTGTTCCAATATTCATGTCGCAACTGACCTCATCTCATGTAAGCACACTATATTTATGGCTTGTTCCAAAAACTTACTTAAAGATGATATACTTGTACAATATAATAATCTGTGTTTTAGCAACCGACCTCATCTCCTATATGCACATTATATTTTTCATTTTACATTATATTAGGAAAATCTTCAAGAGCAATACAAAAGGAGAACTAGAAGGAAAACTAATCTCTTAATTTCCATTATGATGTACAATACACCACCTTTTGGAGCAGTCGATACATGGATACTCCAAAATGCAAGAAAAGAAAATGGAGAAAGTTCATAGGAAAACGTTTTTTGTCAAATCATTCTAAAAGAACTAGTCAGAATCATCAGAACATCCTCTCTTTTGAATATGTAATGGAATACAATCTTCTTCTATCCGTTGACTACTTTAATAAATTTCAAATGGGAAAATGGAGAACAATGTTATCTATCTTTAGTTAACACGTAAATGACTATATCAATCAGCATACGATGTATTCCCATTTTTCTCTTTTAATGAATAACCACTAGCTGTCTTGCTATTTTTTTATCATTACGATACTTGAAATCATGCAACCATTACTAGGTCATTGGGCCTTTGGATTGACCTTCCGAAAATGCAAGGTGAAATATAAAATAACTACTATTTCATGAACTATGGAAGAAGAAGAGGGTGATGATTTGATGATAGCTTACTTAATCAAAAATCTGATTGAACTTGAGCCTTATGGACTTTGAGCTGCATTGATTTTCATTGTTCACTTGAAATGGGAAAGAGTCGAGAGAGATAAAAGATCTCATGTAGTATCAACCATAGATTCAATAATGTACTCTGTCAGACCTTGAAAAAGGAGAGGCAACTTAATAGGTCACATTTCCATGTAGAGCAGAAACATTACATGTTAAGAGAGGATTTCCTACAAATGAACAGACAGTTGAATAGGTCACATTGCCATGAAGAGAAGAAACAATCCATATTAACAGAAGACGTGCTACAAAAAAAAACAGAGAGCGTGAGAATAACAGGATAGTTATCCTAATCTCCACATTGTCCGAAACAAGAATATATGTGCCTAAACAATCCAATGAAGCTATGATACCTGATAATAGAGTCCGAGTATACTTTGATCGTTACTCGCAAACGTATTTGACAGAAGAAACAGAAAGGTCGTAAGGTGCTGCGTTAGCGTAGGTGAAGAATACGGACTCGCCAGCGGAAATTCCAAGACCATCCTTCACTAAACAATCTCCAGGAGCGAGCCTCCTGAACACATGGGGACTTGTCAGCGTTGTCGAGGCGAATTCGCCGCACGATACATGCACATGGTGAGCCGTACAACGAGGATTCAAACACATGTTGTAGATAACAACGGAAAACGTAGGAACGCCGTCTGGAAATTCGCCTATTCTTCCTTGAATCAACAACATGTCTTCCCCAACTCTGCATTCTCTATCATCTTCTGAGAGTGTTCTGTCCATCTCTGTCGTTAAGTTATGACTAGCACGCGGCTGACGCCCTGAATATAACACACTTCATCAGTAAATATCTTCAAAACTTTTGTTTTGTACTCTGATTGAAATGAATGTGACTGTTAACAAGCGTGCTCCCAGCTACTGAGTTTTAGATGCTATAACGCAGAAGCTCCATGGAAGGAGCAAAGCATTATACTATTCGATATATATGTGTATTAAGTTCTGAACTAAGATTCCAGTAAGGCAAAGGACACCTGCATGAGAAATAACATATTATTGCATAAAATCGCAGCGAAAGAAGTACCTGCTGTCGCTTGACTTATAACGCACGAAGCAATTAGTAGAAACAAGCATCCCACTGACCAAGAATACGCCATCGCTGTGTAGGCAATGAAAGTCCGTAAAACGTTAATGTCAGCTGTAAACAAGAAGATCTTGACAATGCAAATACAACAAATATAAATGTATATATAAGTAAAGCGCATACGAAGACCGACTTGCGGTGGTCGGAACGGACCGATGAAAATTTACAAATATTAGTTTATTTGCTGTCGTGTCGTATAGGCGAAAATAGGCTGTAGCAAAGGTGGGCTTATCGCATCCCTCCATATAAGTGAGCGCGAGCGGCATCGATGCCGAGTTCTACTTGATACATGAAATTGTCACATCAAACGGCCGGATACATGCGCGTGAGAACTTCTGCGACACAATATGTAACAGAACATTGAAGAGAATATAAAATCATATACATCTACTGTATAATCTAATGATACATCCGAAATACATATCAACAGAATCCTTTATTCAGTGGCCCATTATTTCTTTGAGTTTTTCTAGGTGCTGCTTGTCTTCGATTACTTTTTTGTCTTAGTGTGCAGTCTTTACTCCTATGGCCTTGCTGGCTACAACGAAAACACACATTAAGTTAAGGCCTCTAGAAACCTAGAAACCGACTCATATGGGTTCACATAAGTTAGAAGAAGAAGGAAAAGAAGCCCTAGGGTGAGCCTTGAGAGGAACCGCATTCGAGATACCCCCAAAACAACATGTATTGCAATTTGGAAAAGGAGATTAATCAGCTTGATTACCGGAGTAGGAACCAGTTTGAGGTGGACACCAACGACAAAGCCCTAGAGATCCATGACAACAAAGAAATAATTTAGGAGGGTTACTCCACAAGCAAAAAGGCAGCTTTACCACTAGTAATGAAGACAATATAGATAGTGAACACTCCAGCATTGGATTGATCATTCCAGAAACAGTTTCCTACCCATTACCACAAGAGGCCTCCGGCAAGGTTAAATAGCCTATTGAGATACCCTAGAAAAGCCCATTTAAGAACAAATTGCTAAGTCGGGACCCCCTCCTAGCAAAAAAAATATGAACCCAAGAGGAAAAAGGATAAGCCCCCCTCCCGCAAAGAGGGTAACATATGCAATGATCATCATTTCATTAAATGCTAGGGGGTTGACTGACCCCTCAAGAGTGACCATCATCGGCCAATGGCTTTGGAACATTAGCCTAAACCATACTTTATCTGTATCTGAGAGACTAAAATTGAGGGAGAAGAACTCGAGACGTGTCTCAGACATGACCCTTCATCTCACGTCTGGATATCAACTACGCACCCTCAAGGGTCCGGTGGGTTGATAACTGGTTTAAACCAATTCTGCTTTGAAAATCTTGAGAATTCCATTGAAGATCAAAATCATTGGTGGATTGCCATCTCCTTTGGAGCCTCCCTTTGATTCACATTAGTTTCTTTGTATGCCCTAAACGGGGTGGTGGAGAGGCTGGACACATGGGCCTCCTTGGTCTCGCCCCCCAAAACGTGCTAATTTGCGGCGACTTCAACATGGTGCAGGACCCTGCAGATAGATTGAGCAACAAGGTCCAGGTCATCGATAGTCGTGAGAACGCAACTTGAGACAAAATCAAGATGCACTTGTATATGGTCGAATTCACAGATGCAAGTGGATTTTCTTGGTCAAATCTCCAAGTGGGCGAAGACTTGAGGAAAGATAGACTTGATAGAAGCTACATTGCTTAGAGCATCACTCATCACTAGGGCTGTCCATCCGTCTTGCAACACACCAACCTCGCCATCTCTGATCACTAGTCGATCATTATCACATTCCAACCCCCCACTAAAACTTGCAAGGCTCCTTGGGTTCATGCATGATCAACCTCTTTCTCTCTCCCCTCCATCCATCAAAAAATTGTTGAAGTGTGGAAGGAGGCCTTTGCCAATTGTTCATCCCGTCCCCAAGAGTTGGAGAAGTGTAGTCGGACATGCTAGATCTTGATTAGAACTAAGAAGATGCTCCAGTCTCTTCAACGCACACATAGAGAAGATCTATATGATTGGCTTTGGAGTCTTGAGGAGGAAGTGAACAAAGGAAAAGCCCAATCCCAAAAGAGTCTACATAGAATCAGAGCGATGCTAGAATATGAGGGAAAAATTCAAAGGAAGAATCTACAAATTTTCTTTAAGGAGTGGTGGGTTGGCACAACTGACAAGCCCACCAAAGAGATGTGTAGCATTCTTAAAAGAAAACAAAAGAGGGAAGCGATACCCCTATTGCTAGACTCAAACAGTAATGTATGCAATACAGAAGAAGAAAATTTCACAATCATTGAAGAACAATTTTTATGACTTGTGGGAACCTCGACTCCCCTCTACCCTCATAGACGGGACTGCATGGCGGTCATCTCCAAGATATCCTCTCATAGGATCCCACACAACCTTTGATCCTTTCTTGATGCCCCTCCCTTGGAAGGAGATATCATTCAAGTTATTGATGCCCTTCCGAGAGGGAAAAGTGCGGGGCTATTTGGGCTCACTTATGGGTCCTTTAAGGCTTTCAAGTTGGTGATCGCCACCGCCCTTTGTTTGGTCTAGCAAGAGGCTCCCTTCATCGCTCAACAATGGCATCATCAAGTTAATCCACAAAAAAGGGGAAAAGAATAGAATTGAGAACTGGTGTCCAATAATCTCGTTCGGCAATTGGTGCTTGAGGCTTTAGAATAGCTTGGACCACTCAACTCCAAGCCCAATTGCACCCTTCATTTCTGTCTTATTTCCACCTTTTTTATGTTTATAATTTGTGACATATTTTTGGGATGATAATAAGGTTTGATTTCGTCAAACATTAGATCTCAATGTACCTTAATTTTTTTCATATTCAGGTACTAGCACCTATGGCCCTTTTCATCCAAAGAATGACCAATGAAGTTGGAGTTTTCTAACCTAGCATCAAGCCCATTTCTCTATTCCTATACAAAACACTGTAGAGCAAACACATCGAAACATATTTATGTGTGAGAACGTGTAGCCTTCATCCAATCCACGATTCATGTGGTCTCATGCCATCAACTCTTCATGTAGGAAACCTAGTCATGATAAATAGTATGGTAGAAATATCTCCCCAATAGAACAATGGGACGTTCATTCCATCAAGCATACTCTGTTCCATGTCACCTATATACATGTTCTTTCTATTAGCAACCCCATTTTTGGGTGTGTACACATGCATGTTACTTGTCTGCATAAGATTTGATCCTACAAGAACTCACTAATTTTATGATAGAGGTATTCTTCCCCTCCATCTAAGCTTAGGGTTCTAATGAGACTCCTGAATTTGTTCCTAGGTTTGGTATCTCTTGAATAATTTCAACAAATTTTAAGTGCCATTTTATTCAACAGAACTAGACCATTCTTGAGTAGTCATCTATAAATATCACAAAGTATCTCCCACCTACAACGCATGCCCTTTTTGTTGGTCCCAATATATCTATATGTATTACTCAAACATTCTAGCCCACGCATACATGCTCTTCTTGAAGGGGAATAATCAACTTAAAAGATTCATACAAACCGTATGACATTTTAAATGATAGATAAGAGAGAGAGAGAGAGAGAAACATACTCATGAACATATACAACATGCAGACAATATTTTACATATATAAACATGTATTTACGCATGCATTTATTTACTAATGCATGTACACAAGTATTAAACTATGCATCTATGGATGCAGATATGCAATTCATTTACATACACATTGTCATTAGTTCACATATGACTCTACACACATATATGAATACATTTATACATATGCGCATATATGTAGGCACTCAAGCATACCAACAAACACATATGCACATATGTTTTATTACATATGTATAAATGTAGAACTGAATATGACCCATATGCACATACATGCATGCATGTGTGTATAAAAGAATACTTATGCATATGTATGCATTCTAAGTACTTGTCTATGCATATAAGCACATTACATACATAGTGCATTTAATACATATAGAAATGCATTTTCACACCTATGGATTAATAAAAGCTCATCATCATGTAGTATTAAGGTGTGCAATATTTTGTTCATCTTTGCTTTGTATAGAACTTTTTTTTATAATTCTCTTCACTAAAAAGACCATAACTGCCTCTATTTGGTTTTCAAATAAATGATTTAAATCGTTGTAGGTTTTGAGATGCTTCACACACACTCAGATTCACTACTTTGTTCATAAATTCTTGGTAGAATCTCCAAATGGAGATATTTAAATTGTTCTACATTCAAGACTTAGATGTATTTCTTTTTTAACGGTAATGGAGATAGTTCAAGCTCCACATTCTTTCTCTTTAGAGGCTTTTATATGGCTATTAATTAGGAATGGGTTCTTTTAAAAATTCTATTTGTGTTTAATTATGATGCTAAGGAGTTCGTAATAAAATGGAGCATCACTTGGGAGCTGAATGCATCCATCGTCAAATCTTTCCACCAAAATGTTTCCCCTTAGATAACTTGTTTGATCAGTTTTTGCACCATAAAGCAAGAGTTTGTTTTTTTAATATTTTGCATATTTTTTTTGTTTTTAGCCTTTTCACTAGTAGTATGAAAAATAGGGAAATAGAAATTATCATGTGGTTGTCTTTGCAGAAGGCATTAAAGAAGCTGTTGTTCGTTATAAAAGCATATGAAGGTATTAATAAGTTTTAATCTACATAACTTTTTGCAAGTTTTAAAGCAGGAGAAGATAGCTTGAGATTTATGCATACATGAGGTTTTGTAATGACCGAGAATATATCATTGAGAAAATGGACAAGAATATAGTATTGGAAATGTTCCTTATCTGCAAATTGATGGTAGAAGGAACGAATGGCTTGCATGCAATTAGCATGATGTTTTTAATTTTTTTTTCGCTCAATTTCATTTTGCCAATGGAATCTTGTTAAAACGTTTGTAGCTACATGAAATTTATGCATGCCGTAGAGAAATTGAGAGATGAAATTAAGAAATAAAAACTCTTTTGCATTCCTTTAAAAACATGGGCAATAGCTTATGACGATGTAAAGCATATGAAACATTTTCTTTCTAGGAACATCATATTTACTTTTGTTCACCATCAAGATAAGTGAGCACTTGGTATGAGAATAATCTAGTCCGTAAATGGTACCAATACCATGCAAGTGTAACTTATATTTAGGCAAAGGGTGACAAAGTTAAATAATTTTTTTAACATTCCCTCATGATAGAAGCATTAGAAAAATTAAACGTTTTCCCAAGTAAAATGTATAAAGCTTTAAATGTGCAATGAATAATTGAAAACCATATTAATCCATGTCAAGCATAATGGTATATGCATCAAAGTAAGAAGTACTTGTTATTTCATCATAGGATCAATAGCTATTCATGAGAGCTTATATATGCAAAGATATAACGCTAATCAATAGTTTTCATAATTTTGTGTTATGGACACTAATCAATACATATAACTAATCAATAGCTATTCATGAGAGCTTATATATGCAAGACATATAACGCTAATCAATAGTTTGCATAATCAATAGCTATTCATGAGAGCTTATATATGCAAGACATATAACTAATCAATAGCTTTTTAGAGAGTCGTGGAGCATCCGATTGCTTCTGCTAGAAGAGCTTGCTTCCAATTGATATGTTTCTGAAGTCTAATTTTCCTTCCCACAATCTTCCACAACATGTTGGAGTTGGGACAAGTAAAGAAGATATAAGAAACATCTTCGATGGACCCATAGCAACACTTGCACCAAGGAGGCATCCCACATATTTTGCTACCCTTAAGGTTGCTCTAGATACCACGATGAAGAATTCGCCATAAGAGGATATAATTTTTTATTTCTATAAGAGGGTGCCAGATAGCCATGAATTCCATGTCCCACCGAAGCCATGTCCATGATAGGCACCACTTTCTGTTACAATTAGCCTGATAATCAATGGTTTCTTTGATGTTGGGGATTTTTGTTAGGTAATTTCCATTGTGCCATCTGAGACCAAGCGGGTTTAGTGTCTCTTACCCCATGAAAAAGGCAAACTTTAGAACATTCCTAGGCAAGTCATTTGCTTTGCAAGGTATTCCATTCTTCATAGATAATGTTGATTCTAGGGTCAATATCCTCAAAATTGATCAAGTAGTTGGTGTCTTGTTTTGAGAGGTATTTCCATTTTTTGAAGCCTTTATTTCATAGCCTCTTGGCATTTCGAATGTTCCAAGATTTTATGTCCCAGATGCCACAGATCGGAAACCAAATAGACTCATTCGATCTCATATCGGCTACCCGCTTCCCATCTTCACTATTTCTTGTGAAGCTTCCAAATCTATTCCAACTCTTTCATACAGAGCACACAAGCTTTAAGCCTTTGGGGAAGACCAAGATCAGGAAAAAAAACGTTTAGAATATCAAGATTCTTCCATTTCAAGAATCCAACGAAAATCAATGCATTCTTCTTTCTAAAGATCACTTTGACCCACGATGCCTCCGTGTTGCACCATGCCTTAATCATCCATTTTGCTGCAAGTTTGTTAGCCATGCATCTAATGCCGAGAATGCCAAGGCCCCCATTATCTCTTTGGCTAGAGCAGATGGACCACTTGATTTTGGGCATTCCCCTCCTATTGTGGTTGCGTGTCCAAAGGAAGTTTGCGAAAATACTTTCAAGTTTGGAAAGCTCTTGCTCTTTCGGTCTCCAACAAGAGAGGAAGTAAATGGTAGATGAAATGAGGAACATGTTGATAACCATGCATAACCAATGAGATTGATTTGCATACCTGTCCAAAAGCTTTACTTCCTGTTGATTCTGGCCAGGACCCAATTCCAACACTACTTTAATGAGATAAAAAATCCCAAGGGAATCCCAAGAAGTCGGAAAATTTGGCCTGGAGGAATATTTTGACAGCCATGAACAAAGAGAAATGTGCGTTGCATCCCGCTAGTAGCTCTAAAACCTGTCTTAGAGTGGTTGATTTTGGAACGAGAGGCTTTGTAGAAAGTACCCAAGAATCTCCAAAACGTCTCTAGGCTCGTACTATCATTGTGGATAAACATGTTCATATCATCGGCAAAATGTCTCATGGTGATCTCGTCGTGGTCATGAGGAAATTGGAGGCCTTTGATGTTAGGTACTTCCACCTATTGCTCCACAAGCTAGCTAAGCCCTTCTGTGGCAATGGCAAATAGAAATGGAGCCAAAAAGCATCCTTGTCTAATGGATCTTTTTAGTTTGACCATCTTCAAAAGTTGGTCGTTAAAATTAATTTGAGTGGACAGGTTTCCCATAAGGGTTGAGATCAACTTGGTGAATTTCTGACTATATCCAAGGTGTTCAAGATACTTCAGAATATAGTCCCATTCTAGCCTATCGTAAGTTTTCTCAAATTCAATCTTGAGAAAGACCACAACTTGTCTTGATTCATCTCTGAAGTCGAGACGCTCCAAAATATCTATAATGGCTTCTAATATTGACCTGCCTTTCAGGAAGCCTTTTTGGTCCTTGCTTAACCATGCTCTTAGATGGCAGGAGATTCTGTTGGCTATGACTTTGGCAATGACCTTATATCCCATTTGAAGCATCATAATCGAATGCCAATTATCAATTTTGTTCTTTTCCCCTTTTTTTGTGGATTAACTTGATGATGGCATTGTTGAGAGAGGAAGGAACTGCACCAAACTTGAGTGTCGGAGTCTCCATCACCAATTTGAAAGCCCTAAAGAACTCATTAGTGAGCTTGTCTGACCTTGGGCTCTTCCCTCTCAGAAGGGCATCAATAACTTCAATGATCTCTCCTTTTGAGAGAGAGGCATCAAGAAGGGATCGAAGGTTGTGTGGGATCCTATGAGAGTACATCCTGTAGATGGCCACCATGCAGTCCTGTCTATGAGGGGAGAGGGGAGTCGAGGTTCCCACAAGTCTTGTAAAATGTTCTTCAATGATTCCAAAATTTTATTTTGCCATATTGCATACATCACCATTTGAGAATAGCAATAGAAAGATCGCTTCTCTATTTTGTTTTCTTTTAAGACTGCTACACATCTCTTTGGTGGGCTTGTCAGCTTTGCCAACCCACCACTCCTTAAAGAAAATTTGCAGATTTTTCCTTTGAATTTCTTCCTCGAATGTGCGCATCGTTCTGATTCTGCATAGACCCTTCTGGGATTGGGCTTTTCCTTTGTTCACTTCCTTCTGAAGTCTCGAGAGCCTATGATATAGAGCTTCTCTATGTGCGCATCGAGCAAACTAAAGAATCTTCTTAGTTCTAATCAAGATCTGCCGCGTCTTCAGGATTACACTTGTCCAACTCTTGGCAAGGGATCAACAATTGGCAAAGGCCTACTTCCACACTTCAATAATTTGTTGATGGATGGAGGGGAGAGAGAAAGAGGTTGAGCAGACATGAAGCCAAGGAGCCTTGCACGTTTTAGTGGGGGGTTGGTAGCTTCAATCACGTCTAGCTTTCCTCAAGTCCATACCCACTTGGAGATTTGACATGGATAATCCACTCGCATCTTTGAATTCTACTCGATCTAAGTGCATCTTGATTTTGTCCCAGGTTGCTTTCTCACGACTGTCAATGATGCGGCCGTTGTTGTTCCATCTATCCACAGGGTCCTCCACCATGTTGAAGTCACCACAAATTAGCACGTTGTGGGGGAGCGAGACCAAGGAGGCCGAGGTGTCCAGCCTCACCAGCACCCCATTTGGGGCATAACAAGAAATCAATGTGAATCAAAGGGGGGCTCCAAAGGAGATGGCAATCCACCGATGCTTCTTATGTTCAATGGAATTCTCAAGCTTTTCAAAACAAAATTGGTTTAAACCAATTATCATCCCACCGCACCCCTGGGGATGCGAAGTCGATATCCAAACGTGAGATGAACAGACATGTCTCAGATGCCTCACGAGTTTTGCTCCCTCAATTTTAGTCTCTTGGATAGAGATAAAGCCTGGGTTTAGGCTAATGTTCCAAAGCCACTCATTGATGATGGTCGCTCTTGAGGGGTCGTTCAATGCCCTACCATTTAACAAAATGATGATCACTGTTGTATGTTACCCTCTTTATGGGAGGGGGGTTTATCCTTTTTCCTCTTGGGTTCATCTTTATTCTTGTAGGGAGGGGTTCTCGACTTAGCAAATTGTTCTTAAGGGGGCTTTTCTAAGGTCTCTCAATAGGCTATTTAACCTTGTGGGAGGCCTCTTGTTGTAATGGGCAGAAAACCATTTCTGGAAGATCAATCCAATGATGGAGCTTTCACTATCCATATTGTCTTCATTACTAGTGGTAAAGCTGTCTTCTTTGTTTGTGGTGTAACCCTCCTAAATTATTTCTCTGTTGTCATGGATCTCTAGGGCTTTGTCGTTGGTGTCCACCTCAAACTAGTTCCTACCCTGGTAATCAAGCTCATTAATCTCCTTTTCTAGATTGCAATACAGGTTGTTTGGAGGGGTATCTGGAATGGGCTTCCTCTCAGTGCTCACACTGGGGCTTCTTTTGCTTCTTCTTTTAACTTCTGTGAACCCATCTGAGTCGGTTTCTGGGTTTCTAGAGGCCTTAACTTAATGCGTGTTTTCGTTGTAGCCAGCAAGGCCATAGGAGTAAAGACTCCACACTAAGACAAAAAAGTAATCGACTCCACTGAATAAAGGATTTTGTTGATATGTATTTCGGATGTATCATTAGATTATACAGTATATGTATATGATTTTATATTTTTTTCAATGTTCTGTTACATATTGTGTCGCAGAAGTTCTCACGCGCATGTATCCGGCCGATTGATGTGACAATTTCATGTATCAAGTAGAACTCGGCATCGATGCCGCTCGCACTCACTTATATGGAGGGATCCGATAAGCCCACCTTCGCTACAGCCTATTTTCGCCTATACGACACGACAACAAATAAACTAATATTTGTAAATTTTCATCGGTCCGTTCCGACCACCGCAAGTCGGTGTTCGTATGCGCTTTACTTATATATACAGTTATATTTGTTGTATTTGCATTGTCAAGATCTTCTTGTTTACAGCTGACATTAACGTTTTACGGACTTTCATTGCCTACGCAGCGATGGCGTATTCTTGGTCAGTGGGATGCTTGTTTCTACTAATTGCTTCATGCGTTATAAGTCAAGCGACAGCAGGTACTTCTTTCGCTGCGATTTTATGCAATAATAGATTATTTCTCATGCAGGTGTCCTTTGCTTTACTTGAATCTCAGTTCAGAACTTAATACACATATATATCGAATAGTATAGTGCTTTGCTCCGTCCATGGAACTTCTGCGTTATAGCATCTAAAACTCAGTAGCTGGGAGCACGCTTCTTAACAGTCACATTCATTTCAATCAGAGTACAAAACAAAAGTTTTGAAGATATTTACTGATGAAGTGTGTTATATTCAGGGCGTCAGCCCCGTGCTAGTCATAACTTAACGACAGAGATGGACAGAACACTCTCAGAAGATGATAGAGAATGCAGAGTTGGGGAAGACATGTTGTTGATTCAAGGAAGAATAGGCGAATTTTCAGACGGCGTTCCTACGTTTTCCGTTGTTATCTACAACATGTGTTTGAATGCTCGTTGTACGGCTCACCATGTGCATGTATCGTGCGGCGAATTCGCCTCGACAACGCTGACAAGTCCCCATGTGTTCAGGAGGCTCGCTCCAGGAGATTGTTTAGTGAAGAATGGTCTTGGAATTTCCGCTGGCGAGTCCGTATTCTTCACCTACGCTAACGCAGCACCTTACGAGCTTTCTGTTTCTTCTGTCAAATACGTTTGCGAGTAACGATCAAAGTATACTCGGACTCTATTATGAGGTATCATAGCTTCATTGGATTGTTTAGGCACATATATTCTTGTTTCGGTCAATGTGGAGATTAGGATAACTATCCTGTTATTCTCACGCTCTCTGTTTTTTTTTTGTAGCACGTCTTCTGTTAATATGGATTGTTTCTTCTCTTCATGGCAATGTGACCTATTCAACTGTCTGTTTCGGAAAGAGTTCAAATTCATAATAATTCCAATAACTAAATGCGCGCATCAAACACTCCATGGATCCTGAATAATATGAACGCTGTCGTGCCTGCTTTTTAGAAGATTCATCGGAAGTCTTAGTTATTTCATTTTGTTGTGTTAAGCTTACTGCTCTGTCGAACTTAGATGATTTTATTCGAAGATATTATTATTATTTTTCGTTAAGATATTATTACCTCTCCTTTCTCAAGGTCTGGCAGAGGACATTGTTGAATCTTGTGATGGTGATTGATAGTAGAGTGGATACACGTACGACCTTTCTGTTTCTTTTGTCGAATATACTTGCGAGTAACATTCGAAGTATTCTCGGACTGTATTAGGTATCATATCTTCATCGGATTACCGAGGCACATATGTTCTTCTTTTGCAGAATGATGAGTCTAGAATATATATCCTGTTATTCTCGTGATCTGTGTTTTGTAGCACGTCGTCTCCTAATATGTAGGTTCTAAGAAGCCACCCCTTGATGTCTGTGATTGAAAACTAGATTGAATCATTTTGTCTGATACCATCACTATTTCCAATCTTCTCTGATTTTAGTAAATTTTTTGAATTTGTTCAAAATTTTCTATAGGTAGCACACGAGATTGGAGCATTGAGGGAAAACAAGAATGGGGAAGAATAAAAGAGTATAGAGGCCCAGGTCCTTCCGACAAGGGAGGCCCATCAACAAAATCTTTTTCTTGTTCCTTAAAATAAGCTTGGCCGAAGAAGTCTCATAGTTTGACTAAGCCTTGATGATCCATTTTACCCCTTACTTGTCAGCCATGGCTTCAATATCAATAATGCCTAGACCCCGACAATCCTTTTCGCTGTTGCATGTAGACCATTTGATTTTGGGAACTCCCCTTCTATTGTGGTCCCTAGTCCAAAGAAAGTTTCTATAGGTTCTTTCCAACTTTCTAAGCTCATGATCCTTCGGTCTCTAGCGATGGAGAAAGAAAATGGTCAAAGAGATGAGGAAGGTATTAATTATCATGGCATGCCCCGCGAGGTTCATTTGCATGCCCTTCCAATACACGAACTTGTTGTCTAGTTTGGAAAAGGCCCAATTCCAACACTCCTCCATGGAGACACCAAAGCCCATCGGAATACCAAGAAGGTGAAAAACTAGCCCCCTTGGGGATAATTTGGCAACCATGGTTGATCAATAACTCGGATGTCGATCTGCCGATGGCTCTAAAAGTGGTTTTGGAGTGGTTTATTTTTGAGCGAGATGCCTCACAGAATGTGTCAAGGCACCCATGAGAGGTTTCAATGCTAGTCAACTCATCATGCACAAATGCGCTCATTTCATCCACAAATAGGCTCAGGATCATTTGGCCGTGGTTGATAGGTAGAGAGAGACCTTTAATATGCCACATTTTCATATGATGTTGCACACAATGACTAAGCCCCTTAGTGGAAATAGCAAAAACCAGGGGGGGCAATGGGCATCCTTACCTAATAGATTGTGTTAATCTCATAGCCTCTGATAACTGACCATTGAAATTTATTTGTGTTGATGCATTCCCTAGGAAAGTAGCAATCATCTTAGTGAATTTCTCACTATAGCTGAGTTCTTTAAGAAATAGGAGAAGAAAGTTCCATTCAAGCCTGTCATAAGCTTTGTCTAAGTCGATTTTAAGGAACACCATGTCTTGCACAGACTCTTCAGCAAAATCGAGACCTTTGCAAATATAAATAAAAGCTTCAAGTATTGATCTACATTTGACAAATCCTTTTTGGTCCTCACTAAGCCATATCTTCAAGTTGTAAGAGATTCTGTTGGTATTCACTTTTGCAATATTCTTGTACCTCGTTTGAAGCATCATGATCGGGCACTAGTTTTCAATCCTATTTTTTTCACCCTTTTTATGCATAAGCTTGATGACACCGTTGATTTGGCATTCTAGGAGCGCACAAAAATCCAATGCTTCTTGGCAAACCAAGCGCAATGGGTTGGCCACCACCTATCTGAAGGACTTGAAAAATTCATTTGTGAGGCTATCAACACCCGATATTTTCCCATTGGGGAGCATATCGATAACTCTGAGAATCTCAGTATTAGAACTGGGTGCATCGAGGAGAGACTTCATATTGTGTGTTGTTTTGGAGGTAGATACTCTCAAGATGGTCACCATGCAATCCTCTCTATGGGGAGAGAGGGACGTTGAGACCCCAAGGAGTTGATTGAACTGGTCGACAATAATAGCAATATTTTCTTATGCTATTTTGCATTCGACCCCATTGCAACCTATCAAGAAGGGAATAGAGTCTCTTGTTCGCTTCCTCTTGAGCATGCCGCACATCCCTTTAGTTGGTTTGTCAGCCTTACCTGCCCACCAATCTTTATAGTATACTTGTAGGTTTTCTCTTTGAATTTCATCCTCATATCTCAACATGCCTCCAATTTCTCGTAGGCTCATCTAGTATTAGTACTTACCTTTAGTCACTTCCTCCTCAAGGCACCAAAGCCTATGATAAAGCTTCTCTCTCTTGCCTTCACCGAACATTGTTTTTTCCCTCTAGATCTTGTAGACGCACGAACGTAGAGGATAGTACAGAAACAAAATCACACAAAAGTACTTAGAGAATAGAAAGAGACAATAGACAACACTAGATTGGGTACAATCTCCCCCCAAATATTTTGATGTATGAGTCTATCAGAGCATGTGTATTTATAGGTAATTCATATTACATCCTAGATAGAAGATACATGAGGGTGATGCTTTCAAAAGCATCCTTTTGCTTTATTTACAAAATCATAATTTTCTATTTTTGGAAAACATTACTTTCTAAAAAGATCTATTATTTTTACAAAAATAACTAAGAAATACTATCTTCTAAATATTCTTCTAAATATCTCCAAAAATATTTGCCTAAGTCCATGGACGTTCACACCCTCATGGATCTTCACCTACAAAATCAAAACACAAAACACATTAAAAACCTGAAGGCATTAAAATCCATTTAACATTCCAATATTCCATAAAGTATAACATGCCTCCCACTTGACAAGCAATTGACCTCAGTTGATAAGAATAAAATAGACATGGATGGCCAGTCACATGTCTCATCACTGAATAATCATAAGCATGTTCCATGTAAACAAAGATGCATGGAACAAGAAAACTAGAATTTAATGTGATTGTGAATGATAAGCAGAGTTCAAATGATCATCATGTGGAGTTAGTGATGTTTTATGAGTCCATTAAGATTCTTCAAGCGAATGATCTTTATATTTAACCAAATATCGATGATATTGGTTGCCTTTGCGTGTAGTAGTTACATCATAATCAAGTATTTTCTCTAGAACAAAAATTTCAACATGCCCTTCTAGCAAAGGAGGATCATCTAACATAGTGGTAGAGTTTTCAATAAACTAATATGAAAAGAATTATGTATATTCCAATCAAAAGATATATCTAATTTAAAAGCATTCTCATTAATTTTTTAATAATATGGAAAGGTCCATAATAATGTGCTGCAAGTTTGACCTTAGGATGTTGTGAAATATTTTTAGACCTATTTTAATTATTTGTAACCATACACAGTCAATTTCATTAAATTCTTTAGCGACTCATTTCTTATAACATTATGCATGTATTTTTCTTAACCTTTTTAATGTGTTCATGAACCTCATGAAGTGTGGAAATATGACCTTGTGCAAAAGAATCAGTCGTAGGTATGTCAGTTTGAGTGATAGACTTGGGAGTGGGAAGCTTTTTACCATACAAAATTTCATACTGTGCATGTCTAGTAGTGGCATGTGGTGTGTTATTATATGTAAACTGTAGCACAGGAAGTTTTTTCTCATCCCAATTAATTGGATTATTTAAAGAATAACAACATATTAGATCCAAAATCATACTATTTGTAGCTTCACTTTTCCCATTACTTTTAGGATGAAATACAGAACTAAAGTCTATTTTAGAACATAAATTTTTAAATACTACAACCCAAAAGTGATTACAAAAATGAACATCTCGATCTGATGAAATAAATTTCTGAAATCCATGATGTTTAAAAATTCATTTAATAAATAACTTAGCAGCTTGAGGTGCAAAAAGAGTCTTTTTACAAGGAATTAAATATACTTGTTTACTAAAACTATCAACAAGTGTCCAAATCATATCATTATGAGATGCAGCTAAGGGAAGATCAATAATAAGATCCATAGAAATTTTGTTCCCATGGTCCATTAGGTATGGGAAGTGGAACTAATAATCCAAATGCTTAACCTTGATGTCTGTTCACACGTACACACATAATGCAATGAGAAATATAGTGTGTAATATCCTTTTCCATATTTGGCCAAAAGAAGAATTCTTTACAGGTATAAATAGTACTTTGTAGGCCCCTATGACCCATATATGGTGGTTCATGCATCTCTTGCATAACAAATTCTTTAAAAACTTATGTAATGCATGACTTGTGCTTGAAATACAAGAATGTATTATGAAAAGTGAAGTGATCCTTACTAAATGTTGAAGAATTATTGAAATCATTCCATGTTTGTGAAAAATACAAATCAGATGCCTAAGTAGAAGTAATGTCATGAAATGAATGAATATGAATAGCAAAAATATTATTGTTTGAAACAGTAGTTGTTTGTGGGGATGGGAAACGACTAAGGGCATCAACTACAACATTAGCTTTTCCAGGTTGATATTGAATCATAGGCTGAAAATTTTGTATGAATGATACCCATTTAATCTATCTACCTGAAGTCAATGGTTGATTTAATAAAAGTTTTATAGCTTGTTGGTCTGATTTGAGTATGACTTCTGAACCCATGAGATAATGTTTCCAAATCTTTAAAGTGTGCACAACAACTAAAAATTCCTTATGATATATACCATACATCTTTTCTGAAGGTCTAAGTTTCCTACTTCCAAATGCACTAGCATGGTCATTTTGCATTATTGCATCACCTATACGTAAACCACTAGCATCTATAAATACATGGAAAGGTTGTGCCGAATCCGGTAGTTGCAAAATAGGTGCATGAAGAAGTGCATGATTGAGTTTTTTCACATCCCAATGCAAATTTTATCTTTTTCTTCAACAATAATGTGATTGGAACTGCCAAATAAGTAAAACCTTTTACAAAATTTCTATAAATACTAGCTAATCCAAGAAATGAGAATACATCATTCTCAGATTGAGGTACAACCCATTCTTCAATTACTTTAATTTTCTTTCGATCTACATGAACACCTTAACTAGAGACAATACGACCTAAATACTCTAAGTATTTTTGGAAGAAATAACTTATTTGTAGATTGGCATAGAGTTTATTTTTGCATGAAAAATTAAAGACTATTGCTAAATGATTTTCATGGTCATTGTCATCCTCACTGCATACAAGTATATCAAAGAAAACAAGAACAAATGCTTGGTATTCAAGAAAAATGTTATTGATCATGCGTGCAAATATAGTAGGTGCATTGATTCATCCAAAAGGGATTACCATGAATTCAACGTGACCAGCCTGAGTTCTAAAGGGAGTCTTATAAATCTCATATTGTGTCATTCTTATCTGATGATAGCCAGATTTAAGATCAATTATACTAAAGGCACCTTCTCCACAAAGTTTATATAGCAAATCATCTATGCTAAAAATAAGATATATGTTTTTAATTGTCATCTTATTGAGTGCTCAATAGTCAATGCACCTCCTATAAGTCTTGTTCTTCTTCTCTACTAAAAGAACAGGTGCTCCAAAGGGAGAAGAACTAGGCCTCATAAGTCCTCTGTGAAGTAAAACCTTAACTTGATTAGCTATTTCTTGCTAATGTAAAGGTCCATGCCTATGAGGTGCTTTATGGGTAGGAGAACTAGTAGGAATTAAGTCTATACTATGGTCAAGAGTTTCCATAGAAGGTGATAGCTTAGAAGGAAAATCATTAATAAAACAATCCTTATAGAAATCCATAAATGATTTATGTGCATCAGGAAGTGTATGTGTGTAGTCAACTATATTATTAACAAATACAATGCATAAATTGTAACCTTTCCTAAATGCACATTTTACTTGAGTATGACTAATTAATCAAAATGGTTGTAATTCATGCATTGCACACAAAGAAATGTCTTGATTTTTAGACTTAAAAGTCATGGTATGTGTATGATAATCAATGCATGGGTTATAATGATGATGAAAAGGCATACCAATTATAACATCATACGACTCCAAAGATGCAATTAAGAATGTGCATTCATCGATGTATGAGCCTATACAATTTTGAACATTATGCACTTCACTTATAACATTATATATAGTTCCTTGAAATGTAACCTTAACTTTATACATAGAAGGAAGTGTGTGAGCATCAACTAAGTGTGTGTGTGCATCAACTATCTGTGTGCATCAACTATCTGTGAGCATCAACTAAATGTGATCATCAACACGTAGGAAGCTACTAGCTAAATGCATGGATATTTCATGTCGTTGTGTCAACCGTTATTCTTGTGTTTAGTGTTACTTCTGATAGTGATTGTTAGTAAAGTGGATACAGTAACATGAAATATCTTATCTCTCTCCACACTTGTCCATTTTAAGGGAACAATCAAAGTTCAAATTCATTAGGTTCAAATTCAGTTTAGATTCTTTGATGAGTAAGCTAACATTGAATCATCAGGCTCTTGTTGATATTGGTTATTTTATGTTTCGCCTTGCGTTCTCTCAAAGTTGGTCCGATCATCTAATGACCTCCTAATGGTATCTGGATTTCAAGTATCCTCATGTAATGATGTGGAAAAATAGCAAGACACCTAGTGGTTAAATTTTAAAAGAGAAACACAAAAAACCCATTGTATACTGAGTGATATGGCCATTTACGTGATAAATAAATAGAAATTCTTTTATGCCCTATTATTACATCCATCACAGTGCTTGAACAACAATATGAATAATAACGTTGTTTCCAATTTTTAAATATTAAAGGTGATTAAAGTAGTCAAGGGATAGAAAGAGAAAAGATATTCTGTTAATTTTCACTATTCCTTTAGGAATGATTTAAGAAGAAACAGTTTCCTATAAAATAACTACACATTCTCCATTTCCTTTACTTTCCTTTTCGAGTATCTATTTATGGAATGTTGCAAAATACTCCATAGATTTTCTATGAATTCAATAGGTAGGTATGGGATGGAACTTTTGTGTCACAGATATTTGTTCCTTGCTCAACATGTCATAGTTACTTATTTGTGCTAATTCTTTTTTATTAAATGGAGGTGCAGCCGAAGCCTACTCCCCCAAGCTTTAACTTTGAAATTGCAAATGTACAAGTGAAAGGGCATATTACCCTTGGGAGCCCCTGTATGCCACAATATTACATTGACCTTAGGCCTACACTTCGTGCTGTAAGTGGGGATTGAACCTTCACCCCTGCCTCAAGGACGGAAGGCCCAGCCAGCTGAGCTAATGGGCATGGACATTTGTGCTATTTGTTGTTTTGTTTTATACTCGATTATTGACTCTTAGGCCATGTTAATTTCTCGCATGAACCAATCATATGATTCTAACCATATATTCACTCGATAGTTCATGTCCAAGGTTGATCATTATGAAAGATGACTTTGCTTTTCCTATGAACTATATGCATGGAATATAGCTGGATCAAAAATCGAGACAACGTAAAATCAACTATTGGTTGGTGTAGCCTTTTAGAATTTTCCACCCTGAATATAACAGCCTATCTTTTTGGTATGAAATATATATACATGTCCTATATACTGAGCTTCAATAGTATTGCACTTTGGTACACTTATTGATTGCCATTATTATTCGCAGTGTAATTCCTCTAGCAGGGAGTGCTATCAATCTGAAACACTAAACAAGAAGAGGTGCTTCTTGATAATTAGCTACTATGTTCACTTCAATTGAACAGAAACTTTGTGAAATTCTTGAATGTGAAGAAATTTCCTATAGAGTGAATGTAATACAATAGTTAACATATAAATTTCATAAATGTAATACAATAGTTAACATATAAATGTAATACAATAGTTAACATATAGCTTTTTTATTACAGCCATCTATGAGAATTAGAAAGTAGATTTTGTAAAGCCTTTGTTCACCCTAACTATGATGCAGGACTAAACGTGAGTTTTTTTTTTCAAAAGGAAGTTTGACCTCGGCCTAGTCTCCCCAACTTTAATTAGAAAAATTAACAAATTACAAGTGAATGGGAATAGTGCCCTTGGGGCCCCTCGAATCCCACAAAGCAGGGGTAGAATTTGCAGATCTAAAGAGTTTTACAAAGGAGGTTTACAAGCCTCTTGTCCCTTGCATGTGCCACCCACTTGGGTTTAAGCTTGTTGTTCTCGATAAGGGAAACTTTATGATGTCTGAAGGGTGGGGTCCTCTTACAGCTGGAGACCCTTTTGCCAAGGAGGAATAGAGACTTCTCGATCCCCACTCTTTAGGAGGGTGTCCAAAATTGTAGGCACTTTTCTCCTTCCAAATCTTCTAGAGGGTTTCCCCTCTTATGGCATTCCATAGTGTCATTGAGCAATCGATCGCTTCACCTAGGAGCGCTTACTTCTAGGTGATTTGTTCGTGTAGTCTGAAAATCTTCTCAAGGTTTGCCAAAGTAGGAGAGACTTGGGGCATGCGAAGAACATGTGATGCAGATCCTCAAAGCTATGGTGGCATCCCTTGCCTCAGGATGAATCTCCAAAAATTTTTCTAGCCTTGAGATTGTTCTAGATACCATGATGGAGAATTTTCCAGATGAGAAATGACTTTTTGATCTTGATGAGGGGATGACAGATAGATATGAACTTCATATCCCATTGTAGCCTCGTCTGAGTTAGGCACCACTTCTTGTTAAGCGTGATATGATAGCCCGTGTTCACCCTGGTTTTAGGAATATTGGACAAGTAATTGTAGTTGTGCCAAATAAGTCCCTTGTGGTTAGGTAAATCCTACCCAAGGAGGAGGTAGGTTTTTTATCATTCCTAGGCAAGGCCTTAACTCTACAGGAGAATCCATTCTTCATAGTTCCCTCTTATTTTAAGGGTCTATGTCCTCATAGCTAATCCACTGGCCTATTTGTTGTTTCGACAGGTGTTTCCATCTTTGAAAACCTTTTTCCATAGCCTCTTAGCATTTTGGAGGTTCTAAGAAGCCACCCCCTTGATGTCCAAGATAAAAAACTAGATTGAGTCATTTTTTCTAATATGACCCGCCTATTTCCAATCTTCTTTAGTTCTAGTAAATTGTTTGAACTTGTTCAAACAATTTACTAGATTGGTAGCACATGAGATTGGAACATTGAGGGAAAATTAGAATGGGGAAGAATAAAAGGGTAAGGAGGCCGAAGTCCTTCCAAGAAGGGAGGCTCGTTAGTGAAATCTCCTTCTTGTTCCTAAAATTAATCTTGGCCCTAGAGGTCTCATAGTTGCACCAAGTCTTGATGGTCCATTTTATCCCTAACTTGTTAGCCATGCCTTCAATATCAATAACGCCTAGACTCTGACAATCCTTTGGGTTGATGCATGTAGACCATTTAATTTTTAGGGAAGCACCCCTTCTATTGTCATCCCTAGTCCAAAGAAAGCTCCTATAGATTCTTTCCAATTTTCTAAGCTCTTTATCCTTCTGTCTCAGCAACAGAGAAAGAAAATGATCAAAGATATGAGGAAGGTATTAACTACCATGACATGCCCCACAAGGTTGATTTGCATGCCCTTCCAATATGCCAACTTGTTGTCTAGTTTGGAAAAGACCCAATTCCAACACTGCTCCATCGAGACACGAGATCCCATTGGAATACCAAGAAGACAAAAGACTACCCCCTTAAATAATTTGGCAACCATGGTCAACCAATATGTGGGGTGTTGATCTGTTGATGGCTGTGAAAGCGGATTTGGAGTGGTTTATTTTGGAACGAGATGCCTCACAAAATGTGTGAAGGCACCCCCAAAAGGTTTCAATGCTAGTCAATTTATCATGCACAAATGCGTTCATGTCATCTGCAAATAGGCTCATGATCATTTGACCATGGTTGAGAGGTCAAGAGAGACCTTTAATATGGCACATTTTCATATGATGTTGCACAGGACGACTAAGCCTCTCTCTAGAAATAGCAAAAGCCAATGGGGCCAATGGGCATCCTTACCTAATAGACCGTTTTAATCTCATAGCCTTTGATAACTGACTGTTGACATTTATTTGTGTTGACGCATTCCCTAAAAAAGTAGCAATCATCTTAGTGAATTTCTCACTATAGCTGAGTTCTTTAAGAGATTGGAGGAATAAGTTCCATTCAAGCCTATCATAGGCTTTGTGGAAGTCAATTTTAATGAACACCACATCTTGCACAGACTCTTCAGCAAAATTGAGACCTTCCCAAATATTTATAATAGCTTCAAGTATTGATCTACCCTTGAAAAATCCTTTTTGGTCCTCACTAAGCCATCTCTTCAAGTGGTATGAGATTCTGTTGGCAATCACTTTTGCAATATTCTTGTACCTTGTTTGAAGCATCATGATGAGACACTAGTTTTCAATCCTCCTTTTGTAATGATTTTTATGGATAAGCTTGATGACACCATTGTTTTAGCATTCAAGGAGCGCACCAAAATCCAATGCCTCTTGCCAAACCAAGCAGAATGGGGTGGCCACCACTTGTCTGAAGGACTTGAAAAATTCATTTCTGAGGCCGTCAAGATCCAAGATTTTCCCAATGGGGAGCATATCAATAACTTCAAGAATCTCAGTATCAAAAATGGATGCATCGAGGTGAGACTTCATATTATGTGTTATTATCGAGGTAGATACTCTTAAGATGGTTAGCATGCAGTCCTGCATGTGGGGAGAGAGGGGTGTTGAGACCCCAAGGAGTTGAAAGAAGTGTTCAACATTTATAGCACTGCTTTCTTATCCCAAGGACCTATCAAGAAGGGAATAGAGTCTCTTGTTTGCTTCCTCTTAAGCATGCAACACATCTCTTTAGTTGGTTTTTCACCCTTACCTGCCCACCAATCTTTAAAATATAATTGGAGGTTTTTCCTTTGAATTTCTTCCTCATATCTTAGCATGCCTCTGATTTTTCATAGGCTTGTCTAGTATTAGTACGTATCTTTGTTCACTTCCTCCTAAAGGCACCAAAGCCTCTGATGAAGCTTCTCTCTCTTGCCTTCACTGAACATTCTTGTTGCCCTTTGGATCCCATAGAGGCACAAACGTAGAGGATAGTACAAAAGCAAAATCACACAAAAATACTCAGAGAATAGAAAGAGACAAGAGATGACACCAGATTGGGTACAATCTCCCCCCACATACTCTAATGGATGAGTCTATTAGAGCATGTGTATTTATAGGTAATTCATATTATGTCCCAGATAGAAGATACATGACGGCCATGCTTTGAAAAGCGTGTTTATGCTTTATTCACAAAACCATAATTTCTATTTTTACAAAACATTGCTTTCTAAAGTGATCTATTATTTTTACAAAAATAACTAAGAACTTCTATCTTCTAAAAATAACTATCTTCTTAATATTCTTCAAAATATCTCCAAAAATATTTGAATAAGTTGATGCGCGTTCACACCCTCATGGATCTTCACTTGCTAAATATAAACACAAAACACATTAAAAGTTGCAAGGCATTAAAATCCATTTAACATTCCAATATTCCATAAAGTATAACACGCCTCCCACTTGACAAGCAACTGACCTCAGTTGATAAGAATAAGATAGACATGGATGGCGAGTCACATGTCCCATCACTCAACAATCATAAGCATGTTCCATGTAAAAACAAATGCATGGAACACAAAAACTAGAATTTAATGTGATTGTGAATGATAAGAACAAATCAAATGATCATAATGTGAATTTAGTGATGTTTTATGAGTCCATTGAGATTCTTCAAGTGAATGATTTTTATATTTAACCAAATATTGATGATATTGGTTACCTTTGTGTGTAGTAGTAACATCATAATCAAGTATTTTCTTTGGAACTTAAATTTCAGCAACCTCTTCTAACAAAGGATGATCATCTAAAATAGGAGTGAGTGGTAGAGTTCATTTAAATGATTTCAATAAAGTGATACGAAAAGAATTATGTATCTTCCAATAAGAAGGTATATCTAATCTAAAAGCATTCTCATTAATTTTGTGAATAATATGGAAAGGTCCATAATAATGTGGTGCAAGTTTTACCTTAGGATGTGTTGAAATATTTACAGACATCGTTTAATTATCTTAGAGAGAGAGAGAGAAAGAGAAGAGAGAGAGAGAGAGAGAGAGGGAGAGGGATGGAGGGTTGCAGAATGCACAGAGAGCAAGGGCCGATACTGAGAGAGAGAGAGAGAGAGAGAGAGAGAGAGAGAGAGAGAGAGACAGAGAGAGAGAGAGAGAGAGAGAGAGAGAGAGAGAGAGAGAGAGAGAGAAATGGGAGGGAGGGAGGGAGGGAGGGAGGGAGAGAGAGAGATGGGAGGGAGGGAGGGAGGGAGGGAGGGAGGGAGGGAGGGAGGGAGGGAGGGAGGGAGGGAGGGAGGGAGGGAGGGAGGGAGGGAGGGAGGGAGGGAGGGAGGGAGGGAGGGAGGGAGGGAGGGAGGGAGGGAGGGAGGGAGGGAGGGAGGGAGGGAGGGAGGGAGGGAGGGAGGGAGGGAGGGAGGGAGGGAGGGAGGGAGGGAGAGAGAGAGAGAGAGAGAGAGAGAGAGAGAGAGAGAGAGAGAGAGAGAGAGAGAGAGAGAGAGAGAGAGAGAGAGAGAGAGAGAGAGAGAGAGAGAGAGAGAGAGAGAGTGAGAGAGAGAGAGAGGAGGGAGGGAGGGAGGGAGGAAGGGGGGAGGGAGGGAGGAAGGGGGGAGGGAGGAAGGGGGGAGGGAGGAAGGGGGGGAGGGAGGGATAGAGAAAGGGAGGGAGGGCGGGATGGAGGGAGGGAAGGAAGGAGAGGGCGAAAGAGAGAGAGAGAGAGTGAGAGAGAGAGAGAGGGGAGGAGGGAGGGAGAGATACGGGAGAGAGAGAGAGAGAGAGAGAGAGAGAGAGAGAGAGAGAGAGAGAGAGAGAGAGAGAGAGAGAGAGAGAGAGAGAGAGAGAGAGAGAGAGAGAGAGAGAGAGAGAGAGAGAGAGAGAGAGAGAGAGAGAGAGAGAGAGAGAGAGAGAGAGAGAGAGAGACGGAGAGAAAGGGGGAGGTAGAGAGAGAGAAGGATGCGGGATGCACAGAGAGGAGGGTGGCAGGGAGAGAAGGGGTGCAGGCTGAGGAGGGACTTGGGGTGGGAAATGGTGGGTCTCGAGTGGGGGTGTAATAAAGTGAGTCTATGGTCCAAGGGTCCGATCGATTCAGATAGATCTAAAATTGGACACAGTTTGGTCACTCATGTATGACCAAAGATCCTGAGACTAGACTTAAGGATAGGTCCTTGTGCTCTCTTAAAGAAGTAAGCCACTTAGCCTAGTGGTTAAGTCTCAAGGGTGGTAGGGAGGAGGTCTTGGGTTCAATCCCCATGGGGATCATGGGAAGAGTGCTTTGCCCAAAGAGCTCTAGAGCTTTCTAACTGAAGTTAACATGACTTAACTTGAGTCAAGTGGAATTAACTAAAGTAGGGAGTACACCAACCACTAGTGGACTCTAGTGGAAGGTACAAAAGCCATGGTGAAGATCCCACCAACCACTAGTAGAATTTAGTGGAAGATATGAAAGGAGTGGAGGAAATTGCACATGCACCTGTGGACTATATTTACAATTGTCTTCCACATTGATTCGAGCAGTTATATATACAGGCATGAGGTTGGGAGGAGAGTCATCTCTCTAGCACATGGTGGTCGTAATCGTTAGTTTCTTGCATTGCTATCAGAGTTCTAGGCTAGCTTTCATGGAGACCTTAGAGGTTTCATCATCTTCTTCAAAGTTTTATGGCGAAGCATGTTGCTCGTCTATCTTCAGATTGACTGTCTATCTTTGGATTTTGATTCTACACAACTTGTCTTTTCAAGTTTTTGGGAGCAAAAAATAGGCCGAAATTGAAGTCCATGGAAAAGCAAAAGTAAGTGCATGGAATATCAAGATTTGGTCATTTAAATTTAGAAAGAATATGTGAAGCATGCGCATTTGGAAAACACCAACGTATGAAGTTTCCAAGAAGAGAAATGCACAGGACAAGACTCTTTGAAGAGATGGACAGATATGTGATTGAAGATGAAGTGTTGCTGCAAAATCCTTGCACTACACCAGCCAAATGAACTCCACGAGGATGTGGTGGACCCTTTTAGCTTGCCAATGCGTGTGTTAGACACCCTAATTACCTTGGAAGATCAATCTCAAAAAGATAGATCAAAACAAATGAGCTGGAATTAATTCAGAGGTGAAAAACTTGCTATTTTGTTTCATACACATATCGCGTGTTTTGAATAATTCTCTAAGCACAGTAGCAATGACCTTAATTCCTTTTGGGGAACTCGAATTGACTTAGAGAGATAACTTTCAAGGGTAATCGCATCAGAAATAGTGAATCACACAATGAGAGTGAAGTCTAACAAGTTATGACATCATCCCAATTTTGATGGGCTACAATAGTACTTAGACCAGTGAGCAGAAATATGATCATAACTCAAGACTCAAACATTTAGTGATTATGAAATTTTGTACCCTAATTATAGACAGTAGGTGGGATTTTACAAGCTTTGAATCATGCAATTTGATGAAGTACACGCGGAGAACCAGCTCTAACAAGATGACTGATAAAATCAAAGATCTGATAGAGGAGTGAATATGAACAAACAAAGTTGTCTTCAACTAAACATAACTCAACATTGAGAACGTCAATAGCAATGAAACTTTGTGCTTATATACTATACTTTGAAAGAAAACTTAATCAAGTTAAATGATTGAAAAAGATGCACCACACTAAGAGAGGTGATTTCTACAAGTTGACTGAAAAACTTGAGAAGCATAACAGTGAAGAGTAAACTCACACAACGATGAAGATATGAGCTTGTATGATCATAAATATGAATGCATATTGATTGTAGAATAGAATGAGTTTATAGATACATGTGTGTACCTTGTATCCACACTTGATATAGCATATAGCTAAACTTATGGATGCCTCTAAAGTGCGGCTAAACTACCATGTATATATAGAGAGTTTTGGAGCCAAGATTTGAATTTGAATCTTGCTCACCTAAAAGTAGTTTCCTAATTTTTCGAGATTGATTGATTCTTCAACCTCCAAATCAAGAATTCATGGCTTCTCTCTCTATTCGTATCAAGTGAACTCAAACACTTTGATTCCTCTTACTTTTACATCAAGTAAACGATCAAACAATTACAAGGGTGAGTTCACAAGTGAACTCTTAGATTTCCATACATTGTCTTCTCTTACTGCTTCTCCTAGAAACTCAAGCCAATACTTAGGCTTCTAATAGATTTGTTCCAACAACTCCCCCTCAAACCTTATCCTCCTGTTTAAGGAGCTATCAAAATTATTCTTGAGTTTAGAGACCCATCTTGAGCCTATGACCTTCATAGATGAAGTCTTGGGCACCAAATCCCAAGTGTTTTTTTTCTCAAGTGCTTCAATTCTCTTTTTTCTTTGGTCTCTTCAAAGGATGATGGCTCCTCTTGATTTATGTCATGTGCTATGTAAATAGAATGTTTAGTTACTAATGAGGTGTCAAACCCATACCTTTCTGGTTTTTTTCTTTCCCTTATAGATCTTGTTAAGCCATGTTGTGATGATTCTGCCATACCTTTGTTGGTAGGGTTGTATGACCTGTAACCTTTTTTATTGTTGTCATATCCAATGAATACACACCTTTCTGCCTTTGGATCCATCTTGCCTATAACCTGTGAGGAAACATGAGCATAAGCAATACATCAAAAAATTTTACAATGATCTAAGCTAGGTTTTCTTCCATTCCAAGCCTCATATGGAGTCATCCCATCAAGGGATTTTGAAGGCAACTTGTTAATCAAGTAAGTGGTTGTAGATAGACCCTGAGCCCATAGATAATTAGGCAAATGCTTTTCATTTAACATGGACCTTGCAACTTCAACAATTGTCCTATTCCTCCTTTCTGCCACTCCATTTTGCTCACGAGTGTATCTTGTAGTTACCTTTCTTTTGATTCCTCTTTCTTGAAGAAAAGAATCAAATTCATGGGAGAAGTATTCATCCCCTCCACCTGACCTTAGCCTTTTTAGTGATTTACCTGTTTGTTTCTCCATAAGAGCCAAATATCTTTTCAAGCAGGAAAAAACTTCATCTTTGTGTTTCATAAACAATAGGATAGTCCATCTACTGCAATCATCAATGAAGGAGACATAATACCTTAATCCAGATATTGAAGCATCCTTGCTAGGTCCTCATACATCTGTATGAATCAACTGCAAGAGATCTCCATGCATATAGCCTTTCTTCATGAATGGTAACTTGTGAGACTTTCCAAATTGACATGCAGTACACTTATAAATCATGTGTTGTTTTGACAAGTTAGGGAGTCCAAGTACACTTTGGTCCTTGCAAATTTTTGTTAATGATCTTTCTCCAATATGTGCTAACCTTTTGTGCCATAATTCCAGTTCTATGAGTGTCTGACTACCATAATTAAAGAGAGCAATGTTTCTAGTGTCGTGTAATTCAAATGTGAACAATCTACCTGTCTTTTCACCCTTTGCAATTATTCTCAATTCTTGACTTGGATCTTCAACAAATGCTCCTGCTTTTATGATCCTGACTTGGAACCCTTTCTCTACTATCTAACTAACACTTATCAAATTCTTTGTAATGGTAGGGACATAGAGTACCTTACTAAGTAAGTTGATCTTTCCATCAATTGCTTTGACATTTCCTATTTTCTCCACAAGGTGTCTTGTATCGTCTCTTGTTCGTACCTCATGGTTATTCCTTGGATCTTCTAAATCTAATAGAAGAGCCACATTTTCTACCACATGATTTGAACAACCTGAATCTATGTGGAAAACATGCTCATCAGATTTACCTTGTGGCATAGCCATGTTCATAATTAATAGTGAATCCTCTTTGTTTGAGTCTTCTGTGATGTTATTGAAGTCTCTCCTTCCTTTGTAGCCTCCAAAGATAAAAGGTTTCATGTTAGTGTATCCACTCTACTATCAATCACTATCATAAGATTCAATATTGTACTCTCTGAGAACATGAAAAACGAGAGGGAAGTCTATATTCAATAATGTGTTTGAAATAAACAATTTAAGTGTGACAGGGCCATAAGTTTCACATGTTTGACAAGAGTCCCTTAATGATGACATGGAAAGATAGTAAATAAACAAAAAATGACTTAATATAAACTCTCCACCGCTACCACCCAGCGAGAGTTTTTTCTGAACTCTGTCTGTCTCGCTTCGTCTTCATATGTCGATTTTTTAGCACCATAGCTATGCTGGATTAATTTTTTATTACAATTGGTATCAGAGCGACTCCCCATTACTGCATGCTAGTCGTTGTGGTCTACAAGCGAGGAAATCTGTTATAACCAAAAAGAGAAGTGAGTAAACCTAGGCACATAGAGAGAAGAGCAAATGTGGGAAGTTGGGAACTAGGAAGAACTTGACAAGCATGGGTCCATTGTCATGTGCAACTATTGGTGCTTGTTGGCAAGTCATTGATGACAACCAACTTACTGAAAGAAAACATGGGTGGTCCACGTCTCTTGTTATATTGAAACAAAGACAATTATCACATATGGTTATATAGGCTGGAGAATTTCTTAATGGGAGAAGGATTATGAGGATTAGTGAATGCAGAGGACGAGTGTCCTGAGATGCTAGAGAACCCGAATGCAGAAGAGCAAAAGGAATATAAAACATGGATAGAAAAGTCTAGAAAGTTTGTTCATTGGATTTTGATATGTATATCAGAGAGCCTGATTCCACATATTATGAAGGCTAGCGCACTAAAGGAAGCTTGGGAAATAATTCATAAGATATATGGTACGTCAATAGAAGTTATAAAAATTCACTTAAAGCAAAGGTTGCATAGTGTATGGCGAGGAAATAGATCCACAACTGATTATGTGGCTGAAATTAGGAGGATCACTGATGATTTACCTTCCATAAACAACAAAATTGAAGATAATGATATGGTACCAGTTATGCTAAATGGTCTAGGGCCAAGTACAAGAGCTTTCTATCTCAGTGAGAGGCACTATGCCAGATTTTGATGAGCTAGTAGCTTTTTGCATGAGAGAACAAGTAAAACTTTGTTTGAATGCATCACGAAGTGGCAATTCAAGAGATCATGCATTCTTTCAGCATAGAGAAAGAGGTTCTTCTAGTGGACGTTCATCCTCTAGAAATGCAAACACAATGGATATGCCAAGAGGTAGAGGAAGATCAAACTCGAGACATAGAGGAAGATCACAGACACCTAGGAACTGTTATTATTGCGGCAAGTATGGTCATTTTGAGAAAGATTGTTATTATAAGCAGATAGTCAAAGAGGAAGAGGTACAAGCCATTATGCGGCACATGGATATTTCTCTGTAGAAAGTTCATATAGAGACTATGGTAGAGATATTATGTATGGAGCATGTGTTGAATAGTATGTCAAAACCTGGAAACAATAATAACTCGTACATAGACATTGGTTGAACAAATCATGTGACAAGCATAGGAAATTGGTTTGAGTCAAAATTGGTTTGATGACACCTTACATGTGATTAACGATGTTGGAAATGTACCACTAGTACAAAGAAATGGTGTTCGATACACATTAAGTGATGTTTTACATGTGCCTCACATTACAAAGAACCTAGTTTCGGTTGGTCAGCTAGTACATCAAGACATGGAAGTATATTTCAATAAACATGGCTGTTTTATACATGATTTCAAGTAAGGCAAAAGAGGAAAACTACTTGGTTATGGAAAGAAGATGGGTACATTGTTCATGTTTGACATGGGTACACCCCTTTATGAAAACATGTATGCCAAGAATAGTGAATACTCAGATTTAGCTGAATTATGGCATAAACGAATTGTTCATATCAATTTGAGGAAATTGAAGTCCATGGAAAAACAAATCTTAGTGCCTGGAGCACCAAGATTTGCTCATTTAAATTTTGAAAGAATATGTTAAGCATGCACATTTGGAAAACATCAATGTATGAAGTTTCCAAGAAGAGAAATGCACAGGAGGAGACCTCTAGAGCTAATCCATAGTGATGTGGTTGGATGTGCTATAACAAAATCAGTTGGTGGCTCACTATCCTTTTTGATATTCGTTGACAATTATTGCCGATATACATGGAGTATTTTCCGATATACATGTGCCTAGTCAGTTGAGACACAAGAAAATATGAAAACTGCATATTTGCTGGATACTTAGAAGAGAAAAGAGGAAATAGATGTTATAATCCTATTATAAAAGAGTATATAGTAAGCAGAGATGTTATATTCGATGAAAATGCATCATGGTATGCACCCAAAGACATGGCTGTGATAGAGAATGATATAGATGATTCTATGCAAAATGTTCATGATGAGCCAGGAACAAGTTGTAGACATTTTCACCATGAAGAAAGTTAAGACTATGGTTCATATGAGTTTCCTACACCTAATATGTAATGGAGTGAAAATGGAAAAGAGTATGGAAGAAGAAAGGAGAAAGGGAAAGATATGTACATGTCTGATTCAGATATTGATGATGAGATAGTTATGTTTGGCGTGTTGAAAAATATGAAGGAGAAATATGTTCCTCCACACACAAGGAAAGAGACACGTTCAAGATCAAATCAAGAAACACCTTTGAGACGATCTACGAGAGTAAAACATCCCATGGATAGACTGAATCTATACACTAAGTCTATGAAGCTTCATTATACGTACATGACTGAGAGAATCAAGAATGACGAACAAAAGAATTTTCATGATGGGTCACAAAGTGAAGATTGGTGCAAAGTAATGGATGATGAGATGAATGCATTGAAAAAGAATCATACATGGGATTTAGTGAAATTGCCACTGAATAAGAAAGTTATTGGATGTAGATGGGTATACAAATTCAAGTGCAAAATTGATGGTTCATTGGAAAGATTTAAAGCGCTCTTAGTTGCAAAAGGATATGCACAAGTATATGGATTGGATTATGATGAAATGTTTATTCTAGTGGTTAAAATGACAATGATGAGAAGCGTGATTGCATGTGCTGCTATGAGCAATTGGAAATTGTACCAAATGGATGTTAAGAATGCACTCTTGCATGGCAAATTACATGAGGAAGTCTATATGCAGCAACCAGAAGGTTATGTGCATCCAAAGTATCATACCTATCTATGAAAATCAAATAAAGCACTTTATGGATTGAAACAAGCACCAAAAGCATGGTGTGAACGATTCACTAAGAAGTTGTTGGATCTCAAATTTATGCAATCAATGGCAGATTATTCACTTGTATGGAATCAAGGAAGCAAAACGATTCTATTAGTGATTTATGTCGATGATTTGATCATTACTAGCAATGATGAGAAAAGGATGGATGATTTGAAAAGGCAACCAAAATCTGAATTTTCGATGTCGGATTTGGGAGAGCTAAAATACTTTTTGGGAATTAAAGTAATTTAAATCAAGAGGGAATTTGGATGATACAAGGTAATTATATGCTGGACATGCTTGAAATATTTGGTATGAGTGCTTGCAAACCTGTTGATACGCCACTTGATGCTAATGGTAAGCTTATGGATGACTGGAAATACTTGCATGATGCCAATGCATATAGAAAAACGGTTGGAAATACTTGCATGATGCCAATGCATATAGGAAAACAATTTATGCAACATATACAAGACCGGATTTGAGTTTTGCAGTTGGTTTGACGAGTGGATTTTCATTTTTGCTTGGAAGTGCAATCATTTCTTGGAGTAGAAAGAACCAACCAACTGTGGCATTGTCAATTACCGAAGGTGAATATAGAGTCATTACACAAGCCGTTTGTGAAGTGACATGGATTAAGTACCTACTTGAAGACATGGGAATCTACATCAATGGGAAAGGTGGTCATCTATTGTGACAATGTGAGCAACATAATGCTATCAAAGAATCGAGTTTATCATGTGAGATCAAAGCACATCAAAGTTCATTATCATTTTTTTCGTGAGAAGCTCATCAAAGGAGTAGTGGAGCTCATTCACATCAACACTGGAGAACAAGTGGTAGATATCTTCACCAAAGCACTTCCAAAAGAAAGTTCATCTACTTCAAAGAAGCTTTAGGAGTTAGAAAGCTTAAGTTTCTATCCATATTTCATTTCAAAATATTTCATCTTGTATGGACATATGTATTTCTTTCATTTTGTATTCAAGCTCATTCTGAGCTTGAGGGGGAGATTTGATGATGTGACAAGATAGTAAATAAAGAAAAAATGGCTTAATATAAACTCTCCATCGCTGCCACCAGGCGAGAGTTTTTTCTCAACTCTATCTTTCTCATTCCTTTTCATCTATGGATTGTTTAGCACCATATGTGCGCCCGATTAACTTTTGATTACACTTAACACACCGACATGAAATAACTAAGAATTCCAATGAACTTTCTTAAAATCACATAGCTCATGCATTTAGCTATTGGAATTATTATGAATCCCTACCCTTTCCTATGTGTAACGATCCATGTCATTGCTCACAAATAGTAGATCAATATTATTTTAAACAGATGAAACATTGCATATAAACAAACAACGTGCTACAAAAAAAAAAGAGATCATGAGAATAACAAGATAGATATCCTACTATCTTCATTGTCAGAAACAAGAATATATGTGTGTAAGCAATTTATTGAAGCTATGATACCTCATAGAGTCGGAGTATAATTTGAATGTTACTCACAGACATATTTGACAAAAGAAACAAAAAGGTCATAAGGTGCTACGTTGGCATACGTGAAGAATAAGGACTCGCCTGTGGAAATTCCAAGACCATCCTTCACTAAACAATATCCTATACATACAGGTATGGTCACAAGACACATACACCATATCATATCATATCAAGTACTTCAACACATATATTGAATTACATGTATAGGCAGCCACACATACATTTTAGGTGTTCTTATATACATATATAAACACATATGCAATTTAGTTTATATCCATATCTACATATGTACAGATAAAACACCTTAGCTTCTAAAGGATAAACACTTAAATAGGCATATATAAATATTCAAAACGTTATGGAGCATGTACAATGATCAATGATGATCCATACACAGATATATGGATAGAAATTTATTCGCTTTAACTTAAAAGTTCATATACACATAAGGTAACTCATATGTAGGGTTTCCCATCTTTGAGACTCCTAAAGAGGTTAAAAATTGATTCACTAAAGAGATTAAAAAGTAATTTGCTACACTAAGTATGTTTACAAACTGTCATTTGAGTACTAGATTATGCCCTTTGACTAGACTGGACAGGATTTTGAAACTACACTTTTGATTGAAAGATTACCCACATAGGAAGATGATACAAGAATATATGACTAGTACAAGAAGTCCCACAACATGGGACTATAGGTATGAAGGAAGATCTCTAGATTACAAGAACTCCTTTCAAGGAGATGAACTAGATACAAGGAATAACTAGAAAGGATCATGTACCGAAAGATTGCAACGTGAGAAGCGAGGAATTCCAAGATCAAATACAAGACAAGAGTAGAGCAGAGGACAAGACTACACCTCAAAGTAGAACCTGAAAGTATCTACTTGATGATCATGATTCCTTGAGCTCCCAAGACTAGCATTGGAAAGGCTCAATATGTATATGGCCAACCCCTCTTTATATAGGTTTTCAAGGGAGGTCCATCAATGGCAATAAAGAATTTATGATTTCATTGATGATGTCATCAATTCAAAACTTGATCTCTAGGTATAAAAATGAAGAAACTAGATAATTGATCTTAGGCTTTTGGCATGTTTGGGACACAATGGAAGCATTCGTTTCTCCATATTCTGAATTAATCATAAGATATAGAAGAACTCATGGAATCTAGGGTTCGAGATAGTTTCATTTTTCCATGAGATGATCTCTCTCAAGCGATAAGTTCCACAAGCAATGGTCATGCTCTCCAATCTTGACTTCAATGGATCTTTGTTATGAAATTCTCGAACCTTGATTTGTGCTTTCTAAATCTTTGATGGCTGATTTAATATCCATTTCAATGAACAAGACACTCCAATGTTACTCGATATATTATCAAATCTAGGACATGATCGACATCCAATTCTTCATGACCATCAATCTCGATAGGTAGTGAAGGATAGGTCTCTCCCTCCTCAATGGTAAAATCAAATATGGTTAAATATGGACACATGGAAACGTGGACGTATTCTCATGGAACTTGCTAAGTGGAGGTCGAAAATGACTATATTAATCTTGGCCAAGATGGTGAACAAAGAAAATTGCTAATGGTCTAGCTTCAAAGAAGGCCTAGAAGCCTATAGATTATTTTTTAGTAAATTCTATCTTTGTAGAAAGCACATTCTAAGTTTCAATAATAATCCCCTATTTATGCAATTTATTAATTCTAGTTAAACAAACCATGGCTTTTTGTTGAACTTGCATGAACTATTTAACTTTGCTCTTAGATAGTGAAAAAAGTTATTACTCCATCTCTCATGATCAATGATTTTTACATCAACCATAGTAACTTTCAGAAAAATCATTGCAAGTAGGATTTTTAAATATGTAGGGAACTAACCTCTTAGGAATTATAGTAATTATTAGATATCTAGGGAACTAACATCTTAGTTTATTATTTTATAAATAAAAACTCCAATTGTAATCTTTTCATTCTTAAAAGAAAATTAATGATAGAATATTTTCAATAAATGGTTTTAAATTATGACTTTTCAGATAGGCCCAGGATATTATATCTTCTTATGACTCCATACAATTCCTTATTGGACATGAGCAATTTCGGTCAATCATGATATCAAATGGAGAAATCCTAAAAAAAAACCTCATCTAAACCCTAGAAGGTTTTTAAATGGCCATAACCATCACTTTTAGGAGACACTTTTGTAAGATGTACCAGGATTTTCTTATTTGAAATAATATTTACTAAGTAACCAATTCTTAAAAGACATGAACATGTCTCTTGATGATATACTAGTGGAATCATTGAGAGATTCCTTTGCATTTATCTTTTTACAATCTATAACCTTTGAACTCTCATCAACAAAGCTCTGATTTAAAGTATTATATTTTCATGCCATGAACATAAATATGAGAAAACCCAAGGGATTCTCTATCTCTTTGGTATCCTAAAACCAAATAATCTTTCTCGTTTTCCCTTGTTCAAAAAGCCTAATTAGAGATTATATACCGTTAAAGTATAATAAACAGTATTTTAGTTATCTATTTCATCTCATATGAGCACCCTATATTTTTAATATTACATAATAATATGAAAACCTAGAAGACTACTTGGAAAGGCTAACTAGTGGGAAAACTAATCGTTTATTGTTCATTATGATATACAATACACCATTATTTTGCAACATTCCATACCTAGATACACAAAAAGGCAAGTAAAGGAAATGGATAATGTTTAACTATTCTATAGGAAAACGCTTTTCTTTAAATCATTCCTAAAGAGCTAGATAAAATTAACAGAATATCCTTTCTTTTACATATGTAATGGAATATAATCTCTTTCTATCCCTTGACTACTATATACACAATTAATGTTTTAAAACAAAAAACAGCATTAATTTTCTTATTATTGTTGGAGCATTGTGATATATGCAATTTCTCTTTATGTATCACGTAACTGGCTATATCAATCAGTATACTATGGGTTTTCCATGTTTCCCTTTAAAAAATCAACCACTAGCTACCTTGCTATTTTTCTTCATCATTATGTGAGGATATTTGAAATCGAGATACCATTAGAACGTCATTAAAATGATCGCACGAGCTTTGAGAGAACAGAAGGTGAAACATAAAAGAACCTAATGATTTGTGAACTAATGAAGAACAAGAGGGTGATGATTTGATGTCAGCTTACTCCTCAAAGAATCTAAAATGAATTCGAACCTAATGTAAGGTGCATTGATTTTCATTGTTCCCTCAAAATGGAAAAGAGTGGAGAGCGATAAGAGATTTCATGTACTATCAACCACTTTCACAAGGTTCAATAATGTTCTCTCTGAGACCTTGAAAAAGAAGACGCAAGTTAATAGGTCACATTGCCATGTAGAGTGTAAACATTACATACTAAGAGATGACATCCTACAAATAAAAGATCATGAGAATTTTGCAAAACAAGGATCTATGTGCCTAGGAAATCCGATGAAGATATGCCATACCTAATCGAGTCCTGTAATACTTTGAATGTTAGTCTCAAGTTTAAATAGAAAGGTTGTAAGTGTATCCACTCTACTATCAATCACTATCACAAGATTCAACCATCACCTCTACCAAACCTTGAGAAAGGAGAGGTAATAATATCTTAACAAAAAATAATAATAATAATATCTTAGAATAAAATGATATGATAGAGTAGTAAGCTTAACACAATGACATGTCAATTCTATACAACAGATAATTCACACCTAGTAGAAATGAGAGCATTCAAATTTTTCAATATCCATACAGTGCATCTAGTTATTGGAATTATTGTGAATTTGAACTCTTTCGAAGACAGGCAATTGATGGATATTACGTTAAACAATTGATCGGTCACATTGCCATGAAGAGAAGAGACATTTTATATTAACAAATGACATGCTACAAAAAAAAAACAGAGAGCATGAGAACAACAGGATAGATATCCTAATCTCATGATTGTCCGAAACAAGAATAACAGAGGGTTCCTCCCAACTACAAATGCACTCTAACTATCACAGAAGATGGTGGTGGCAAAAAAGTGACCAAATACCCAAATCACCCAAAGGTGTCTAAGCCACACAGACTCAATAGGCTCACAATTAGAAGTGGCCAAAGTAGGTTGCTTCTTTCTCAAACAAGATATGCATGAGCTACCATGCATGAAGCAAAAACATTAGTAGAGACAACAATGTCATAGAAACTAGACTAGTTAGAGTTACAAACACCATGTAGTTTTTGCAGTAGTGATGTCCACTTGGGATAAAAGACTCAAAGTACAAGGTATCACTCAAGTAGAAAAACATGTTCTTAAACTCTTGTCCATGTTTAGCACCTGGGCAATGCATAAACCTACTCATCTGAGAGACACATAAATGAATATCTATTCAAGTTATGGAAAAGGCATATATCTTTCCATAGCAAGCATGTGCTCAGTGCTTCAAAGCAGACAATGCCTTTTTTCAACCTAAAAACTTTGTTTTCATGCCCTTCTTGGAAGACAAATCATGAGGCTGAAATACATACATTTCTTTATGTAAGTGACCATTCAAAAATGTAGTTTTAATATCCAATTGATACACATTCCGCTCATGATGAACTGCAAGTGCACACATGCTACAAATAGTGATCATTTGATAAGTGGGTGCAAAGGTCTCATCAAAACTAGTGCCTCTTGCTTGAGCATAACCTTTTGAAACAAGCATAGTGTTATACCGGACAACTCTTCCATCATGCTTATGTTTCAGCTTGTATACCCATTTATTGCCAATGGCCTTTTTGGCAGGAAGCAAATGACATAAAGACTAGGTACCATTCTCCATAATAGCATCATATTCTCATTGCATAGAAACCCTCTAATTTTCTTGAATTATGTGCTCATCAAAAGAAATAGACTCCTTCTCATCACAAAGACTAGAGGCAGCCATCACATAGCAATCTGATGCAATAGAAGCACTATAAGAGCCTAAATGAGTATGATATGATAGAGGTGCATCTAATTTGATATTTCTTAAAGTCTACACAAGCCATATAGACATAATTTTTGCCTCCTCTATATTAGCTCTCTCATCATCAAGTGCATCATGTAAAATTGCATAAAAAATGGGATGATCTACCTCATCATGTGGAGCCTACAAAGGCTGAGAAATTGCCTCATCTGTACTAGCACTTGACTATCAACCTATAAGAAAAGAAAGAAAAGTGTCATACACAACTTTGGAACTATTTGATTTCTCCTTAGTACATGAATATAAAGGCTGAACTACATCTTCCACAAAGACTACATTACCACTAACCAAAATGTGTTAAATCTCTAGGTGATAGAGATGATAGCCTTTACTTTCATAGCTTTACCCAGTAATAATACATTTCACTTCTTTATCATCTAGTTTCTTGGGTTTTTGTTTAAGAACTAGTGCATACGCAAAATAACCAAAGACACATAGATACGAAATAGATGACTTGTGAACATGCCAAGCCTCATATGAAGTGATACATTAGAGTGCTTTGGTAGAAAATGTGCTAAGTATATACATTGCACACATAGCAATCTCAAGCCAAAAGCTATGTGGTAAAGCATTACTTTTGACCATACACCTCACCATCTATATGATCCAACTATTCTTTCTTCTAGCAGCACCATTCTATTGAGGTCTATACTAAATTGTACACTAATTTTTTATCCCGCATTCAACCAAAAAAGCATTAAAATCAAAGACATGTGTTCCCCCCATTGATTAGAATAGAGGATCCCCAATTTACATCGTGACATATTTTCAGCCATAAGTAGAAATTGCTTGAAGCACAGAAACACTTTGGACTTTCCTTTCAATGGATACACCCAATAATGTCTACAAAAATCACCAATAAAAGCCATGAAGTAATGGTAGTTCCACAAAGAAGGTATCTACATAGGACCACAAACATCACTATGGAAAAGCTTTAATTTATGAGTATCCCAAATTAAACCATCTCTAGGGGAGGAAGAACACTACATTTTTCCCAAGCTAAGGACTTGATAAACATGTTTACAAGGTGCCTCAAAACTGGCCAAAGAGCACACCATATCAAATTTCCAAAGGTTTAGAAAACTAGCATAATTGAGATGAACAAAGCATGCATGCCAAAGCTTTGCATCTAAGATAGCCCAGAAATCTTGAGCTCGACATGTTGAATCATTCACAGATATTGCATATTCTATGAGCTTATACAGTCCTTGTCATAAAATTCCAAAAGTAATGATGACATCACTATTTGAGAGATCATGACGTGTATACTTTTCATCAACAAATTTGACAATCAAATGAATCTTGGCTTATATTGAAACTAATAACATAATTTTCTTGATCTCTAGGACATATAATGCATCTAAGAATGTGAAAGTGGTATCATAAAAGGGGTAAAAACGATCTTTACAACTCCCATTACATGATAAGAGGAGTTGTTAGGACATGTGATAGGGTTCCCTGTATGGGAATGCTTAAGAGAACGGAAGAAACTACACTACAAGAAAATATGTTTGGTTGCCACACTATCAAAGTACCAAACATCTGAGTCTACTACATATGTACTTTGCTCATGAGAAGATGTTACACAACTACAAACAATAGTAAATCCTTTTCTTCATTTAATACAAGATTAACGGATTCTGTTCTTGATATAGAGACCTCTTCAGAAACTATTCTAGTCTCTTTCCTCTTGGACTCTTTTGTGGCCAAGTTTGGACAAATCTTTATGACATGATCATTTTCTTTACAATATTTGCAAAATTGTCTCTACGTTTTTGTTTCTTCTCATCTTTCTCTTCCGTCTTTGATTGTGTAGCATTAACAGATTCCTACTTAATAGTAGATCAGTTCCATTTATAGATGCCATTATGATTAGCTAAGAAAGCTTCATCTACAACAGACATACTTGACCTTGTTTTCCTAGACAAAGCTTCTTGCAACAAAAGAGAGCCTAAGTCACCAAATGTCAAGAGATTTGTATTTGCTTTCATCATCAATCAAAGATAAGAAGAAAAACCCTTGTATGAATCTCAAAGAGCTTTAGGAATTGTCTACACAAGTGAAGTATCTGATAATAAATCATTACCTAACATTAGTCAGTTCTTGAAATATTTGATCTTTGTCAAAAGAGTATCCATAGAATCTCTTTCATTCATATGCTTACTCTCCAACTATTTTCAATGGTAAGTAACAAAAGCCTCATTTCTTCCCTCATATAAGGTGGTAAGTGGATCCCAAGCATCCTTTCCTATGTTGCAAGAGCCAATGTGAGGGTTAATGGCACATGTGATAGAAAAACATATGAATGCATGTGCTTGAGCATCTCCCCCATCCCATGAAAGTTTCTTTATAGCATGTGCAACAAGAACCGCAACAGGAATAGGAAAATGAAGATCATCATCATCAATGTCATGTGCATCACCTTCAATGGCTTTAGTTGCAAATTTTGTAAGGTGTTTTCCAAAACGATACACAATATTCCATAGCCCTTTTGCTACCAATGCATGATGCATCATATATGACCATAATGGGTAACTTTTAATATTGAAGTTGTCCTTAATATGGAGTACATTAGTGCTTTTAGTCATAATCACTCACTAAAATACCTTGATGCAAATACCAAAAAATTAGTATATCTTGAATAGTTGAAGAGAATTACCTTGTCGAGCTATGTTAAACCTATGGCATCTATTTGAAGCAGTTATACTAGCAAACCATAGTCTAGATATATGTTTGGCACAAAAGGACCATGCACTATGATAGAATTCTTGGAGGCAATTTTGTTGCATGCTCCTAAGCAATTTGAGCTTCTAATATCCATGAATATGCTCATCAATATTCATGCGATTCTAAGACTCTGATCAAAGGGTTGTTGGTGATAAAGTGGCCACCTACTCTAATATTGATTGTTGAAGTTGGAGTTCTATCTAAGCACATGAATAACACAAGGAGGAAGAAGAAGCTTGGAACACAACACAATAGTGATTAAATTAGCAAGCTAATGTACACAATTAAGTGTCCCATTAAAGTTATAGGTGTATATACAAGCCAGGGGAAAAAAACTCCTAAAGAGGCTAAAAAATGCCCCATAGGTCCTAAGTGTGATCATACACATCACTACCAAAATATATCAACATTAAGAATCAAGTCTTCTAAGACATGGACATATCTCTTCAACGTACACCAGTCGTCTCATTCAGAGATTCGTGTATATTGATCTTTATACAATCTATAATCATTGAATCCTCCTGAACGAAGAACTTGTTTAAAGTATTAAGTTCTCATGTCGCCAACATAAATGTTGATAAACCTATGGGATTTTCTATTTCTCTAATACCCCCAAGCAAAAAAAAATCTTTCTTATTTTCTATTGTTTGAATATGTTTGGAGATGATATACTACTACAAAATAATAGTTTTTGTGTTAGCAATTGACCTCATCTCATGTAAGCACACTATAGTTTTGGCTTGTTCCAAAAACCTACTTAGAGATGATATACTGTTACAATATAATAATTTTTGTTTTAGCAACCAACCTCATCTCCTATAAGCACATTATATTTTTCATTTTACATTATATTAGGAAAATCTCCAAGAGGAATAGAAAAGGAGAACTAGAAGGAAAACTAATCCATGAATTTCCATTATGAGGTACAATAAACCACCATTTTGCAACAATCCATACATGGATACTCGAAAATGCAAGAAAAGAAAATGGACAAAGTTTATAGGGAAACGTTTTTCATCAAATAATTCTTAAAGAACTAGTCGAAATCATCAGAATATCCTCTCTTTTGAGTATGTAAAGGAATACAATCTTTTTCTGTCCGTTGACTACTGTAATGAATTCAAAATCTGAAAATCGAGAACCGTGTTATTTATATTAAGTTAACACTTAAATGACTATATCAATCAGCATACGATGGATTTTCCCGTTTTTTTTTTCTTTTAAAGAATAAGCACTAATTGTCTTGCTATTTTTTCATCATTGCGATATTTGAAATCGCGCAACCATTACTAGGTCATTGGGCGTTCGGAATGACTTTCGAAAAACGCAAGATGAAATATTATAACATAATGTACGTGATGATAGCTTACTTACAAAAAACTACGATTGAACTTGAGTCTAATGGACTTTGAGCTGCATTGAATTTGATTGTTCCCTCAAAATGGACGAGCGGAGAGCGATAAAAGATCTCATGTACTATCAACCACTATCACAAGATTCAATAATGTACTGTGTCAGACCTTGAAAAAGGAGAGGCAACTTAATAGGTAACATTGCCATGTAGTGAGGAAACATTACATGTTAAGAGACGACGTCCTACAAAACAGAGATCACGATAGTGACAGGATATATATTCTAGTCTAATCATTGTGCAAAAGAAGAACATATGTGCCTAGGCAATCCGATGAAGATATGATACCTAATAGAGTCCGAGAAAACTTTGAATGTTACTCGCAAGTATATTTGACACAAGACACAAAAAAGTCGTGAGTGTATCCAGTCTACTATCAATCACTATCACAGGATTCAACAATGTCATTTGCCAGACCTGAGAAAGTAGAGGTAATAGTATCTTAACAAAAAATAAGGTATCTACATAGGAGCACAAACATTACTATGGACAAGCTTCAATTTATGAGTAGCCCAAACAAAACCATCTTTAGGAAGAACCATCTATGAGCTTACACTGTCCATGACACAAAATTCCAAAAGTAATAATGACATCACTATTTGAGAGATCATGAATTGTACACATTTCATCAACAAATTTGACAACCAAACGAATCTTCACTTATATTGATAGTAGCATCATATTTTTGTTGATCTCTATGACATATAATGCATCTAAGAATGTGAAAGTACTATCATCGAAAGTAGTCAAAAACATGATAAGAGGAGTTGCTAGCACATGTGATAGGATTCCGTATATGGGAATGCTTAAGATAACAGAAGAAACTACACTACAAGGAAATATGTTTGGTTGCCACACTATCAAAGTACCAAACGTGTGAGTCTACTACAAACATACACTGCTGATGAGAAGATGGGTCACAAGTACAAGTAGTAGTAAATACTTTTTCTTCATTCAATACAAGATTAATGGATATTGTTTTTGGTGTAGAGACCTCTCCAACAACGATTAATGGATACTGTCATAAAGGTTTTCACAAATCTTTATGACATCTTTACAATATTTACAAAATTGTTTTCTTCTAACCTTTGTCTTCCTTTTTTGATTGTGTAGCATTAACAGATTTCTACTTAGTAGTAGATTAGTTCCATTTACCCATGCCCTTCTGATTACCTAAGAAATCTTGATCTACAATATGCATACTTGACCTGCTTTTCCTAGACAAAGCTTCTTGCAAAAACATAGAGCCTAAATCACAAAATGTTAAGGGATTTGTACTTGCTTTTATCATCAATCAAAGATAAGAAGAAAAAACCTCGTATGAATCTCGAAGAAAACAACCTTGTAGTCTACACAAGTGAACTATCAGATAATAATTCATGAGCATTAATCAATAACTTCTTCAAATCTTTGATCTTTGTCAAAGGAGTGTCCATAGAATCTCCTTCATTCATATGCTCACTCTCCAACTATTTTCAATGGTAAGTGACAAAAGCCTCATTTCTTCCCTAGTATAAAATGGTAAGTGGATCCCAAGCATCCTTTTCTATTTTGCAAGAGTGAATGTAAGGGCTAATGGCACATCCGATAGACAAAACTATGAATGCATGTGCTTGAGCATCTCCCCTATCCCATCAAAGTTTCTTTATAGCATGTGCAATAAGAACTGCAACATGAATAGGAATATGAAGATCATCATCTTCAATGTCATGTGCATCACCTTCAATGGCTTTATTTGCAACTGTAGTAAGGTGTTTTTCAAGACCATGCACAATATTCCACAACCATTTTGCTACCAATACATGGTGCACCATATATGCCCATAATGGGTAACTTGTACTACCCAGGTTATCCTTAGTAGTCAACATATGAAGTACCTCATTGGTTTTAGCCATGCTGACTCATTAAAATACCTTGATGCAAGACAAAAAAAAAATCAGTATATCTTAACTACTTGAACTTAATTACCTTGTCGAGCTCTACTAAATCGATAGCATCCCTTTGAAGCACTAATACTAGCGAGCTAGGAACTATATATCTTTGGCACAAAAGGACCAAATTGCTTATACATCCACTATGATAGTATGTTTGGTGGCAGTTTTTTGTATGGTCCTAATCAATTTGAGCTTCTACTATCCCTGAATATGCTCAAAAATATTCATGCAATTCTAAGATTGTGATCGGAGGGTTGTTGGTGATAAAGTGGCCACCTGCTCTAATACCGATTGTTGACATTCGATTCTATCTAACCACATGAACAACACAAGGAACAACACTAGCTGTCTTGATATATTTTCATAATTAGGATACTTGAAATCCTGCAAGCATTACTAGGTCATTGGGCGTTTGGATTGACTTTCATAAAATGCAAGGTAAAATATAAACTATGGAAGAAGAAGAGGTTGATTATTTGATGATAGCTTACTTCTAAAAAAATCTGATTGAACTTGAGCCTAACATACTTTAAGCTGCATTGATTTTAATTATCCCTTCAAAACGGACAAGAGTGGAGAGAGACAAAAGATCTTAGGTACAATCAACCACAGATTCAATAATGTACTCTGTCAGACCTTGAGAAAGGAGAAGCAACTGAATAGGTCACATTGCCATGTTGAGCGGAAACATTACATGTTAAGAGACGACGTCCTACAAAATAGAGATCACGAGAATAACAGGATATATAGTCTAATCTCAACATTCTGCAAAAGAAGAACATAAGTGCCTAGGAAATCCGATGAAACATAAAAGAATAGCATTAGGAGGTCATTAGACGATCGGGCCAACTTAGAGAGAACACACGGTGAAACATAAAATCACCACCATTTCGTGAGCTAATGAAGAACAAGAGGCTGATCATTTGATGTTAGCTTACCCCTCAAAGAATCTGAATTGAATTTTAACCTAATGTAAGCTGCATTGATTTTCATTGTTCCCTCAAAATGGACAAGAGTGGAGAGAGATAAAAGATTTCATGTACTATCAAAAGATCCAACAATGTCCTCTGCCAGAACTTGAGAAAGGAGAGGTAATAATATCTTAACAGAAAATAATTATAATATCTTGGAATAAAATCATCCAAGTTTGACAGAGCACTAAGCTTAACTTCCGACCAATTTCCTGTACAGCAGATAATTCACATTCATATTCTTCAATATCCATGCAGTGCATTATTATAAATTATTATGAATTAGATTGCATATTAACAGACGACCTGCTACAAAAGAAAAACGGAGATCATGAAAATAAGAGGATAAATATTCTGATCTCGTCATTGTCCGAAACATGAATATGTTTGCCTAAGCAATCCAATGAAGCTATGATACCTCATAATAGAGTCCGAGTATACTTTGAACGTTACTCGCAAACGTATTTGACAGAAGAAACAGAAAGGTCGTAAGGTGCTGCGTTAGCGTACGTGAAGAATACGGACTCGCCAGCGGAAATTCCAAGACCATCCTTCACTAAACAATCTCCTGGAGCGAGCCTTCTGAACACATGGGGACTTATCAGCGTTGTCGAGGCGAATTCGCCGCACGATACATGCACATGATGAGCCGTACAACGAGGATTCAAACACACGTTGTAGATAACAACGGAGAACGTAGGAACGCCGTCTGGAAATTCGCCTATTCTTCCTTGAATCAACAACATGTCTTCCCCAAATCTGCATTCTCGATCATCTTCTGAAAGTGTTCTGTCCATCTCTGTCGTTAAGTTATGAGTAGCAGGCGGAGGACGCCCTGAATATAACACACTTCATCACTAAATGTCTTAAAAAATTTTGTTTTGTACTCTGATTGAAATGAATGTGACTGTTAAGAAGCGTGCTCCCAGCTACTGAGTTTTAGATGCTATAACGCAGAAGCTCAATGGAGGGAGCAAAGCATTATACTGTTCGATATATATGTGTACTACGTTCTGAACTGAGATTCAAGTAAAGCAAAGGACACCTGCATGAGAAATAATTTATTATTGCATAAAATCGCAGCGAAAGAAGTACCTGCTGTCGCTTGACTTATAACGCACGAAGCAAATAGTAGAAACAAGCATCCCACTGACCAAGAATACGCCATCGCTGTGTAGGCAATGAAAGTCCGTAAAACGTTAATGTCAGCTGTAAACAAGAAGATCTTAACAATGCAAATACAACAAATATAAATGTGTGTATAAGTAAAGCGCATACGAAGACCGACTTGCGGTGGTCGGAACGGACCGATGAAGATTTACAAATATTAGTTTATTTGCTGTCGTGTTGTATAGGCGAAAATAGGCTATAACAAAGGTGGGCTTATCGGATCCCTCCATATAAGTGGATGCCGAGTTCTACTTGATACATGAAATTGTCACATCAAACGGCCGGATACATGCGCGTGAGAACTCTTTTGATCTAACACTTTATTGAGAAAATGTGTTCTCCTTGGTTTCCTCATTCTCCCACTTTACGCAAACTCTAGTTTTTCAAGTTTCTGTTTGGATTTCACAAATACGACTTCACCTTCCTTTTCTTCATTGCCATATTCTCACTAATGTCCTGCCACAATACATAAACCTTTCCAAGTATGTAAGTGTACAACAAAGAAAGGCTTGTTTAGTTCATCTTGCTGAATGTACACTAAAAAGCATCACATTCCATAATTTTGTACTGCAACATTTCAACCCATGAAAAACTCTCTCGGATTCTAGAATGCTACCGATTTACCATACATATTGATAAAGGGTGCTTCCTAGAAAGTAATTAGAAGCCATGCCACATATTTCAGCATGGACATGAAATGCTTTGCCTATTCTAAAGGGGGTTAACTTTTAACCATATGTCCCTTCACACATGCACACTCTTCCGTCACAACAAGTGTGTGTGACATGCTTGGATCATAGTAGAAAATGTCCATTCATTTGGAGCTACGCCACATTGTAGAATACGTTTATATGTATGTAATGTCATGAAGGCATCTTTGTGCTCAACGTGAACAGCAAGGTCTCCCATGAAACAACATAACCTATTCATATGTTTTATAAACACTTTTTCTATTACCACAAAAGTTTTACAATTGTCATATAGATTAACAAGAGCACGTATGATAAATGGATGTGATCCAAAGCTCTTAAACCCAACATTAGAGTGAAGACTCATCCCAATCTTCGAGGGAAGTGAAGATCTCAGATTATCATGTACATGGTTTTGGAAATTTCTTGCAATGGAGCAACAGTCCTGTGGCAAACAAGAAAGTCTTCTTGTCAGTAGAGACTCCCTCCATTGCATCTCCTAGAATACAAGTAATGCTTTATGGGGATGAGGCACTATGGTGCCATGGACGGCTACAGTACTACCTTGCAGGAGGGAGGCATAGCCAGACACAGGGGGTTGGCACAGAGAGAGAGAGAGAGAGAGAGAGAGAGAGAGAGAAAGATAAGGAGAGAGAGAGAGGGAGGAGAGAGAGAGAGAGAGACAGAGAGAGAGATAAAGAGAGAGAGAGGGGAGAGGGAGAGCGAGCAAGAGAGAGAGAGATTGAGAGAGAGAGAGAGAGAGAAAGAGAAGAGAGAGAGAGACCAAGAGAGAGAGAGAGAGACAGAGAAAGAGGGAGAGGGATGGAGGGTTGCAGAATGCACGGAGAGCAAGGTCCAATACTAAGAGAGAGAGAGAGAGACAGAGAGAGAGAGAGACAGAGAGAGAGAGAGAGAGAGAGAGAGAGAGAGAGAGAGAGAGAGAGAGAGAGAGAGAGAGAGAGAGAGAGAGAGAGAGAGAGAGAGAGAGAGAGAGAGAGAGAGAGAGAGAGAGATGGGAGGGAGGGAGGGAGGGAGGGAGGGAGGGAGGGAGAGAGAGAGATGAGAGGGAGGGAGGGAGGGAGGGAGGGAGGGAGGGAGGGAGGGAGGGAGGGAGGGAGGGAGGGAGGGAGGGAGGGAGGGAGGGAGGGAGGGAGGGAGGGAGGGAGGGAGGGAGGGAGGGAGGGAGGGAGGGAGGGAGGGAGGGAGGGAGGGAGGGAGGGAGGGAGGGAGGGAGGGAGGGAGAGAGAGAGAGAGAGAGAGAGAGAGAGAGAGAGAGAGAGAGAGAGAGAGAGAGAGAGAGAGAGAGAGAGAGAGAGAGAGAGAGAGAGAGAGCGAGAGAGAGAGAGAGAGGGAGAGGAGGGAGGGAGGGAGGGAGGAAGGGGGGAGGGAGGGAGGGAGGGAGAAAGGGGGGAGGGAGGAAGGGGGGGAGGGAGAGATAGAGAAAGGGAGGGAGGGCGGGATGGAGGGAGGGAAGGAGGGAGAGGGCGAGAGAGAGAGAGAGTGAGAGAGAGAGAGAGGGGAGGAGGGAGGGAGAGAGACGGGAGAGAGAGAGAGAGAGAGAGAGAGAGAGAGAGAGAGAGAGAGAGAGAGAGAGAGAGAGAGAGAGAGAGAGAGAGAGAGAGAGAGAGAGAGAGAGAGAGAGAGAGAGAGAGAGAGAGAGAGAGAGAGAGAGAGAGAGAGAGAGAGAGAGAGAGAGAGAGAGAGAGAGAGAGAGAGAGAGAGAGAGAGAGAGAGAGAGAGAGAGAGAGAGAGAGAGGAGAGAGAGAGAGAGAGAGAGAGAGAGAGAGAGAGAGAGAGAGAGAGAGAGAGAGAGAGAGAGAGAGAGAGAGAAAGGGGGAGGTAGAGAGAGAGAAGGATGCGGGATGCACAGAGAGGAGGGTGGCAGGGAGAGAAGGGGTGCAGGCTGAGGAGGGACTTGGGGTGGGAAATGGTGGGTTTCGAGTGGGGGTGTATTAGAGTGAGTCTATGATCCAAGGGTATGATCGATTCAGATAGATCTAAAATTGGACAGAGTTTGGTCACTCATGTATGACCAAAGATCCTAAGACTAGACTTAAGGATAGGTCCTTGTGCTCTCTTAAAGAAGTATGCCACTTAGCCTAGTGGTTAAGTCTCAAGGGTGTTAGGGAGGAGGTCTTGGGTTAAATCCCCATGGGGATCATGGGAAGAGTGCTTTGCCCAAGGAGCTCTAGAGCTTTCTAACTGAAGTTAAAATGACTTAACTTGAGTCGAGTGGAATTAACTAAAGTAGGGAGTACACCAACCACTAGTGGACTCTAGTGGACGGTACAAAAGCCATGGTGAAGATCCCACCAACCACTAGTAGAATCTAGTGGAAGATATGAAAGGAGTGGAGGAAATTGCACATGCACCTGTGGACTATATTTACAATTGTCTTCCACATTGATTCGAGCAGTTATATATACAGGCATGAGGTTGGGAGGAGAGTCATCTCTCTAGCACATGGTGGTTGTAATCGTTAGTTTCTTGCATTGCTATCAGAGTTCTAGGCTAGCTTTCATGGAGACCTTAGAGGTTTCATCATCTTCTTCAAAGTTCTATGGCGAAGCATGTTGCTCGTCTATCTTCAGATTGATTGTCTATCTTTGGATTTTGATTCTACACAACTTGTCTTTTCAAGTTTTTGGGAGCAAAAAATAGGCCGATTTGTTTCCATCAAGTGATGTCGATTTCTGGGGTCGAACTTACGACCTTGAGATATCTCTTTTCCATCTTTTTCATAGTACTATAGACCATGGTCTATTCTTTTCCTATACTAGCATCTTCTCGCATATAGTCTTTTTGCCCAACGTCCTTGCCAATTTTCTATGCTCAATGAAGCATAGAAGTGTAAAACGAAATCATTTCAGTTTGCAGATATGTGTCCTCCATGATTCGAACACATGACCTGCTACTGGTGATGCTATCGGGCTGCCTAGAGCGCGTGATGTGCTCCCATTCTTTGAAAAAATGCTACATTGATCTATATTTGATTGGCTCATGCATCCGGTGCTGAAGCCATTTGGCCATTTCGTGAGGCAAAAGAAGAAGAATTTTGCAAGATGCAACTCGATGCTTTTGAACCGAACATGTTGTGGACATCCTACTGAAGCATACCGTTACGGTACATCAACAGGTGTGTCAGCCCGTGATCCACTCTACCTCACACCTGGGCTGTAGAAGTGCATCACATCATAAGCAAAATAGAAGGAATCAGATGAACACTAAGGATTTGATCCTTCAACCTCTAGTCGAAACGACACTCCAATCTCACAACTTCTCCATAAGATGTAGGCTCTTTTGTTCAAATATATGTCTTGTCTTCTGGGCACGCTCAGAGAAACAAAAGTTTTGACTAGTAAAGTTACTAGAGGGACAGAAACAACAGAGTTCTCGTGGAGAACTTAAAACATAAAAGGTGTCATGATTATATCTTAAATCTATGCTCCCTTGGTCGAACTCATGAGCTCTACTACCAATGATGATGTGGTATCCACGAGATCAACTTGAGATTTATTTATTGGCAATAATCAATAATATCCTCTCAAGAAATCCTCTATTCATCCACTAGATAGTGATTGATCTTGCAACCTCCTTTAATGAAATCCAATGCCTTGACCACGAAAATAGGAGCTTCTGTTCTCTACTATATCCTAATAAAGGCTCTTGAGCCAAAACCTATTTATCGAATTGGCTTTTCGAGAGTTTTGACTCTTGAGCTCTTTGCTATATCTCAAGCATTCATCTCACACTTAGTTCAAGTGAAGTGTCATCCATCATCCACACATCATCTAAAGAAAAAGGGTGGGCTAAGACAAGCATAGTCCAAGAAAGGCTATATTTTTTCAAGAAGAGGACAAGAGGAAGAGATGGTCTTCAAGAAGGAATATGTAATTCTTCGTCATGGACCAAAAGGATGGAGAATGGCTCTTCCAGAGGATGAATGGAAGGAGGTAGCTAATTGGGAGCTAAGTACTTTACAATTTGTTGTTTCCACTTCAATATTTGCTTTTGTTGGGAAAGATGGATGGATTATCCAAGAGATTGAGTAGGTACTACTAAAACCTGCTTTGTACCAGCCCTCTTTAGCTGCAGACTTGATTAGTAGACTCCCTTAGGTTTTCAATGACACCAAGAAATGGCCTATGTCCTTTGGAAATGAAGTGTGTAATGATTGAATCAAAACTTATAACTTTGGAAGTCACAAAGTCAAGAAAACCTTCTATTTTGGTCTTGACACCTGCTCAATGTTTTGCTCACTGTGACCAGCACAGTAGCAATTGATAAAATTCCTTCTAGGGCTATTCAATTAGCTTAGTAAGCTACCATTTGCAAGTGGAATGATGTAAAATAATGAACTATGCTAAGAGAAATTAATTTAGCAAGATTTGGTATACGCCCTACTTTTTAGGACTGTAGCAGAAATAGACTAGTGAGCACCTCGACAACGATTTCTCTGAATTTGCTGAATGAAATCACTTCAAACTTTGTCCGCATGTAGATGACTTTGAGCTGAAATTAACAAGCTTTGAATCACTGAATTTGGAGTAGTATTGACTGAGATATGCCCTTGACAAGTTGATAGACTTTTGAGTAGACTAGCAAAGAATACAGAGATGAATGATGTAAATGTATCTAAACTTTCATAGTGGAATGGGAAACCATATCAAAAAGGTGATATTTATTGTCTAGTTTGATACTCAAAAAATGAGCATAGAATTAGTAAAATGGACACATGGAAAAGTGGACATGTTCTCATGGCACTTGCCACGTGAAGGTTGAAAATGATTGTATTAATTTTGGCCGAGATGGTGAACAAAGCAAATCCTTTTACATCTGTAATGGAATATAATCTTTTTCTATCCCTTGAGTACTGTAATCACCACTAATGTTTTAAAATCGAAAACAACGTTAATTTTCTTATTGTTGTTGGAACATTGTGATAGATGCAATTTCTCTTTATTTATCACGTAAATGGCTATATCAATCAGTATACAATGGGTTTTTCGTGTTTCCCTTTTAAAAATCTACCACTAGCTGACTTGCTATTTTTCCTCATCATTACATGAGGATATTTGAAATCGAGATACCATTAGTCGGTCATTAGACGATCAGACAAGCTTTGAGAGAACGCAAGGTGAAACATAAAAGAACCTAATGATTCGTGAACTAATGAAGAACAAAAGGCTGATGATTTGATGTTAGCTTAATCGTCAAAGAATTTGAATTGAATTCGAACCTGATGCAAGGTGCATTGATTTTGATTGTTCGCTCTAATTGGAAAAGAGTGGAGAGAGATAAAATATCTCAAATACTATCAACCACTATCACAAGATTCAATAATGTACTCTGTCTGACCTTGAAAAACAAGAGGCAAGTTAATAGGTCACATTTGCATGTACAGTGCAAATATTACATATTAACAGATGACATCTTACAGAACAGAGATCATGAGAATTCTACAAAACAAGAATCGATGTGCCTAGGCAATCGGATGAAGATATGATACCTAATAGAGTCGGATAATACTTCAAATGTTACTCGCAAGTATAAACAAAAAGGTTGTAATTGTATCCACTCTACTATCAACCACTATCACAAGATTCGACAGTGTCCTCTGCCAGACCTTGAGAAAGGAGAGGTAATAATATCTTAACAAATAATATTAATAATATCTTCGAATAAAATCCTCTAAGTTTGATAGAGGAATAAGCTTAACACAATGACATATGTTTGTGAACAACAGATAATTCACACCTAGTAGAAACGAGAGCATTCCAATTTTTCAATATCCATGCACTGTATTTAGTTATTGGAATTATTGTGAATTTGAACTCTTTCCAAGAGAGACATTTGAAGCATATTAAGTTAAACAGTTGATAGGTCATACTGCCATGAAGAGAAGATACATTGTATATTAACAAACAACATGCTACAAAAAAATAGAGATCATGAGAATATCAGGATAGATATCCTAATCTCATCATTGTCCGAAACAAGAATAACACAAGGTTCCTTGCCACTACAAATGCACTCTAACTATCACAAAAGATGGTGGTGGCAAAAAGGTGACCAAATACCGAGATCACCGGAAGGTGTTTGAGCCACACACACTCAATAGTCACTCTCAAAGTTTCCCTATACTTAGGTTCTTAATTAGAATTGGCCAAAGTAGGTTGCTTCTTTCTTAAATAAAGTATGCATGAGCTACCATGCATGAAGCAAAAAACATTAGCAGATACACCAATGTCATAGCAACTAGCCTAGTTAGAGTTACAAAAACCATGTATTTTCGGTAGTAGTGATCTCCACTTGGGATAAAAGAATCAAAGTACAATGTATCACTCAAGTAGCAAAAGATGTTCTTAAGCTCCAATCAATGCTTAACACCTGGGCAATGCATAAACCTAGTTATCTAAGAGACACATAACTGAATATCTAATCAAGTTATGCATAAGTAAATCAAACACCCAACTTCCTCCTAATAGAGAACAACGTCAAATGCAGCTCCAACATCATGAAAACTCAACTGTAAAGCTGTTTTCATAGGATTGGCACTAGTTTTGCAATTTTCAAGGCCAAAATGTTACAATAATGTTTAAATATATATTTTCTTGAAGCAAAGTTATTCCACTATCAACTTGCCTAAATTCAGTTCCCAAAAAATCATGCGAATTTTGAAAATTTGAGAGCTCAAAAGAGGCATGATAATCAGCCTTAAAATCACTAATATGATTCTCATTAGAGCTAATGAACACCATGTCATCAATATAAACAATAATGATCAAAAGTACATCATCTTCATGCTTAGCATATAAGGTGCTATTGGTTGGACTCTTGTCAAGACAATGTGCAATCAAGTAGGCATATATCTTTCCATACCAAGCATGTGCTAAGTGCTTCAAACCATATAAACCATTTTTCAACCTACACACTTTGTTTTCATGCCCTTTATGCAAACAAAAACCATGAGGCTGAAATACATACACTTCTTTATGTGAGTGACCATTCAAAAATGTGGTTTTAAGATCCAATTGATGTACTTTCCAATCATGATGAGCTACAAGTGCACACATGCTATGAATAGTGGTCATTGGACAAGTGGGTGCGAAGGTCTCATCAATATTACTGCCTCTCTCTCGAGCATAACATTTTGAAAGAAGCCTAGTGTTATATAGGTCAACTCTTCCATCATGCTTATGTTTCAGCTTGCATGCCGATTTATTGTCAATGGCCTTTTCGGCAGCAAGCAAATGACATAAAGAATAGCTAGCATTCTCCATAATAGCATCATATTCTCATTGCATAGCAACCCTCTAGTTTTTTGAATTAGGTGCTTCATCAAAAGACATAGGCTTTTCCTCATCACAAAGACTAGAGGCAGCCATCACATAGCAATCTGATGCAATGGAAGCACTACGAGAGCCTAAATGAGTATGCTGTGATAGAGTTGCATCTAATTGGCTATTTATTAAAGTCTACACAAGCCATATAAACATAGCTTTGGCTTGCTCTATATTAGCTCTCTCATCATCAAGTGCATCATGTAAATTTGCATAAAAATTGGGATGATCTACATCATCATGTGGAGCCTATAAAGGCTTAGAAATTGCCTCATTTGTAGTAGCACTTGACTATCAACCTATAAGAAAAGGAAGCAAAAAGTCATACACATCTTTAGAGCTATTTGATGTTTCCTTAGTACATGAAAATAAAGGTTGAACTGCATCTTCCACAAAGACTACATTACCACTAACCAAAATGTGTTTAATCTCTAGGTGATACAGATGATAGCCTTTGCTTTCATAGCTATACCCAATAACAATACATTTGACTTCTTTATCCTCCAATTTCTTGCATTTTTGTTTAAGAACTAATGCATATGCAAAACAACCATAGACACAGATAAGAAATACATGACTTGTGAGCATGCCAAGCCTCATATGAAGTGATACATTAGGCTGTTTTGGTGGGACACTTGTTAAGTATATACACCGCACACATAACAATTTCAAGCCAAAAGCTATGTGGTAAAGCATTACTCTCGACCATACACCTCACCATCTATATCATCCACCTATTCTTTCTTTTAGAAACACCATTCTATTGGCACCCATTCTATTGCACACTAATGTTTTATCCTGCATTCAGCAAAAAATGCATTAAAATCAAAAGACGTGTACTCCCCCCTTTGATTAGAATAGATGATGCTCAATTTACATCGTGACATAATTTTAGCCATAAGTAGAAATTTCTTGAAGCACCTAAACAATTTGGAATTCGCTTTCAAGGGATACACCCAATCATGTCTACGAAAATCACCAATAAAATCCTTGAAGTAATAGTAGTTCCAAAACGAAGGTATCTACTTAGGACCACAAACATCACTATGGACAAGCTTCAATTTATGAGTATCCCAAACTAAACCATCTTTAGGGGGAGGAAGAACACTCCATTTTACCCAAACTAAGGACTTCATAAACATGTTTACAAGGGGCCTCAAGACTCGCTAGAGAGCACACCATATCAACTTTCTATAGGTTTAGAAAAGTAGCATAATTGAGATGAGCAAAGCATGCATGGCAAAGCTTTGCGTCTAAGATAGAACAAAAATCTTGAACTACACACATTGAATGATTCACAGATATTGCATATTCTATGAGCTTATGCAATCCATGACATAAACTTCTAGAAGTAATAATGACATCACTATTTGAGAGATCATGACTTGTACACTTTTCATCAACAAATTTCACAACCAAAGGAATCTTGGCGTATATTGAAAATAAAAACATAACTTTTTGGATCTCTAGGACATATAATGCATCTAAGAATGTGAAAAGACTATCATCAAAAGTGGTAAAAAATGACCTTTCCAACTCCCATTGCATGATAAGAGGAGTTCTTAGCACCTGTGATAGGATTCCCTGTTTGGGAATGGTTAAGAGAATGGAAGAAACTACACTACAAGGAAATATGTTTTGTTGCCACACTAACAAAGTACTAAACATCTGAGTCTACTATAGACATACTTTGCTCATGAGAAGATGGTTCACAACTACAAACAGTAGTAAATCCTTTTCTTCATTCAAAAGAAGATTAATGGATTCACTTCTTGGTAGAGAGGCCTCTTCAACAACCATTCTAGTCTCTTTCCTCTTGGCCTCTTTTGTGGCCAAGTTTGGACAAATCTTTATGACATGAGCATTTTCTTTACAATATATGCAAAATTGTCTCTACTTTTTTGTTTTCTTCTACCTTTGTCTTCCTTCTTTGATTGTGTAACACTAATAGATTTCTACATAATACTAGACTAGTTCCATTTACCCATGTCCTTGTGATTAGCTAAGAAATCTTGATATACAACACGTGTACCTCACCTTCTTTTCCGACACAAAGCTTCTTGCAACAAAACAGAGCCTAAGTCACCAAATTTCAAGGGATTTGTATTTTCTTTCATCATCAATCAAAGATAAGAGGAAAAACCCTTGAACGAATCTAGAAGAACTATAAGAATAGTCTACACAAGTGAACTATCTCATATTCATCAGCTAAAATTAGTCACTTCTTGAATTCTTTGATCTTTGTCAAAAGAGTATCCATAGAATCTCCTTCATTTATATGCTCACTCTCCAAGTATTTTCAATGGTAAGTAACAAAAACCTCATTTCTTCACTCCTATAAAGTGGTTAGTGGATCCCAAGCATCCTTCACTATTTTGCAAGAGTGAATGTGAGGGCTAATGGCACATCAAATAAACAAAGCTATTAATGCATGTGCTTGAGCATCTCCCCCATCCCATGAAAGTTTCTTTATAGCATGTGCAACAGGAACCACAACACGAATAGGAATATGAAGATCATCATCTTCAATGTCATGTGCATCGCCTTCAATGGCTTTATTTGCGAATGTGATAAGGCGTTTTTCAATACCATGCATAATATTCTATAGCCCTTTTGCTACCAATGCATGATGCATCATATATGCCCATAATGGATAACTTGTCAAGCTATGTTAAACCTATTACTTCCCTTTGAAGCACTTATACTAGAAAACCAGAATCTATATATATGTTTGGCACAAAAGAAGCAAATTGCTTATACATGCACTATTATAGTATGTTTGGGGGCAATTTTTTGTATGCTCCTAAACAATTTGAGCTTCTAATATTTGTGAATATCCTCAACAATATTCATGTAATTCTAAGACTTTGATCGAAGGGTTGTTGGTGATAAAGTGGCCACCTGCTCTAATATCGAGCGTTGAAGATTGAGTTCTATCTAAGCACATGAACAACACAAGGAGGAAGAAGCAGCTTGGACCATAACACAATAGTGATTAAATTACCAAGCTGATGTACAAGATTAAGTGTCCCATTAGGGTTATAGGAATATATAGAAGCCAAGGGAAAAAACTCCTAAAAAGCAAAAAGAGTGCCCCACAGGTCCTAAGTGTGCTCATACACATCACTACCAAAATATGTCAACATTAAGAATCAAGTCTTACAAGACATGACCATATCTCTTCAACATTCACCAATCGTCTCATTCAGAGATTCTTGTGTATTGATCTTTGTACAATCTATAACCATTTGTGTGTATTGATCTTTGTACAATCTATAAACATTGACTTAAAGATGATATACTTGTACAATATAATAATCTATGTTTTAGCAACCGACCTCATCTCCTATAAGCACATTATATTTTTCATTTTACATTATATTGGGAAAATCTTCAAGAGCAATACAAAAGGAGAACTAGAAGGAAAACTAATCTCTTAATTTCCATTATGATGTACAATACACCACCCTTTTGCAGCAGTCGATACATGGATACTCCAAAATGCAAGAAAAGAAAATGGAGAAAGTTCATAGGAAAACGTTTTTTGTCAAATCATTCTAAAAGAACTAGTCAGAATCATCAGAACATCCTCTCTTTTGAATATGTAATGGAATACAATCTTTTTCTATCCGTTGACTACTTTAATGAATTTCAAATGGGAAAATGGAGAACAATGTTATCTATCTTTAGTTAACACGTAAATGACTATATCAATCAGCATACGATGGATTCCCATTTTTCTCTTTTAATGAATAGCCACTAGCTGTCTTGCTATTTTTTTATCATTACGATACTTGAAATCATGCAACCATTACTAGGTCATTGGGCCTTTGGATTGACCTTCGGAAAATGCGAGGTGAAATATAAAGTAACCACTATTTCATGAACTATGGAAGAAGAAGAGGGTGATGATTTGATGATAGCTTACTTAATCAAAAATCTGATTGAACTTGAGCCTTATGGACTTTGAGCTGCATTGATTTTCATTGTTCACTTGAAATGGAAAAGAGTGGAGAGAGATAAAAGATCTCATGTAGTATCAACCATAGATTCAATAATGTACTCTGTCAGACCTTGAAAAAGGAGAGGCAACTTAATAGGTCACATTTCCATGTAGAGCAGAAACATTACATGTTAAGAGAGGATTTCCTACAAAATGGACATCACGAGAATGATAGGATAGATATTCTTGTCTCATCATTCTGCAAAAGAAGGAGATGAGTTCCTAGGCAATCCGATGAAGTTATGATACCTAATAGAGAACGAGAAAACTTTGAATGTTACTCGCAAGTATATTTGATAGAAGAAATAGAAAGTCCATAAGTGTATCCAGTCTATTATCAATCACTATCACAAGATTCAACAATGTCCTCTACCACACCTTGAGAAAGTAGAGGTAATAATATCTTAACAAAAAAAATGATATATACATAGAAGCACAAACATCACTATGGAAAAGCTTCAATTTATGAGTAGCGCAAACTAAACCATCTTTAGGGGAGGAAGAACACAACATTTTTCCCAAGTTCAGAACTTCATAAACATGTGTACAAACTGCCTCAAGACTAGGGAGAGAGCACACTATATCAAATTTCTACATGTGTAGAAAACTAGCAGAATTGAGATGAACAAAGCATGCATGCCAAAGCTTTTCGTCTAAGATAGCCCAAAAATCTTGAATTGCACACGTTGAATCATTCATAGATTTTTCGTATTTTATGAGCTTATACAATCCATGACATAAAACTCGAGAAGTAATAATGATATCACTATTTGAGAGATCATGAATTGTACACTTTTCATCATCAAATTTGACAACCAAACGAATCTTGGCTTATATTGAAAGTAACAACATATTTTACTTGATCTCTAGGACATATAATGCATCTAAAAATGTGAAGGTACTATCATCTAGTAAAAAATGATCTTTCCAACTCCCATTACATGATAAGAGGAGTTGCTAGCACATGTGATAGGATTCCCTATATGGGAATGCTTAAGAGAGCAGAAGAAACTACACTCCAAGGAAATATGTTTGGTTGCCGCACTATCAAGTACCAAACATCTTAGTCTACTACAAACGTACATTGCTCATGAGAAGATGGGTCACAATTGAAAACAATAGTAAATGCCTTTTCTTCATTCAATACAAGATTAATGAGTTCTGTTTTTGGTGTAGAGACCTCTGCAACAACCATTCTAGTCTTTTTCCTCTTGGCCCCTTTTATAGCTAGGTTTTGACAAATATTTATGACATGATCATTTTCTTTATAATATTTGCAAATTTTTTTCTCTGTTTTTGTTTTCTTCTAACCTTTGTCTTCCTTCTTTGTTTGTGTAGCATTATAAAATTTCTACTTAGTACTAGATCATTTCCATTTACTCATGCTCTTCAGATTAGCTAAGAGAGCTTGATCTACAATATGCATACTTCACCTGCTTTTCTAGACAAAGCTTCCTGCAACAAAATAGAGCATAAGTCACCAAATGTTAAGGGATTTGTATTTTCTTTCATCATCAATCAAAGATAAGAAGAAAAAACCTTGTATAAATCTGGAAGAACTTTAAGAATAGTCTATACAAGTGAAGTATTTGATAATAATTCATTAGCAAAAATCAATCACTTCTTCAAATCTATGATCTTTGTCAAGGGAGTGTCCATAGAATTTGCTCCATTCATTTGCTCACTCTCCAACTATTTTCAATGGTAAGTAACAAAAGCCTCATTTCTTCCCTCGTATAAAATGGTAAGTGGATCCCAAGCATCCTTTGCTATTTTGGAAGAGCAAATGTGAGGGCTAATGGCACATCTGATAGACAAAGCTCTGAATGCATGTGCTTGAGCATCTCTCCCATCCCATCAAAGTTTCTTTATAGCATGTGCAGCAAGAACTGCAACACCAATAGGAATATGAAGATCATCATCTTCAATGTCATGTGCATCCCCCTCAATGGCTTTATTTGCAAATGTTGTAAGGCGTTTTTCAATGCCATGCACAATATTCCACAGCCATTTTAGCTACCAATACATGGTGCATCATATATGCCCCTAATGGGTAACTTTTACTATCCATTTTATCCTTAAGAGTCAACATACGAAGTACACCATTGCTTTTAGCCATGATCACTCACTAGAATACCTTGATGCAAAAACAAAAAAAAAATCACTATATCTAAAATACTTGTATAGAATTACCTTGCCGAGCCCTATTAAACCTATTGCATCCCTTCAAAGCATTTATATTGGCAAACCGGAGACTATATATATGTTTGGCACAAAAGGACCAAATTGCTTGTACATCCACTATGATAGTATGTTTGGAGGCTTTTTTTGTATGCTCCTCAGCAATTTGAGCTTCTAATATCTCTTAATATGCTAAAAAATATTCATGCGTTTCTAAGAGTGTGATCCGATGGTTGTTGGTGGTAAAGTGGCCACCTCCTCTGATATCGATTGTTGAAGTTCGAGTTCTACCTAAGCACATGAACCGCACAAGGAGTAAGAAGAAGCTTGGACCATAACACAAAAGTGATTAAATTACCAAGCCAATGTACAAGATTAAGTGGCCCGTTAGAATTATAGGCATATATGCAAGGCAGGCGAAAAGAACTCCTAAAGAGGGAAAAAAGTGCCCCACAGGTCCTAAGTGTGTTGATACACATCACTAGCAAAATATATCAACATTACTCATCTCCTATAAGCACACTATATTTTTAATTTTACATTATATTAGGAAAATCTCCAAGAGGAATAGAAAAGGAGAACTAGAAGGAAAATTAATCCCTTAATTTCCATTATGATGTACAATACACCCCAATTTCGCAACAATCCATACATGGATACTCGAAAATGCAAGAAAAAAAAATGGAGAAAGTTTATAGGAAAACGTTTTTCGTCAAATCTTTCTTAAACAACTAGTCGAAATCATCAGAACATCTTCTCTTTTGAATATATAATGGAATACAATCTTTTTCTGTCTGTTGACTACTTTAATGACTTTAAAATGCGAAAATCGAGAGCTGTGTTAGTTATCTTCAGTTAGCACGTAAATGATTATATCAATCAGCATACGATGGATTTTCCCGTTTTTCTCTTTTATTGAATAAGCACTAGCTGTCTTGCTATTTTTTCATCATTGCGGTATTTGAAATCGCGCAACCATTACTAGGTCATTGGGCCTTCGGATTGACTTTCGGAAAACGCAAGGTGAAATATAAAAGAATAACCACTATTTCGTGAACTATGGAAGAAGAAGAGGGTGATGATTTGATGAAAGCTTACTTATAAAAAAATCTGCTTTAACTTGAGCCTAATGGACTTTGAGCTGCATTGATTTTCATTGTTAGCTAACTCATCAAAGAATCTGAATTGGATTTGAATCCTTTCTTTTCGATATGTAATGGAATACAATCTCTTTCTATCCCTTGACTAGTTTATTCACCTTTAACATTTTAAAATAGAAAACAACGTTATTATTCTTTTTGTTGTTGGAGCACTGTGATAGATCTAATAATAGGGTATAAAGGAATTTCTCTTTATTTATCACGTAAATGGCTATATCAATCAGTATACGATGGGTTTCCGTGTTTCTCTTTTAAAAATTAACCACTAGCTGTGTTGCTGTTTTTCCTCATCATTACATGAGGATATTTGAAATCTAGATACGATTACGAGGTCATTGGATGATCGGGCCAACTTTGAGAGAACGCAAGGTGAAACATAAAATAATAACTATTTCGTGAACTAATAAAGAACAAGAGGATCGTGATTTGATGTTAGCTTACTCCTCAAAGAATCTGAATTGAATTTCAACCTTATGTAAGCTGCATTGATTTTCATTGTTGCCTGAAAACGCGCAAGAGTCAACAGAGATAAAAGATTTCATATACTATCACAGGATTCAACAATGTACTCTACCGGACCTTGAAAAAGGAAAGGTAATAATATCTAAACCAAAAACAATAATAATAATATCTTTGAATAGAATCATCTAAGTTTGACATACCAGTAAGCTTAATGCAACGGCATGAGATAACTAAGACTTCCGATGAGTTTCCTTAAAAGCAGATAATTCACACCTTGTAGACGTGAGAGCATGTATATTCTTCAATATCCATGCAGTGCATTTAGATATTGGAATTATTATGAATTCAAACTCTTTCAGAAACACACAGTTGATGGATTTTACGTTAAAGAGCGAACCAAAAACTATATATATGTTTGGCACAAAAGGTTCAAATTGCTCATACATCCACTATGATAGTATGTTTGGAGACAGTTTTTTGTATGCTCCTAAGCAATTTGATCTTCTAATATCTCTAAATATCTCTAAGAGTGTGATCCGAGGGTTGTTGGCGATAATGTGGCCACCTGCTCTAATAACGATTGTTAAAGTTTGAGTTCAACCTAAGCACATGAACAGCACAAGGAGGAAGAAGAAGCTTGGGCCATAACACAAAAGTGATTAAATTACCAAGCCAATGTACAAGATTAAGTGGCCCGTTAGGATTATAGGCGTATATACAAGCCAGACAAAAAGAACTTCTAAAGAGGGAAAAAAGTGCCCCACAGGTCCTAAGTGTGTTCATACGCATCACTAGCAAAATATATCAACATTAATAATCAAGTCTTAAAAGACGAACATATCTCTTCAACATTCACCAACGGCTCATTCAGAGATTCGTGTGTATTGATCTTTGTACAATCTATAACCATTGACTCCTCCTGAATGAAGAACTTGTTTAAAGTGTTACGTTCTCATGTCGCCAACATAAATGTGGATAAACCTATGGGATTCTCTATTTCTTTGATACCCCCAAACAAAAAAAATATTTCTTATTTTTTCTTGTTCTAATATGTTTAGAGAAGATATACTGCTAAACTATAATAATTTGTGTTTTAGCGTCTGACCTCATCTCATGTAAGCACACTATATTTTTGGCTTGTTCCAAAAATCTGCTACGAGATGATATACTGCTACAATATAATAATTTGTGTTTTAGCAACCGACCTCATCTCCTATAAGCACACTATATTTTTCATTTTACATTATATTAGGAAAATTTCCAAGAGGAATAGAAAAGGAGAACTAGAAGGAAAATTAATCCCTTAATTTCCATTATGATGTACAATACACCCCGATTTCGCAACAATCCATACATGGATACTCGAAAATGCAAGAAAAAAGAATGGAGAAAGTTTATAGGAAAACGTTTTTCGTCAAATCACTCTCAAACAACTAGTCGAAATCATCAGAACATCTTCTATTTTGAATATATAATGGAATACATTCTTTTGCTGTCTGTTGACTACTTTAATGACTTTAAAATGCGAAAATCGAGAGCCGTGTAAGTTATCTTCAGTTAACACGTAAATGATTATATCAATCAGCATACGATGAATTTTCCCGTTTTTCTCTTTTATTGAATAAGCACTAGCTGTCTTGCTATTTTTTCATCATTGCGGTATTTGAAATCGCGCAACCATTACTAGGTCATTGGGCCTTCGGATTGACTTTCGGAAAACGCAAGGTGAAATATAAAAGAATAACCACTATTTCTTGAACTATGGAAGAAGAAGAGGGTGATGATTTGATGAAAGCTTACTTATAAAAAAATCTGCTTTAACTTGAGCCTAATGGACTTTGAGCTGCATTGATTTTCATTGTTCCCTCAAAATGGAGAAGAGTGGGGAGAGAGAAAAGATCTCATGTAGTATCAACCACAGATTCAATAATGTACTCTGTCAGACCTTGAAAAAGGAGAGGCAACTTAATAGGTCACATTGGCATGTAGAGCGGAAACATTACATATTAGGAGACGACGTGCTACAAAACAGAGATCACGAGAATAACAGGATATATATTCTAGACTCATCATTCTGCAAAAGAAGAACATATGTGCCTCGGTAATCCGATGAAGATATGATACCTAATACAGTCCGAGAATACTTCGAATGTTACTCGCAAGTATATTCGACAAAAGAAACAGAAAGGTCGTACGTGTATCCACTCTACTATCAATCACCATCACAAGATTCAACAATGTCCTCTGCCAGACCTTGAGACAGGAGAGGTAATAATATCTTAACGAAAAATAATAATAATATCTTCGAATAAAATCATCTAAGTTCGACAGAGAAGTAAGCTTAACACAACAAGATGAAATAACTAAGACTTCCGATGAATCTTCTAAAAAGCAGGCACGACAGCGTTCATATTATTCAGGATCCATGCAGTGTTTGATGCGCGCATTTAGTTATTGGAATTATTATGAATTTGAACTCTTTCCGAAACAGACAGTTGAATAGGTCACATTGCCATGAAGAGAAGAAACAATCCATATTAACAGAAGACGTGCTACAAAAAAAAACAGAGAGCGTGAGAATAACAGGATAGTTATACTAATCTCCACATTGTCCGAAACAAGAATATATGTGCCTAAACAATCCAATGAAGCTATGATACCTCATAATAGAGTCCGAGTATACTTTGATCGTTACTCGCAAACGTATTTGACAGAAGAAACAGAAAGGTCGTAAGGTGCTGCGTTAGCGTAGGTGAAGAATACGGACTCGCCAGCGGAAATTCCAAGACCATCCTTCACTAAACAATCTCCTGGAGCGAGCCTCCTGAACACATGGGGACTTGTCAGCGTTGTCGAGGCGAATTCGCCGCACGATACATGCACATGGTGAGCCGTACAACGAGGATTCAAACACATGTTGTAGATAACAACGGAAAACGTAGGAACGCCGTCTGGAAATTCGCCTATTCTTCCTTGAATCAACAACATGTCTTCCCCAACTCTGCATTCTCTATCATCTTCTGAGAGTGTTCTGTCCATCTCTGTCGTTAAGTTATGACTAGCACGCGGCTGACGCCCTGAATATAACACACTTCATCAGTAAATATCTTCAAAACTTTTGTTTTGTACTCTGATTGAAATGAATGTGACTGTTAAGAAGCGTGCTCCCAGCTACTGAGTTTTAGATGCTATAGCGCAGAAGCTCCATGGAAGGAGCAAAGCATTATACTATTCGATATATATGTGTATTAAGTTCTGAACTAAGATTCCAGTAAAGCAAAGGACACCTGCATGAGAAATAATATATTATTGCATAAAATCGCAGCGAAAGAAGTACCTGCTGTCGCTTGACTTATAACGCACGAAGCAATTAGTAGAAACAAGCATCCCACTGACCAAGAATACGCCATCGCTGTGCAGGCAATGAAAGTCCGTAAAACGTTAATGTCAGCTGTAAACAAGAAGAGCTTGACAATGCAAATACAACAAATATAAATGTATATATAAGTAAAGCGCATACGAAGACCGACTTGCGGTGGTCGGAACGGACCGATGAAACTTTACAAATATTAGTTTATTTGCTGTCGTGTCGTATAGGCGAAAATAGGCTGTAGCAAAGGTGGGCTTATCGGATCCCTCCATATAAGTGAGCGCGAGCGGCATCGATGCCGAGTTCTACTTGATACATGAAATTGTGACATCAAACGCCCGGATACATGCGCGTGAGAACTTCTGCGACACAATATGTAACAGAACATTGAAGAAAATATAAAATCATATACATCTGCTGTATAATCTAATGATACATCCGAAATACATATCAACAGAATCCTTTATTCAGTGGCCCATTATTTCTTTGAGTTTTTCTAGGTGCTGCTTGTCTTCGATTACTTTTTTGTCTTAGTGTGCAGTCTTTACTCCTATGGCCTTGCTGGCTACAACGAAAACACACATTAAGTTAAGGCCTCTAGAAACCTAGAAACCGACTCATATGGGTTCACATAAGTTAGAAGAAGAAGGAAAAGAAGCCCTAGGATGAGCCTTGAGAGGAACCGCATTCCAGATACCCCCAAAACAACATGTATTGCAATTTGGAAAAGGAGATTAATCAGCTTGATTACTCGAGTAGGAACCAGTTTGAGGTGGACACCAACGACAAAGCCCTAGAGATCCATGACAACAAAGAAATAATTTAGGAGGGTTACTCCAAAAGCAAAAAAGACAGCTTTACCACTAGCAATGTAGACAATATAGATAGTGAACACTCCAGCATTGGATTGATCATTCGAGAAACAGTTTCCTACCCATTACCACAAGAGGCCTCCGGCAAGGTTAAATAGCCTATTGAGATACCCTAGAAAAGCCCATTTAAGAACAAATTGCTAAGTCGGGACCCCCTCCTAGCAAAAAAAAGATGAACCCAAGAGGAAAAAGGATAAGCCCCCCTCCCGCAAAGAGGGTAACATACGCAATGATCATCATTTCATTAAATGCTAGGGGGTTGACGGACCCCTCAAGAGTGACCATCATTGGCCAATGGCTTTGGAACATTCGCCTAAACCCATACTTTATCTGTATCCGAGGGACTAAAATTGAGGGAGAAGAACTCCAGACGTGTCTCAGACATGACCCTTCATCTCACGTCTGGATATCAATTGCGCACCCTCAAGGGTCCGGTGGGTTGATAACTGGTTTAAACCAATTCTGCTTTGAAAATCTTGAGAATTCCATTGAAGATCAAAATCATCGGTGGATTTCCATCTCCTTTGGAGCCCCCCTTTGATTCACATTAGTTTCTTTGTATGCCCTAAACGGGGTGGTGGAGAGGCTGGACACATGGGCCTCCTTGGTCTCGCCCCCCGCAACGTGCTAATTTGCGGCGACTTCAACATCGTGCGCGACCCTGCAGATAGATTGAGCAACAAGGTCCAGGTCATCGATAGTCGTGAGAATGCAACTTGGGACAAAATCAAGATGCAGTTGTATATGGTCGAATTCACAGATGCAAGTCGATTTTCTTGGTCAAATCTCCAAGTGGGTGAAGACATGAGGAAAGATAGACTTGATAGAAGCTACATTGCTTAGAGCATCACTCATCACTAGGGCTGTCCATCCGTCTTGCATCACACCAACCTCGCCATCTCTCATCACTAGTCGATCATTATCACATTCCAACCCCCCACTAAAACCTGCAAGGCTCCTTGGGTTCATGCATGCTCAACCTCTTTATCTCTCCCCTCCATCCATCAAAAAATTTTTGAAGTGTGGAAGGAGGCCTTTGCCAATTGTTCATCCCGTCCCCAAGAGTTGGAGAAGTGTAGTCGGACATGCTAGATCTTGATTAGAACTAAGAAGATGCTCCAGTCTCTTCAACGCGCACATAGAGAAGATCTATATGATTGGCTTTGGAGTCTTGAGGAGGAAGTGAACAAAGGAAAAGCCCAATCCCAAAAGAGTCTACATAGAATCAGAGCGATGCTAGAATATGAGGGAAAAATTCAAAGGAAGAATCTACAAATTTTCTCTAAGGAGTGGTGGGCTGGCACAACTGACAAGCCCACCAAAGAGATGTGTAGCATTCTTAAAAGAAAACACAAGAGGGAAATGATACCCCTATTGCTAGACTCAAATAGTAATGTATGCAATACAGAAGAAGAAAATTTCACAATCATTGAAGAACAATTTTTATGACTTGTGGGAACCTTGACTCCTCTCTACCCTCATAGACGGGACTGCATGGCGGTCATCTCCAAGATATCCTCTCATAGGATCCCACACAACCTTTGATCCTTTCTTGATGCCCCTCTCTTGGAAGGAGAGATCATTCAAGTTATTGATGCCCTTCCGAGAGGGAAAAGTGCGGGGCTATTTGGGCTCACTAATGGGTCCTTTAAGGCTTTCAAGTTGGTGATCGCCACCGCCCTTTGTTTGGTCTAGCAAGAGGAAGTCGAGTTTGGCACGCTCCCTTCATCTCTCAACAATGGCATCATCAATTTAATCCACAAAAAAGGGGAAAAGAATAGAATTGAGAACTGGTGTCCAATTATCTCGTTTGGCAATTGGTGCTTGAGGCTTTAGAATAGCTTGGACCACTCAACTCCAAGCCCAATTGCACCCTTCATTTATGTCTTATCTCCACCTTTTTTATGTTTATAATTTGTGACATATTTTTGGGATGATAATAAGGTTTGATTTCGTCAAACATTAGATCTCAATGTACCTTAATTTTTTTCATATTCAGGTTCTAGCACCTATGGCCCTTTTCATCCAAAGAATGACCAATGAAGTTGGAGTTTTCTAACCTAGCATCAAGCCCATTTCTCTATTCCTATACAAAAAAATGTAGAGCAAACACATCCAAACATATTTATGTGTGAGAATATGTAGCCTTCATCCAATCCAGGATTCATGTGGTCTCATGCCATCAACTCTTCATGTAGGAAACCTAGTCATGATAAATAGTATGGTAGAAATATCTCCCCAATAGAACAATGGGACGTTCATTCCATCAAGCATACTCTGTTCCATGTCACCTATATACATGTTCTTTCTATTAGCAACCCCATTTTTGGGTGTGTACACATGCATGTTACTTGTCTGCATAAGATTTGATCCTACAAGAACTCACTAATTTTATGATAGAGGTATTCTTCCCCTCCATCTAAGCTTAGGGTTCTAATGAGACTCCCGAATTTGTTCCTAGGTTTGGTATCTCTTGAATAATTTCAACAAATTTTAAGTGCCATTTTATTCAACAGAACTAGACCATTCTTGAGTAGTCATCTATAAATATCACAAAGTATCTCCCAGCTACAACGCATGCCCTTTTTGTTGGTCCCAATATATCTATATGTATTACTCAAACATTCTAGCCCACGCATACATGCTCTTCTTGAGGGGAAATACTCAACTTAAAAGATTCATACAAACCATATGACATTTTAAATGATAGATAAGAGAGAGAGAGAGAGATAAACATACTCATGCACATATACAACATGCAGACAATATTTTACATATATAAACATGTATTTACGCATGCATTTATTTACTTATGCATGTACACAAGTATTAAACTATGCATCTATGGATGCACATATGCAGTTCATTTACATACACATTGTCATTAGTTCACATATGACTCTACACACATATATACATACATTTATACATATGCGCATATATGTAGGCACTCAAGCATACCAACAAACACATATGCACATATGTTTTATTACATATGTATAAATGTAGAACTGAATATGACCCATATGCACATACATGCATGCATGTGTGTATAAAAGAATACTTATGCATATGTATGCATTCTAAGTACTTGTCTATGCATATAAGCACATTACATACATAGTGCATTTAATACATATAGAAATACATTTTCACACCTATGGATTAATAAAAGCTCATCATCATGTAGTATTAAGGTATGCAATATTTTGTTCATCTTTGCTTTGTATAGAACTTCTTTTTATAATTCTCTTCACTAAAAAGACCATAACTGCCTCTATTTGGTTTTCAAATAAATTATTTAAATCGTTGTAGATTTTGAGATGCTTCCCACACACTCAGATTCACTACTTTGTTCATAAACTCTTGGTAGAATCTCCAAATGGAGATATTTAAAGTTTTCTACATTCAAGACTTAGATGTATTTCTTTTTTAACGGTAATGGAGATAGTTCAAGCTCCACATTCTTTCTCTTTAGAGGCTTTTATATGGCTATTAATTAGGAATGGGTTCTTTTAAAAATGCTATTTGTGTTTAATTATGATGCTAAGGAGTTCCTAATAAAATGGAGCATCACTTGGGAGCTGAATGCATCCATCGTCAAATCTTTCCACCAAAATGTCTCCCCTTAGATAACTTGTTTGATCAGTTTTTGCACCATAAAGCAAGAGTTTGTTTTTTTAATATTTTGCATATTTTTTTTGTTTTTAGCCTTTTCACTAGTAGTATGAAAAATAGGGAAATAGAAATTATCATGTGGTTGTCTTTGCAGAAGGCATTAAAGAAGCTGTTGTTCATTATAAAAGCATATGAAGGTATTAATAAGTTTTAATCTACATAACTTTTTGCAAGTTTTAAAGCAGGAGAAGATTGCTTGAGACTTATGCATACATGAGGTTTTGTAATGACCGAGAATATATCATTGAGAAAATGGACAAGAATATAGTATTGGAAATGTTCCTTATCTGCGAATTGATGGTAGAAGGAAAGAATGGCTTGCATGCAATTAGCATGATTTTTTTAATTTTTTTTCGCTCAATTTCGTTTTGCCAATGGAATCTTGTTAAAAAATTTGTAGCTACATGAAATTTATGCATGCCGTAGAGAAATTGAGAGATGAAATTAAGAAATAAGAACTCTTTTTCAGTCCTTTAAAACCATGGGCAATAGCTTATGACGATGTGAAGCATATGAAACATTTTCTTTTTAGGAACATCATATTTACTTTTGTTCACCATCAAGATGAGTTAGCACTTGGTATGAGAATAATCTAGTCCGTAAATGGTACCAATACCATGCAAGTGTAACTTATATTTAGGCAAAGGGTGACAAAGTTAAATAATTTTTTTAACATTCCCTCATGATAGAAGCATTAGAAAAATTAAACGTTTTCCCAAGTAAAATGTATAAAGCTTTAAATGTGCAATGAATAATTGAAACCATATTAATCCATGTCAAGCATAATGGTATATGCATCAAAGTAAGAAGTACTTGTTATTTCATCATAGGATCAATAGCTATTCATGAGAGCTTATATATGCAAAGATATAACACTAATCAATAGTTTTCATAATTTTGTGTTATGGACACTAATCAATACATATAACTAATCAATAGCTATTCATGAGAGCTTATATATGCAAGACATATAACGCTAATCAATAGTTTGTATAATCAATAGCTATTCATGAGAGCTTATATATGCAAGACATATAACTAATCAATAGCTTTTTAGAGAGTCGTGGAGCATCCGATTGCTTCTGCTCGAAGAGCTTGCTTCCAATTGATATGTTTCTGAAGTCTAGTTTTCCTTCCCACAATCTTCCACAACATGTTGGAGTTGGGACAAGTAAAGAAGATATAAGAAACATCTTCGATGGACCCATAGCAACACTTGCACCAAGGAGGCATCCCACATATTTTGCTAGCCTTAAGGTTGCTCCAGATACCACGATGAAGAATTCGCCATAAGAGGATAGAATTTTTTATTTCTATAAGAGGGTGCCAGATAGCCATGAATTCCATGTCCCACCGAATCCATGTCCATGATAGGCACCACTTTCTGTTACAATTACCCTGATAATCAATGGTTTCTTTGATGTTGGGGATTTTTGTTAGGTAATTTCCATTGTGACATCTGAGACCAAGCGGGTTCAGTGTCTCTTACCCCATGAAAAAGGCAAACTTTAGAACATTCCTAGGCAAGTCATTTGCTTTGCAAGGTATTCCATTCTTCATAGATAATGTTGATTCTAGGGTCAATATCCTCAAAATTGATCAAGTAGTTGGTGTCTTGTTTTGAGAGGTATTTCCATTTTTTGAAGCCTTTATTTCATAGCCTCTTGGCATTTTGAATGTTCCAAGATTTCATGTCCCGGATGCCACAGATCGGAAACCAAATAGACTCATTCGATCTCATATCGGCTACCGGCTTCCCATCTTCACTATTTCTTGTGAAGCTTCCAAATCTATTCCAACTCTTTCATACAGAGCGCACAAGCTTTAAGCCTTTGGGGAAGACCAAGATCAGGAAAAAAAAAGGTTCAGAATATCAAGATTCTTCCATTTCGAGAATCCCACGAAAATTAATGCATTCTTCTTTCTAAAGATCACTTTGGCCCACGAGGCTTCCGTGTTGCACCATGCCTTAATCATCCATTTTGCTGCAAGTTTGTTAGCCATGCACCTAATGCCCAGAATGCCAAGGCCCCCATTATCTCTTTGGCTAGAGCAGATGGACCACTTGATTTTGTGCATTCCCCTCCTATTGTGGTTGCGTGTCCAAAGGAAGTTTGCGAAAATACTTTCAAGTTTGGAAAGCTCTTGCTCTTTTGGTCTCTAACAAGAGAGGAAGTAAATGGTAGATGAAATGAGGAACATGTTGATAACCATGCATGACCAATGAGATTGATTTGCATACCTGTCCAAAAGCTTTACTTCCTCTTGATTCTGGCCAGGACCCAATTCCAACACTGCTTTAATGAGATAACCAATCCCAAGGGAATCCTAAGAAGTCGGAAAATTTGGCCTGGAGGAATATTTTGACAGCCATGAACAAAGAGAAATGCGCGTTGCATCCCGATAGTAGCTCTGAAACCAATCTTAGAGTGGTTGATTTTGGAACGAGAGGCTTTGAAGAAAGTATCCAAGCATCTCCAAAACGTCTCTAGGCTCATACTATCATTGTGGATAAACATGTTCATATCATCGACAAAATGTGTCATGGTGATCTCGTCGTGGTCATGAGGAAATTGGGGGCCTTTGATGTTAGGTACTTCCACCTATTGCTCCACAAGCTAGCTAAGCCCTTCTGTGGCAATGGCAAATAGAAATGGAGCCAAAAAGCATCCTTGTCTAATCGATCTTTTTAGTTTGACCATCTTCAAAAGTTGGCCGTTAGCATTAATTTGAGTCGACAGGTTTCCCATAAGGGTTGAGATCATCTTGGTGAATTTCTGACTATATCCAAGGTGTTCAAGATACTTCAGAATATAGTCCCATTCTAGCCTATCGTAAGTTTTCTCAAATTCAATCTTGAGAAAGACCACAACTTGTCTTGATTCATCTCTGAAGTCGAGACGCTCCAAAATATCTATAATGGCTTCTAATGTTGACTTGCCTTTCAGGAAGCCTTCTTGGTCCTTGCTTAACCATGCTCTTAGATGGCAGGAGATTATGTTGGCTATGACTTTGGCAATGACCTTATATCCCATTTGAAGCATCATAATCGAATGCCAATTATCAATTTTGTTCTTTTCCTTTTTTTGTGGATTAACTTGATGATGGCATTGTTGAGAGAGGAAGGAACCGCACCAAACTTGAGTGTCTCTTGCGAGACCACACAAACGGGGAGTCTCCATCACCAATTTGAAAGCCCTAAAGAACTCATTAGTGAGCTTGTCTGACCTTGGGATCTTCCCTCTCAGAAGGGCATCAATAACTTCAATGATCTCTCCTTTTGAGAGAGAGGCATCAAGAAGGGATGGAAGGTTGTGTGGGATCCTATGAGAGTACATCCTGTAGATGGCCACCATGCAGTCCTGTCTATGAGGGGAGATGGGAGTCGAGGTTCCCACAAGTCTTGTAAAATGTTCTTCAATGATTCCAAAATTTTCTTTTGCCATATTGCATACGTCACCATTTGAGTATAGCAATAGAAAGATCGCTTCTCTATTTTGTTTTCTTTTAAGACTGCTACACATCTCTTTGGTGGGCTTGTCAGCTTTGCCAGCCCACCACTCCTTAAAGAAAATTTGCAGATTTTTCCTTTGAATTTCTTCCTCGAATGTGCGCATCGTTCTGATTCTGCATAGACCCTTCTGGGATTGGGCTTTTCCTTTGCTCACTTCCTTCTGAAGTCTCGAGAGCCTATGATATAGAGCTTCTCTATGTGGGCATCGAATAAACTAAAGAATCTTCTTAGTTCTAATCAAGATCTGCCGCGTCTTCACGATTACACTTGTCCAACTCTTGGCAAGGGATCAACAATTGGCAAAGGCCTACTTCCACACTTCAACAATTTGTTGACGGATGGAGGGGAGAGAGAAAGAGGTTGAGCAGACATGAAGCCAAGGAGCCTTGCACGTTTTAGTGGGGGGTTGGTAGCTTCAATCACGTCTAGCTTTCCTCAAGTCCATACCCACTTGGAGATTTGACATGGATAATCCACTCGTATCTTTGAATTCTACTCGATCTAAGTGCATCTTGATTTTGTCCCAGGTTGCTTTCTCACGACTGTCAATGATGCGGCCGTTGTTGTTCCATCTATCCACAGGTTCCTCCACCATGTTGAAGTCACCACAAATTAGCACGTTGTGGGGGAGCAAGACCAAGGAGGCCGAGGTGTCCAGCCTCACCAGCACCCCATTTGGGGCATAACAAGAAATCAATGTGAATCAAAGGGGGGCTCCAAAGGAGATGGCAATCAACCGATGCTTCTTATCTTCAATGGAATTCTCAAGCTTTTCAAAACAAAATTGGTTTAAACCAATTATCATCCCACCGCACCCCTGGGGATGTGAAGTCGATATCCAAACCTGAGATGAACAGACATGTTTGAGATGCCTCACGAGTTTTGCTCCCTCAATTTTAGTCTCTTGGATAGAGATAAAGCCTGGGTTTAGGCTAATGTTCCAAAGCCACTCATTGATGATGGTCGCTCTTGAGGGGTCGTTCAATGCCCTACCATTTAACAAAATGATGATCACTGTTGTATGTTACCCTCTTTATGGGAGGGGGGTTTATCCTTTTTCCTCTTGGGTTCATCTTTATTTTTTTAGGGAGGGGTTCTCGACTTAGCAAATTGTTCTTAAGGGGGCTTTTCTAAGGTATCTCAATAGGCTATTTAACCTTGTGGGAGGCCTCTTGTTGTAATGGGCAGAAAACCATTTCTGGAAGATCAATCCAATGATGGAGCTTTCACTATCCATATTGTCTTCATTACTAGTGGTAAAGTTGTCTTCTTTGTTTGTGGTGTAACCCTCCTAAATTATTTCTTTGTTGTCATGGATCTCTAGGGCTTTGTCGTTGGTGTCCACCTCAAACTAGTTCCTACCCAGGTAATCAAGCTCATTAATCTCCTTTTCTAGATTTCAATACAGGTTGTTTGGAGGGGTATCTGGAATGGGCTTCCTCTCAGTGCTCACACTAGGGCTTCTTTTGCTTCTTCTTTTAACTTCTGTGAACCCATCTGAGTCGGTTTCTGGGTTTCTAGAGGCCTTAACTTAATGCGTGTTTTCGTTGTAGCCAGCAAGGCCATAGGAGTAAAGACTCCACACTAAGACAAAATAGTAATCGAAGACAAGCAGCACTAGTAAAACTCAAAGAAATAATGTTCCACTGAATAAAGGATTTTGTTGATATGTATTTCGGATGTATCATTAGATTATACAGTAGATGTATATGATTTTATATTTTTTTCAATGTTCTGTTACATATTGTGTCGCAGAAGTTCTCACGCGCATGTATCCGGCCGTTTGATGTGACAATTTCATGTATCAAGTAGAACTCGGCATCGATGCCGCTCGCTTGTTTCTACTAATTGCTTCATGCGTTATAAGTCAAGCGACAGCAGGTACTTCTTTCGCTGCGATTTTATGCAATAATAAATTATTTCTCATGCAGGTGTTCTTTGCTTTACTTGAATCTCAGTTCAGAACTTAATACACATATATATCGAATAGTATAATGCTTTGCTCCTTCCATGGAGCTTCTGCGTTATAGCATCTAAAACTCAGTAGCTGGGAGCACGCTTCTTAACAGTCACATTCATTTCAATCAGAGTACAAAACAAAAGTTTTGAAGATATTTACTGATGAAGTGTGTTATATTCAGGGCGTCAGCCGCGTGCTAGTCATAACTTAACGACAGAGATGAACAGAACACTCTCAGAAGATGATAGAGAATGCAGAGTTGGGGAAGACATGTTGTTGATTCAAGGAAGAATAGGCGAATTTCCAGACGGCGTTCCTACGTTTTCCGTTGTTATCTACAACATGTGTTTGAATCCTCGTTGTACGGCTCACCATGTGCATGTATCGTGCGGCGAATTCGCCTCGACAACGCTGACAAGTCCCCATGTGTTCAGGAGGCTCGCTCCAGGAGATTGTTTAGTGAAGGATGGTCTTGGAATTTCCGCTGGCGAGTCCGTATTCTTCACCTACGCTAACGCAGCACCTTACGACCTTTCTGTTTCTTCTGTCAAATACGTTTGCGAGTAACGATCAAAGTATACTCGGACTCTATTATGAGGTATCATAGCTTCATTGGATTGTTTAGGCACATATATTCTTGTTTCGGACAATGTGGAGATTAGGATAACTATCCTGTTATTCTCACGCTCTCTGTTTTTTTTGTAGCACGTCTTCTGTTAATATGGATTGTTTCTTCTCTTCATGGCAATGTGACCTATTCAACTGTCTGTTTCGGAAAGAGTTCAAATTCATAATAATTCCAATAACTAAATGCGCGCATCAAACACTGCATGGATCCTGAATAATATGAACGCTGTCGTGCCTGCTTTTTAGAAGATTCATCGGAAGTCTTAGTTATTTCATCTTGTTGTGTTAAGCTTACTGTTCTGTCGAACTTAGATGATTTTATTCGAAGATATTATTATTATTTTTCGTTAAGATATTATTACCTCTCCTTTCTCAAGGTCTGGCAGAGGACATTGTTGAATCTTGTGATGGTGATTGATAGTAGAGTGGATACACGTACGACCTTTCTGTTTCTTTTGTCGAATATACTTGCGAGTAACATTCGAAGTATTCTCGGACTGTATTAGGTATCATATCTTCATCGGATTACCGAGGCACATATGTTCTTCTTTTGCAGAATGATGAGTCTAGAATATATATCCTGTTATTCTCGTGATCTCTGTTTTGTAGCACGTCGTCTCCTAATATGTAATGTTTCCGCTCTACATGGCAATGTGACCTATTAAGTTGCCTCTCCTTTTTCAAGGTCTGACAGAGTACATTATTGAATCTGTGGTTGATACTACATGAGATCTTTTATCTCTCTCCACTCTTGTCCATTTTGAAGGAACAATGAAAGTCAATGCAGCTCAAAGTCCATTAGGCTCAAGTTAAAACAGATTTTTTTATAAGTAAGCTTTCATCAAATCATCACCCTCTTCTTCTTCCATAGTTCACGAAATAGTGGTTATTCTTTTATATTTCACCTTGCGTTTTCCGAAAGTCAATCCGAAGGCCCAATGACCTAGTAATGGTTGCGCGATTTCAAATACCGCAATGATGAAAAAATAGCAAGACAGCTAGTGCTTATTCAATAAAAGAGAAAAACGGGAAAATCCATCGTATGCTGATTGATATAATCATTTACGTGTTAACTGAAGATAACTAACACGGCTCTCGATTTTCGCATTTTAAAGTCATTAAAGTAGTCAACAGACAGCAAAAGATTGTATTCCATTATATATTCAAAATAGAAGATGTTCTGATGATTTCGACTAGTTGTTTAAGAGTGATTTGACGAAAAACGTTTTCCTATAAACTTTCTCCATTCTTTTTTCTTGCATTTTCGAGTATCCATGTATGGATTGTTGCGAAATCGGGGTGTATTGTACATCATAATGGAAATTAAGGGATTAATTTTCCTTCTAGTTCTCCTTTTCTATTCCTCTTGGAAATTTTCCTAATATAATGTAAAATGAAAAATATAGTGTGCTTATAGGAGATGAGGTCGATTGCTGAAACACGAATTATTATATTGTAGCAGTATATCATCTCGAAGCAGATTTTTGGAACAAGCCAAAAATATAGTGTGCTTACATGAGATGAGGTCAGTCGCTAAAACACCAATTATTATAGTTTAGCAGTATATCTTCTCTAAACATATTAGAACAAGAAAAAATAAGAAAGATTTTTTTTGTTTGGGGGTATCAAAGAAATAGAGAATCCCAAAGGTTTATCCACATTTATGTTGGCGGCATGAGAACGTAACACTTTAAACAAGTTCTTCATTCAAGAGGAGTCAATGGTTATAGATTGTACAAAGATCAATACACACGAATCTCTGAATGAGCCGTTGGTGAATGTTGAAGAGATATGTTCGTCTTTTAAGACTTGATTATTAATGTTGATATATTTTGCTAGTGATGTGTATGAACACACTTAGGACCTGTGGGGCACTTTTTTCCCTCTGTAGAAGTTCTTTTTGTCTGGCTTGTATATACACCTATAATCCTAACGGGCCACTTAATCTTGTACATTGGCTTGGTAGTTTAATCACTTTTGTGTTATGGCCCAATCTTCTTCTTCCTCCTTGTGCTGTTCATGTCCTTAGGTTGAACTCAAACTTTAACAATCGTTATTAGAGCAGGTGGCCACATTATCGCCAACAACCCTCGGATCACACTCTTAGAGATATTTAGAGATATTAGAAGATCAAATTGCTTAGGAGCATACAAAAAACTGTCTCCAAACATACTATCATAGTGGATGTATGAGCAATTTGAACCTTTTGTGCCAAACATATATAGTTTCTGGTTCGCTCTTTAACGTAAAATCCATCAACTGTGTGTTTCTGAAAGAGTTTGAATTCATAATAATTCCAATATCTAAATGCACTGCATGGATATTGAAGAATATACATGCTCTCACGTCTACTAGGTGTGAATTATCTGCTTTTAAGGAAACTCATCGGAAGTCTTAGTTATCTCATGCCGTTGCATTAAGCTTACTGATATGTCAAACTTAGATGATTCTATTCGAAGATATTATTATTATTATTTTTGGTTTAGATATTATTACCTTTCCTTTTTCAAGGTCCGGTAGAGTACATTGTTTAATCCTGTGATAGTATATGAAATCTTTTATCTCCGTTCACTCTTGCGCGTTTTCAGGCAACAATGAAAATCAATGCAGCTTACATAAGGTTCAAATTCAATTCAGATTCTTTGAGGAGTAAGCTAACATCAAATGACGAGCCTCTTGTTCTTTATTAGTTCACGAAATAGTTATTATTTTGTGTTTCACCTTGCGTTCTCTCAAGGTTGGCCCGATCATCCAATGACCTCGTAATCGTATCTAGATTTCAAATATCCTCATGTAATGATGAGGAAAAACAGCAACACAGCTAGTGGTTAATTTTTAAAAGAGAAACACGGAAACCCATCGTATACTGATTGATATACCCATTTACGTGATAAATAAATTGAAATTCCTTTATACCCTATTATTAGATCTATCACAGTGCTCCAACAAGAAAAAGAATAATAACGTTGTTTTCTATTTTAAAATGTTAAAGGTGAATAAACTAGTCAAGGGATAGAAAGAGATTGTATTCCATTACATATCGAAAAGAAAGGATTCAAATCCAATTCAGATTCTTTGATGAGTTAGCTAACATCAAAGTAGTGGTTATTTTAGTCTCACCTTATTCTTCTTTAGCTCACGAAGGTGTGGTTATTTTATGTCTCACCTTGCGATCACTCAAAGTTGTTCTGATCGTCTAATGACAACTAGTGGTTAATTTTCAAAGGAGAAACACGTATAGTGATTTATATAGCCATTTACATGATGACTAAGATAAAAATAACCTTGTTTTCGATTTTAAAAGATTAAAGGTGATTAAAGTAGTCAAGGGATAGATAGAAAGGTGTCAAATTTTCATTGGATTAAAGTAGTCCAAGGACAAGGATTATTCTCATGATCTCTATTTGTTTGTAGCACGTCGTCTGTTAGTATGCAATGTTTCTTCTCTTCATCGCAAAGTGACCGATCAACTGTTTAACGTTATATCCATCAACTGTCTGTGAGCAATGACATGAATTCCAATAATTAAATAGCGCAGCAAGCACTGCATGGATATTGAATAATATGAGTTGTCTTGCAATTTCCGCAGGCGAGTCCGTATTTTTCGCGTACGCTAACAAAGCACTTTGTTTCTTCTATCGAATATACTTGCGAGAAACATTCAAAGTAATCCCGGACTTTCTGTTTCTTCTGTCAAATATATTCTCGTCATCTCTGTTTTGTAGTACGTGGTAATGTGACCATTAACTGTCTGTGAGCATCAACTAAATGTGACCATCAACACGCAGGAAAGATAGTAACTAAATGCATTTCGGATAGTGATTGTTAGTACAGTGGATACACTAACATGAAATATTTTGTTACTCTCTACTCTTGTCCATTTTAAGAGAGCATTAAAAATTCAAATTCATTAGGTTCAAATTCAGTTCAGATTCTTTGATGAGTAAGCTAACATTGAATCATCAGCTTCTTGTTCTTCATTGGTTATTTTATGTTTCGCCTTGCGTTCTCTCAAAGCTGGTCCGATCGTCTAATGACCTTGTAATGGTCTCTGGATTTCAAATATCCTCATGTAATGATGAGGGAAAATAGCAAGAAACCTAGTGGTTAAATTTGAAAAGAGAAACACGGAAAACCCATCGTTTACTGATTGATATAGCCATTTACGTGATAACTAAAGAGAAATTCTTTTATGCCCTATTATTACATCTATCACAGTGCTCGAGCAAGAATAAGAATGATAACGTTGTTTTCGATTTTAAAATATTGAAGGTGATTAAAGTAGTTAAGGGATAGAAAGAGAAAGGATATTCTGTTAATTTTCACTAGTCCTTTAGGAATGATTTCAGAAAAAACGTTTTCCTATAAAATAATTAAACATTTTCCCTTTCCTTTACTTGCCTTTTCGAGTATCCATGTATGGAATGGTGCAAAATACTCCGTAGATTTTCTGTAAATTCAATAGGTAGGTATGGGGTGAAACAGTTGTGTCATAGAGATTTGTTCCTTGTTCAACGTGCCATATTTACTTATTTGTGCTAATTCTTTTTTATTAAATGGAGGTTCAATTGAAGCCTACTCCCCCAAGCTTCAACTTTGAAATTGCAACTCTACAAGTGAAAGGGCATAGTACCTAGGCAACCCCTTGTATCCCACAATATTACATTGGCTTTAGGCCCACACTTCCTACTATAAGTGGGGATTGAACCTTCAAGCCTGCCTCAAAGACGGAAGGCCCAGCCAAGCAAGCTAATGTGCATGGATATTTGTGCTAAATCTTCTTTTGTTTTATATTGGATTATTAACTCTTAGGGCATGTCAATGTCTCACATGAACCAATCATATGATTCTAACCATATATTCAGTCGATAGTTCATGTCGAAGATTGACCATTATGAGAGATGACCTTGTTTTTCTTATGATTTGTGCCCATGGAATATAGTTGGGTCAGAAATCAAGAACGCGTAAAATCAAATATAGGGTGGTGGAGCCTTTGAGACTTTTCCATATTGAACATAACATCCTATTTGTTTGGTAAGAAATATATACACATGTCCTATCTAGTGAGCTTCAATGGTATTGCACTTTGGTACACTTAGTGATTGCCATTAATTTTTGTAGTATGATTCCCCTAGCATGGGGTGTTGTCAATCTGAAGTAAACAAGAAGAGGTGCTACTTGATAATTAGCTACTACTTTCACTTCAGTTGAAACAGAAACTTTGCGAAATTCTTGAATGTGAAGATCTTTTCTATACAGTGAATGCAATGCAATCCTAAACATATATATGTCATAAAACTATACTTGAAAAACAAAGATGGGTTGAATTATGCCTTTTTTATCACAACCATATATGAGGATTAGAAAGGAGAAATCGTCAAGCCTTTGTTCACCCTAACTATGATGGAGGATTGAGTGTGCAGATGTTTTTTTTTCAAAAGGAAGTTTGGCCTTTGCCTAATCTCCTCAAATTTAATTAGAAAGAGGACCAAATTACAAGTGAATGGGACTAGTGCCCTTGCGGCTTCTTGAATCCCACAAAGCAGGGGTAGAACTCGCAGATCTAGAGAGTTTTTCAAAGGAGGTTTACAAGCCTCTCGTCCCCCTCATGCGGGACCCACTTGGGATTAATCCTGTTGTTCTTCATAAGAAAAACTCTATGATGTTTCAAGGGTGGGGTCCTCTTATAGTTGGAGATTTTTTTGCCAAAGAGGAACAGAGACTTCCGAATTGACCAATCTTTAAGAGGGTGCCCAAAATTGTAGGCATTTTGCTACCTCCAAATCCTCGAGAGGGTTTCCCCTCTTATGGCATTCCACAATGTCACTCAACACTCGATCGCTTCACCTAGGAGCGCTTGCTTATACGTGATTTGTTCCTATAGTCTCAAAATCTTCCCAAGAGTTTGCCAAAGCAAGAGAGACTTGGGGCATGCGAAGAAGATGTGACCCAGATCATCAATGCTATGGTGGCATCCCTTGCATCAAAGTGGAGCTCCACAAATTTTTCTACCCTTGACATTGGTCGAGATACCATGATGGAGAATTTTTCAAATGAGAACCAACTTTTTGATCTTCATGAGGGGATGCCAGATAGATATGAACTTCATATCCCATTGCAGCCTCGTTCGAGTCATGTACCACTTCTTGTTAAGTGTGATATGATAGCCCGTGTTCACCTTGGTTCTAGGAATATTGGACAAGCAATAGCAGTTGTGCCAAATAAGTCCCTCATGGCTAGGCGAATCCTACCCAAGGAGGAGTAAGGTTTTTTATCATTCGCGGGCAAGGCGTCTACTTTGGAGGAGAATTAGCTCACTCTTATGTCATGGTCAATGTCCTCATAGCTAATCCATTAGCCTATTTGTTGTTTCTAGAGGTGTTTCCATGTGTGAAACTCTTGTTCTATAGCCTCTTCGCATTTTGGAGGTTCTAAGAAGCCACCCCTTGATGCCTGTGATTGAAAACTAGATTGAATCATTTTGTCTGATACCATCCACTATTTCCAATCTTCTCTGATTTTAGTAAATTTTTTGAATTTGGTCAAAATTTTCTATAGGTAGCACACGAGATTGGAGCATTGAGGGAAAACAAGAATGGGGAAGAATAAAAGAGTACAGAGGCCCAAGTCCTTCCGACAAGGGAGGCCCATCAACAAGATCTTTTTCTTGTTCCTTAAAATAAGCTTGGCCGAAGAAGTCTCATAGTTTGACTAAGCCTTGATGATCCATTTTACCCCTTACTTGTCAGCCATGGCTTCAATATCAATAATGCCTAGACCCCGACAATCCTTTTCGCTGATGCATGTAGACCATTTGATTTTGGGAACTCCCCTTCTATTGTGGTCCCTAGTCCAAAGAAAGTTTCTATAGGTTCTTTCCAACTTTCTAAGCTCATGATCCTTCGGTCTCTAGCGAGGGAGAAAGAAAATGGTCAAAGAGATGAGGAAGGTATTAATTATCATGGCATGCCCCGCAAGGTTCATTTGCATGCCCTTCCAATACAAGAACTTGTTGTCTAGTTTGGAAAAGACCCAATTCCAACACTGCTCCATGGAGACACCAAAGTCCATCGGAATACCAAGAAGGTGAAAAACTAGCCCCCTTGGGGATAATTTGGCAACCATGGTCGATCAATAACTCGGATGTCAATCTGTCGATGGCTCTAAAAGTGGTTTTGGAGTGGTTTATTTTTGAGCGAGATGCCTCACAGAATGTGTCAAGGCACCCATGAGAGGTTTCAATGCTAGTCAACTCATCATGCACAAATGCGTTCATTTCATCCACAAATAGGCTCATGATCATTTGGCCGTGGTTGATAGGTAGAGAGAGACCTTTAATATGCCACATTTTCATATGATGTTGCACACGATGACTAAGCCCCTTAGTGGAAATAGCAAAAACCAGGGGGGCCAATGGGCATCCTTACCTAATAGATTGTGTTAATCTCAAGCCTCTGATAGTTGACCATTGAAATTTATTTGTGTTGATGCATTCCCTAGCAAAGTAGCAATCATCTTAGTGAATTTCTCACTATAGCTGAGTTCTTTAAGAAATATGAGAAGAAAGTTCCATTCAAGCCTGTCATAAGCTTTGTCTAAGTCGATTTTAAGGAACACCATGTCTTGCACAAACTCTTCAGCAAAATCGAGACCTTTGCAAATATAAATAAAAGCTTCAAGTATTGATCTACATTTGACAAATCCTTTGGTCCTCACTAAGCCATATCTTCAAGTTGTAAGAGATTCTGTTGGTATTCACTTTTGCAATATTCTTGTACCTTGTTTGAAGCATCATGATCGGGCACTAGTTTTCAATCCTATTTTTTTCACCCTTTTTATGCATAAGCTTGATGACACCATTGATTTTGCATTCTAGGAGCGCACAAAAATCCAATGCTTCTTGCCAAACCAAGCGCAATGGGGTGGCCACCACCTATCTGAAGGACTTGAAAAATTCATTTGTGAGGCTGTCAACACCCAATATTTTCCCATTGGGGAGCATATCGATAACTCTGAGAATCTCAGTACTAGAACTGGGTGCATCGAGGACAGACTTCATATTGTGTGTTATTTTGGAGGTAGATACTCCAAGATGGTCCCCATGCAATCCTGTCTGTGGGGATAGAGGGACGTTGAGACCCCAAGGAGTTGATTGAAGTGGTCGACAATAATAACAATATTTTCTTATGCTATTTTGCATTCGACCCCATTGCAACCTATCAAGAAGGGAGTAGAGTCTCTTGTTCGCTTCCTCTTGAGCATGCCGCACATCCCTTTAGTTGGTTTGTCAGCCTTACCTGCCCACCAATCTTTATAGTATACTTGTAGGTTTTCTCTTTGAATTTCTTCCTCATATCGCAACATGCCTCCAATTTCTCGTAGGCTCATCTAGTATTAGTAATTACCTTTAGTCACTTCCTCCTCAAGGCACCAAAGCCTATGATAAAGCTTCTCTCTCTTGCCTTCACCAAACATTGTTTTTTCCCTCTAGATCTTGTAGACGCACGAACATAGAGGATAGTACAGAAACAAAATCACACAAAAGTACTTAGAGAATAGAAAGAGACAATAGACAACACTAGATTGGGTACAATCTCCCCCCAAATATTTTGATGTATGAGTCTATCAGAGCATGTGTATTTATAGGTAATTCATACTACATCCTAGATAGAAGATACATGAGGGTGATGCTTTGAAAAGCATCCTTTTGCTTTATTTACAAAATCATAATTTTCTATTTTTGGAAAACATTACTTTCTAAAAAGATCTATTATTTTTACAAAAATAACTAAGAAATACTATCTTCTAAAAATAAATATCTTCTAAATATTCTTCTAAATATCTCCAAAAATATTTGCCTAAGTCCATGGACGTTCACACCCTCATGGATCTTCACCTACTAAATCAAAACACAAAACACATTAAAAACCTCAAGGCATTAAAATCCATTTAACATTCCAATATTCCATAAAGTATAACATGCCTCCCACTTGACAAGCAACTGACCTCAGTTGATAAAAATAAAATAGACATGGATGGCCAGTCACATGTCTCATCAGTGAATAATCATAAGCACGTTCCATGTAAACACAGATGCATGGAACAAGAAAACTAGAATTTAATGTGATTGTGAATGATAAGCAGAGTTCAAATGATCATCATGTGGAGTTAGTGATGTTTTATGAGTCCATTAAGATTCTTCAAGCGAATGATCTTTATATTTAACCAAATATCGATGATATTGGTTGCCTTTGCCTGTAGTAGTAACATCATAATCAAGTATTTTCTCTAGAACAAAAATTTCAACATGCCCTTCTAGCAAAGGAGGATCATCTAACATAGTGGTAGAGTTCCTTTAAATGAGTTGAATAAACTAATATGAAAAGAATTATGTATATTCCAATCAAAAGATATATCTAATTTAAAAGCATTCTCATTAATTTTTTAGTAATATGGAAAGGTCCATAATAATGTGGTGCAAGTTTGACCTTAGGATGTTGTGAAATATTTTTAGACGTATTTTAATTATTTGTAACCATACACAATCAATTTCATTAAATTCTTTAGCGACTCATTTCTTATTAACATTATGCATGTATTTTTCTTGACCTTTTTAATGTGTTCATGAACCTCATGAAGTGTGGAAATATGACCTTGTGCAAAAGAATCAGTCATAGGTATGTCAGTTTGAGTGATAGACCTGGGAGTGGGAAGCTTTTTACCATACACAATTTCATACTGTGCATGTCTAGTAGTGGCATGTGGTGTGTTATTATATGTAAACTTTAGCAAAGGAAGTTTCTCATCCCAATTAATTGGATTAATTAAAGAATAACAACATATTAGATCCAAAATCATACTATTTGTAGCTTCACTTTTCCCATTACTTTTAGGATGAAATACAGAACTAAAATCTATTTTAGAATGTAAATTTTTAAATACTACAACCCAAAAGTGATTACAAAAATGAACATCTCGATCTAATGAAATAAATTTCTGAAATCCATGATGTTTAAAAATTCATTTAATAAATAACTTAGCAGCTTGAGGTGCAAAAAGAGTCTTTTTACAAGGAATTAAATATACTTGTTTACTAAAACTATCAACAAGTGTCCAAATCATATCATTATGAGATGAAGTTAAGGGAAGATCAATAATAAGATCCATAGAAATTTTGTTCCCATGGTCCATTAGGTATGGGAAGTGGAACTAATAATCCAAATGCTTAACCTTGATGTCTGTTCGCACGTACACACATAATGCAATGAGAAACATACTGTGTAATATCCTTTTCCATATTTGGCCAAAAGAAGAATTCTTTACAGGTATAAATAGTACTTTGTAGGCCCCTATGACCCGTATATGGTGGTTCATGCATCTCTTTCATAACAAATTCTTTAAAAACTTATGTAATGCATGAATTGTGCCTTAAATACAAGAATCCATTATGAAAAGTGTAGTGATCCTTACGAAATGTTGAAGAATTATTGAAATCATTCCATGTTTGTGAAAAATACAAATCAGATACCTAAGTAGAAGTCATTTCATGAAATGAATGAATATGAATAGCAAAAATATTATTGTTTGAAATAGTAGTTGTTTGTGCGGATGGGAAACGACTAAGGGCATCAGCTACAACATTAGCTTTTCCAGGTTGATATTGAATCATAGGCTGAAAATTTTGTATGAATGATACCCATTTAATCTATCTACCTGAAATCAATGGTTGATTTAATAAAAGTTTAATAGCTTGTTGGTCTGATTTGAGTATGACTTCTGAACCCATGAGATAATGTTTCCAAATCTTTAAAGTGTGCACAACAACTAAAAGTTCCCTATGATATGTACCATACATCTTTTCTGAAGGTCTAAGTTTCCTACTTTCAAATGCACTAGGATGGTCATTTTGCATTATTGCATCACCTATACGTAAACCACTAGCATCTATAAATACATGGAAAGGTTGTGCCAAATCCGGTAGTTGCAAAACAGGTGCATGAAAAAGTGCATGATTGAGTTTTTTCACATCCCAAAGCAAATTTTATCTTTTTCTTCAACAATAATGTGATTGGAAGTGCCAAATAAGTAAAACCTTTTACAAACTTTCTATAAATACTAGCTAATCCAAGAGATGAGCATACATCATTCTCAGATTGAGGTACAACCCATTCTTCAATTACTTTAATTTTCTTTCGATCTACATGAACACCTTAACTAGAGACAATACGACCTAAATACTCTAAGTATTTTTGGAAGAAATAACTTATTTCTAGATTGGCATAGAGTTTATTTTTGCATGAAAAATTAAAGACTATTGCTAAATGATTTTCATGGTCATTGTCATCCTCACTGCATCCAAGTATATCAAAGAAAATAAGAACAAATGCTTGGTATTCAAGAAAAATGTTATTGATCATGCGTGCAAATATAGTAGGTGCATTGATTCATCCAAAAGGGATTACCATGAATTCAACGTGACCAGTCTGAGTTCTAAAGGGAGTCTTATAAATCTCATATTGTGTCATTCTTATCTGATGATAGCCAGATTTAAGATCAATTATACTAAAGACACCTTCTCCACAAAGTTTATATAGAAAATCATATATGCTAAAAATAAGATATATGTTTTTAATTGTCATCTTATTGAGTGCTCAATAGTCAATGCACCTCCTATAAGTCTTGTTCTTTTTCTCTACTAAAAGAACAGGTGCTCCAAAGGGAGAAGAACTAGGCCTCATAAGTCCTCTGTGAAGTAAGTCCTTAACTTGATTAGCTATTTCTTGCTAATGTAAAGGTCCATGCCTATGAGGTGCTTTATGGGTAGGAGAACTAGTAGGGATTAAGTCTATACTATGGTCAAGAGTTTCCATAGAAGGTGATAGCTTAGAAGGAAAACGAGCAATAAATCAATCCTTATAGAAATCCATAAATGATTTATGTGCATCAGGAAGTGTATGTGTGTAGTCAACTATATGATTAACAAATACAATGCATAAATTGTAACCTTTCCTAAATGCACATTTTACTTGAGTATGACTAATTAATCAAAATGGTTGTAATTCATGCATTCCACACAAAGGAATGTCTTGATTTTTAGACTTAAAAGTCATGGTATGTGTATGATAATCAATGCATGGGCTATAATGATGATGAAAAGGCATACCAATTATAACATCATACGACTCCAAAGATGCAATTAAGAATGTGCATTCATTGATGTATGAGCCTATACAATTTTGAACATTATGCACTTCACTTATAACATTATATATAGTTCCTTGAAATGTAACCTTAACTTTATACATAGAAGAAAGTGTGTGAGCATCAACTAAGTGTGTGTGTGCATCAACTATCTGTGAGCATCAACTAAATGTGACCATCAACACGTAGGAAGCTACTAGCTAAATGCATGGATATTTCATGTCGTTGTGTCAACCGTTATTCTTGTGTTTAGTGTTACTTCTGATAGTGATTATTAGTAAAGTGGATACAGTAACATGAAATATTTTATCTCTCTCCACTCTTGTCCATTTTAAGGGAACAATCAAAATTCAAATTCATTAGGTTCAAATTAAGTTGAGATTCTTTGATGAGTAAGCTAACATTGAATCATCAGGCTCTTGTTGTTCATTGGCTATTTTATGTTTCGCCTTGCGTTCTCTCAAAGTTGGTCCGATCATCTAATGACCTCCTAATGGTATCTGGATTTCAAGTATCCTCATGTAATGATGTGGAAAAATAGCAAGACACCTAGGGTTAAATTTTAAAAGAGAAACACAAAAAACCCATTGTATACTGATTGATATGGCCATTTACGTGATAAATAAATAGAAATTCTTTTATGCCCTATTATACATCCATCACAGTGCTTGAAGAACAATATGAATAATAACGTTGTTTCCAATTTTTAAATATTAAAGGTGATTAAAGTAGTCAAGGGATAGAAAGAGAAAAGAGATTCTGTTAATTTTCACTATTCCTTTAGGAATGATTTAAGAAGAAAGAGTTTCCTATAAAATAACTACACATTCTCCATTTCCTTTACTTTCCTTTTCGAGTATCTATTTATGGAATGTTGCAAAATACTCCATAGATTTTCTATGAATTCAATAGGTAGGTATGGGATGGAACTTTTGTGTCACAGATAGTTGTTCCTTGCTCAACATGTCATAGTTACTTATTTGTGCTAATTCTTTTTTATTAAATGGAGGTTCAGCCGAAGCCTACTCCCCCAAGCTTTAACTTTGAAATTGCAAATGTACAAGTGAAAGGGCATATTACCCTTGGGAGCCCCTGTATGCCACAATATTACATTGACCTTAGGCCCACACTTCGTGCTGTAAGTGGGGATTGAACCTTCACCACTGCCTCAAGGACGAAAGGCCCAGCCAGCCGAGCTAATGGGCATGGACATTTGTGCTATTTGTTGTTTTGTTTTATACTCGATTACTGACTCTTAGGGCATGTTAATTTCTCGCATGAACCAATCATATGATTCTAACCATATATTAACTCGATAGTTCATGTCCAAGGTTGATCATTATGAAAGATGACTTTGCTTTTCTTATGAACTATATGCATGGAATATAGCTGGGTCAAAAATCGAGACAACGTAAAATCAACTATGGGGTGGTGTAGCCGTTTAGAATTTTCCACCCTGAATATAACAGCCTATCTTTTTGGTATGAAATATATATACATGTCCTATATACTGAGCTTCAATAGTATTGCACTTTGGTACACTTAGTGATTGCCATTATTATTCGCAGTGTAATTCCTCTAGCAGGGAGTGCTATCAATCTGAAACACTAAACAAGAAGAGGTGCTACTTGATAATTAGCTACTATGTTCACTTGAGTTGAACAGAAACTTTGTGAAATTCTTGAATGTGAAGAAGTTTCCTATAGAGTGAATGTAATACAATAGTTAACATATAAATTTCATAAATGTAATACAATAGTTAACATATAAACTTTTTTATTACAGCCATCTATGAGAATTAGAAAGTAGATTTCGTAAAGCCTTTGTTCACCCTAACTATGATGCAAGACTAAACGTGAGTTTTTTTTTCAAAAGGAAGTTTGACCTCGGCCTAGTCTCCCCAACTTTAATTAGAAAAATTAACAAATTACAAGTGAATGGGAATAGTGCCCTTGGGGCCCCTCGAATCCCACAAAGCAGGGGTAGAATTTGCAGATCTAAAGAGTTTTACAAAGGAGGTTTACAAGTCTCTTGTCCCCCGCATGTGCCACCCACTTGGGTTTAAGCTTGTTGTTCTCGATAAGAAAAACTTTATGATGCCTGAAGGGTGGGGTCCTCTTACAGTTGGAGACCCTTTTGCCAAGGAGGAATAGAGACTTCTCGATCCCCACTCTTTAGGAGGGTGTCCAAAATTGTAGGCACTTTTCTCCTTCCAAATCTTCTAGAAGGTTTCCCCTCTTATGGCATTCCATAGTGTCATTGAGCAATCGATCGCTTCACCTAGGAGCGCTTACTTCTAGGTGATTTGTTCGTGTAGTCTGAAAATCTTCTCAAGGTTTGCCAAAGTAGGAGAGACTTGGGGCATGCGAAGAACATGTGATGCAGATCCTCAAAGCTATGGTGGCATCGCTTGCCTCAGGATGAATCTCCAAAAATTTTTCTAGCCTTGAGATTGTTCTAGATACCATGATGGAGAATTTTCTAGATGAGAAATGACTTTTTGATCTTGATGAGGGGATGACAGATAGATATGAACTTCATATCCCATTGTAGCCTCGTCTGAGTTAGGCACCACTTCTTGTTAAGTGTGATATGATAGCCCGTGTTCACCCTGGTTTTAGGAATATTGGACAAGTAATTGTAGTTGTGCCAAATAAGTCCCTTGTGGTTAGGTAAATCCTACCCAAGGAGGAGGTAGGTTTTTGATCATTCCTAAGCAAGGCCTTAACTCTACAAGAGAATCCATTCTTCATAGTTCCCTCTTATTTTAAGGGTCTATGTCCTCATAGCTAATCCACTGGCCTATTTGTTGTTTCAACAGGTGTTTCCATCTTTGAAAACCTTTTTCCATAGCCTCTTAGCATTTTGGAGGTTCTAAGAAGCCACCCCCTTGATGTCCAAGATCAAAAACTAGATTGAGTCATTTTTTCTAATATGACCCGCCTATTTCCAATCTTCTTTAGTTCTAGTAAATTGTTTGAACTTGTTCAAACAATTTACTAGATTGGTAGCACATGAGATTGGAACATTGAGGGAAAATTAGAATGGGGAAGAATAAAAGGGTAAGGAGGCCCAAGTCCTTCCAAGAAGGGAGGCTCGTCAGTGAAATCTCCTTCTTGTTCCTAAAATTAATCTTGGCCCTAGAGGTCTCATAGTTGCACCAAGTCTTGATGGTCCATTTTATCCCTAACTTGTTAGCCATGCCTTCAATATCAATAACACCTAGACTCTGACAATCCTTTGGGTTGATGCATGTAGACCATTTAATATTTAGGGAAGGCTATTGTCATTCCTAGTCCAAAGAAAGCTCCTATAGATTCTTTCCAATTTTCTAAGCTCTTTATCCTTCTGTCTCAACAACAGAGAAAGAAAATGATCAAAGATATGAGGAAGGTATTAACTACCATGACATGCCCCACGAGGTTGATTTGCATGCCCTTCCAACATGCCAACTTGTTGTCTAGTTTGGAAAAGACCCAATTCCAACACTGCTCCATCGAGACACGAGATCCCATTGGAATACCAAGAAGACAAAAGACTACCCCCTTAAATAATTTGGCAACCATGGTCAACCAATATGTGGGGTGTTGATCTGTTGATGGCTGTGAAAGCGGATTTGGAGTGGTTTATTTTGGAACGAGATGCCTCACAAACTGTGTGAAGGCACCCCCAAAAGGTTTCAATGCTAGTTAATTTATCATGCACAAATGCGTTCATGTCATCTGCAAATAGGCTCATGATCATTTGACCATGGTTGAGAGGTCGAGAGAGACCTTTAATATGGCACATTTTCATATGATGTTGCACACGACGACTAAGCCTCTCTCTAGAAATAGCAAAAGCCAGTGGGGCCAATGGGCATCCTTACCTAATAGACCGTTTTAATCTCATAGCCTTTGATAACTGACTGTTGACATTTATTTGTGTTGACACATTCCCTAACAAAGTAGCAATCATCTTAGTGAATTTCTCACTATAGCTGAGTTCTTTAAGAGATTGGAGGAATAAGTTCCATTCAAGCATATCATAGGCTTTGTGGAAGTCAATTCTAATGAACACCACATCTTGCACAGACTCTTCAGCAAAATTGAGACCTTCCCAAATATCTATAATAGCTTCAAGTATTGATCTACCCTTGAAAAATCCTTTTTGGTCCTCACTAAGCCATCTCTTCAATTGGTATGAGATTCTATTGGCAATCACTTTTGCAATATTCTTGTACCTTGTTTGAAGCATCATGATGAGACACTAGTTTTCAATCCTACTTTTGTAATGATTTTTATGGATAAGCTTGATGACACCATTGTTTTAGCATTCAAGGAGCGCACCAAAATCCAATGCCTCTTGCCAACCCAAGCAGAATGGGGTGGCCACCACTTGTCTGAAGGACTTGAAAAATTTATTTCTGAGGCCGTCAAGATCCGAGATTTTCCCAATGGGGAGCATATCAATAACTTCAAGAATCTCAGTATCAAAAATGGATGCATCGAGGAGAGACTTCATATTATGTGTTATTATCGAGGTAGATACTCTTAAGATGGTTAGCATGCAGTCCTGCATGTGGGAGAGAGGGGTGTTGAGACCCCAAGGAGTTGAAAGAAGTGTTCAACATTTATAGCACTGCTTTCTTAAAATATACTTGGAGGTTTTTCCTTTGAATTTCTTCCTCATATCTCAGCATGCCTCTGATTTTTCTTAGGCTCGTCTAGTATTAGTACGTATCTTTGTTCACTTCCTCCTAAAGGCACCAAAGCCTTTGATGAAGCTTCTCTCTCTTGCCTTCACTGAACATTCTTGTTGCCCTTCGGATCCCATAGAGGCACAAATGTAGAGGATAGTACAAAAACAAAATCACACAAAAATACTCAGAGAATAGAAAGAGACAAGAGATGACACCAGATTGGGTACAATCTCCCCCCACATACTCTAATGGATGAGTCTATTAGAGCATGTGTATTTGTAGGTAATTCATATTATATCCCAGATAGAAGATACATGAGGGCCATGCTTTGAAAAGCGTGTTTATGCTTTATTCACAAAACCATAATTTCTATTTTTACAAAACATTGCTTTCTAAAGTGATCTATTATTTTTACAGAAATAACTAAGAACTTCTATCTTCTAAAAATAACTATCTTCTTAATATTCTTCAAAATATCTCCAAAAATATTTGAATAAGTTCATGCACGTTCACACCCTCATGGATCTTCACTTGCTCAATCAAAACACAAAACACATTAAAAGTCGCAAGGCATTAAAATCCATTTAACATTCCAATATTCCATAAAGTATAACACGCCTCCCACTTGACAAGCAACTGACCTGAGTTGATAAGAATAAGATAGACATGGATGGCGAGTCACATGTCCCATCACTCAACAATCATAAGCATGTTCCATGTAAAAACAAATGCATGGAACTCAAAAACTAGAATTTAATGTGATTGTGAATGATAAGAACAAATCAAATGATCATAATGTGAATTTAGTGATGTTTTATGAGTCCATTGAGATTCTTCAAGTGAATGATTTTTATATTTAACCAAATATTGATGATATTGGTTACCTTTGTGTGTAGTAGTAACATCATAATCAAGTATTTTCTTTGGAACTTAAATTTCAGGAACCTCTTCTAACAAAGGATGATCATCTAAAATAGGAGTGAGTGGTAGAGTTCATTTAAATGATTTCAATAAAGTGATACGAAAAGAATTATGCATCTTCCAATAAGAAGGTATATCTAATCTAAAAGCATTCTCATTAATTTTGTGAATAATATGGAAAGGTCCATAATAATGTGGTGCAAGTTTTACCTTAGGATGTGTTGAAATATTTACAGACATCGTTTAATTATTTGTAACCATACTTAATCATTCATAAAAATCTTTATCTACTCGTTTCTTATAAACATTATGCATGTATTTTTCTTGAATCTTTTTAATGTGTTCATGAACCTCATGAAGTATGGAAGTATGATCTTGTACAAAAGAATCAGACATGGATATGTCAGTTTGAGTGATAGACATGGAAGTGGGAATCTTTTTACCATACATAATTTGATACGGTGCACATCTAGTAGTGGTATGTGTTGTTGTATTATATGCAAACTATAGTAAAGGAAGTTTCGCATCCCAATTACTTGGCTTATCTAAAGAATAACAACATTGTCGTCGAGATTTTCTCTCCTCTCTCATTCATGAAGGCCTACAGGAAACACATTCGATGAAGATAGCTTGAATTCCCTCAGAAGTCCGAGACATATCAAGGATGTCAAAGGGAGTTCACATGCAAACTTGGGAAGAGATCAAGTAAATCTAGGGTAGCAGTCAAAGCTGGTCAAACTTTCGAAATTAAGGTAAAAATTTAAATGTTTCCAAATCACATGAAAATTCATATACTTGCAAATCCTATCAAAGGCAGTCTATAGCCCGACTTTCACATGAAAATGGATTTTCTAGCACATTGATATACCATGTGCATTTTGTAAAAAATGTAATTTTTCTACTTAGACCCTACAAAATGTTGTCTAGGAATTTTTGTTAGCCATATGGTTTGACATGTATAAATATCTTATGTGGCTACATATTTGTATAAATTTTCAAGGCTATCAGAGCTTCCTAGACACCTTAATGCCACCTTGCAAACTTCCAAAGATAGTCAAACTTATATAAGGGAGAGTTGGATGGGAGTTTTTTCTTCTTATTCCTTAAGGAGACCTTTCAAAACATAGCCCTATAAATTTTCATCTTCATCAAAGGATATTTGAAGGTTCAAAGAGCAGAAAATCCAGTTTTTAAGGTCATCGTAGTTTCTTAGAATAAGATAATTGAAGGCTGGAAGGGCTACCACATGGCAAACAATGATTGAACCATGTTGTACAGTCTGGATGAGATCACATTCAAGGGTGGAGATGCACTAAAGCATAAAGCAAGGATGATCCACGAATTTCTTCATCCGATAAGCCTTTTTTGATGACCAAAGCTCAATAATGTAGATTTTGTCCAAAAATAGTAGCTTATCTTATCCAAATTGATGTCAACCCTGATCTAACAGTCCAGAACAACCCGAGATCAAATGGTGTAAAATCAAGGCACCTTTTTTCTCCTCTTTACCCTAGATGTCATATAAAGAACCAATACTAACCATCCATTTGATAAATCGAATGGTTGTAACCAAAAGAAGCTGATCTTAGGGTTCAGAGTTGATTTCTCTAGATCCAAGGGCCCAAATTCATTCAAAAAACTATACAAATCCCCCTCTAGACTCCAAGGGCATCATTGTTAGGCATCCATAGGGCCCTTGCTACCACATGGTTTCCTTGAGACGATCACCCTTAGTTGAGCATGTGAGGATCCAAGGTGGGCTAGTAGGAGCATAGTTCCTAGAATCAATATTTACACTTCCACTCTAGGATAGGCTCATAAACATAGTTTCTCTTTCTTTGCTCACCCCAGTGGAGCGTGTGAGTGAGTTAGAGCTGGTTTTTTGAGACTTAGACTTCTTTAGAAACACATTACGATCCTAGAAAGACATAGGGTCAATGAAGTGGAACCTATTCTCTTATGTGTGACATTCGGTTGAACTGTCATGGTGCGAGGGTCTTGCAGACCACCTTTGACCAGTAGAATGCTTAGCTTGACATTTCACAACATTCATGTATATGTATGTCATAACAATATCTTCTAATTCATGTCTCTTTTCTCTTAGTATCTTATATGTTTTTACATGTCACCTTCTGCATTCATTCCATCCAAAAGAACCTATGAATATGAATTAAATTTGGAAAGTGTTTAAGAAGCTCGATATTTTTGGACCATTCTCATCATGCATTTGTCTTGTGTTCATATGTTCCCCTTTCTCTAATCAAATCATGACATCTCTTCCCCCAATATCCAACTTCATCTTCACGTTCACATTTTTTATTACATAAACCTTCCAACACTCACTAGCTTCATACACTCTACATGTGCCACGACCGGAACCGATCTACGCGGATTACGATCACCTCCACATTTGAACCCGACGTGAAATGCAATATGGCATTTGCTTCTGATCTTGTTGGGAGGTTGTGATCCATATTCTTTTGTTTCATATTTTTCATCCTCATCACATCATCATCATGATTCTTGAGTGTTGCACTAGATTTCTCACAATATCATGCACATTTTCATCGTGAAGTAAACGCATTTGTGAGAGATTTAGAGCATCGTGCATCACTTGCACATTCACATAAGATGAAGGACTCAAATCCCTTATTGTTGAGAAACAAGGCCCAAGAATAGTCTTTTCTATGTTGAGAGAGAAGGGAAAATTCAATGGCATCTACGTTAGAAGCTACTTAGATTTGTTTGAAGAGCAAGCTATGATTTTTGGTCTTCCCGAAGATCTCTTAATATCATTCTTTGAACGAATTGTTGATAGCTCTATCATAAATTGTGTCCCTCAGTATGACACCCTTCCTTAGAGTGATTTCAGAAAGGACATGCTCAAAGAATTCTATCTTGATAGGATTATAGCCAACATAATCGGGATGGATTCCTACGATGGGTCAATTCCCCAAAGCCTAGTAGCTCTATTACACACTTAAAAAATGAGTATATTAGACGCTATGAACAACTTCCTAATGAGGATAAGATAACTTTGTAACCTGATCTTGTGATCAATTTTCTTAAGCTTCTTCATCTTGAAACTCGTAGGGAAGTTGAATGGAAATTAGAAGAGCTAGATAAGTGCTATGTTCTTACTGATAATTGGCAAAAAGTGTGTAAATTAGTAGAGGCTATAGCCCATAGACATCAAAGACAATCCATGCGTTATGAGCAAACTATTCTTCCTCAAGCTTACCTTCAACAAACTAAGGAGCAAGTTAGGGAACAATCCCATGCTATGCTTTTTGACTCTTCTCCTATTCCTCAAATGATGGAGCCTATTCAAGGTTTTGAAGTAGATCCAAAGAAAACTCGAGTTGAACAATCTCAAGTGCAAATTCTCACTAAGCAAATGGAATGTCTTCTTGCTACACAATCAATTTGACTATAGATGCTTTACAATCAAATTACATCAAAATCCACAAGTAGCTCCTACTCAAGCATATCAAGTTCCTCCAATGCATAATCGTTCAATGCAAAATCCTCATCCTCATGTGCAAAATCCTCAAATGTATCAAAACATGTATCCTCAAGCTTCTCAAACAGCTTTTCAAAATCTTCAAAATCAAAATTTTCAAAATCATCAACCGTATACTATGGAAGCTCCTCTTGCACCTAAGTACCACATGTTCCTCCCCAAGCTCCTAAAATACATCAATTACCTCATCAAAATCCTAATTATCCTATTCAAGCAATTCTTTATCAACAAAATACTCAATTTCAAAATTTCCCACCACAAGTTAATCCTCAAAATCAAAATGGTTTTGTGCATGGTCCTCGTAGGTGTCCTTCGTGTGATTCGTTAGAGCAATTTTTGAGAGATTGTGAGCTATTGAAGGCCGCTAAAGAGCAATGACTAGTAATAGACATAGACAAGAAAATTTGTGACTATCGATGTAGGCTACCTTTGCAAGGAAATTATGGTAAGGGAGGAATGAAAAAGCACTATGAAAATATAACCATAACAGATGTAGGAACTAGAGGGGTTGATGAACAAGAAGTACAATCGAGTAAATTTGCAAAGGAAGTTGACTTTGCTGTAGAGGCTTTAGTAAGAGATGGAGATGAGATTAGGAGAATAATGGCTTGGGAGTCACCGATAGAAGATAAATCTCTTATTTCTCACATATCCAATGTAGAAGAAAAACGAAAAAGAGATGAAAATGAGCCTAGTGAAAGAAGAGTGACTCCAAAACAAACGTCGGAGGCAATAGAAACCATCATAGAGCAAGGGGAAACATCACAACCCAAAGATAAAAAACAAGAACCACAATCCAATGAACAAAAACAAGACGAGAAACAAAAAGTTAAGAAGACAAAGCAAAGAAAAATGGAACCAAAGCCTTTAGAGAAATAAGAACAATCAAACCAAACTCAAGACCAAACATAAGAACATGAACAAAAACAAGATCGTAAGCAGAAACAAAAGAAACCAAAGAGAAAACCTAAAGCCATCTTGATTTCAAAAATTGAGAGAAAAATAAATGCTATGGAGATTTTAGATCACATTTTGCTTAAGAGTCAAGTGACTATGTCTTAAGAACAAGTTTTCTCTATTACAAAGCTTATTTTTAAACATAAATTTATCAGCCTAATTAAAAGGAAGAGGTTCCCGCTTAATCTAGATATTGATATGAAAGATGCTCTAGATCAAGGTCAAGCTATGAATGAAGCCTTAAACTTGTGAAGAGATCGATAGGAATGTGCTTGAAGATGAAGAGGTGTTGCAAAGTCCTTGATCTACACCAGCCAAATGAACTCAAGGAGTATATGGTAGGCCCTTTTAGCTTGCCAATGGATGTATTAGACACCCTATGTACCTTGGAAGATCACTCACAGAAAGATAGATCAAAACAGATAAGTTGGAGTTAGCTCATAGGTGAAAAACTTGCTATTTTGGTTCATACACCTGTCCACTGTTTTGCATAATTCTCTGAGCACTGCAGCAATTAGCTTAATTCCTCTTGGGGAAGTCTAGTTAACTTAAAGAGCTAACTCTTAAGAGTAATCTCATAAAAAATAATGAACCATACACTGAGAATGAGTTTTAACAAGTGATGACATCATCCCGATTTTCACGGGCTGCTATAGTTTGAGACCAGTTAGCAGAAAAATGAACATAACTCCAGATTTAAGAATCCAATGATTATGAAAATTTGTATGCTTATACTTCACAGTACTTGAATCCAAAAATCTTTAAATCATGGAATTTGGATACGTACACACTGAGATAAAGCTCTGACAAGATGAGTACAAAAGTCGGGTACCTGACAGAGAAGTGAAAATGAACTGACAGTGTTGACTTCAACTGCACATAACTGAAGATTGCAACATCCAAATGACATGAAAATTAGAGAGAATATAGTAGACTAACAGAGCTAACTTTACCAAGTTAAATCACTGAAAATGATGCACCAAGCTCAGAGAAAACATCTCTGCAATCTGAGTGAGAAAACTGAGAGTAATGGCAGTGAGTAGTACACTTAACAAGAACATGGAAATATGAACCCAAATGATAATGAAAATGAAATTATATTGCTTGTACAATACAATGGACTTATTGATACATATGTGTGCCTTGGAATCACACCTTGATAGGGCATAAAGCTCAGCTCTTGGAGGTCTTCACATAGGTCTCTCTAACCACGACTAAAGCTGCCATCTATTTATAGTTGAGTTTGGGAGGCTAACTTCCCTCAATCACTCTCCAATCAATGAGTGATCGATTTGATTCTTTACCTACCACAAATCACGAATTCGTGGCTCCTCTTTCCCTTTTTGATCATGTGACTTTACATAGTCTTCATTTTGAAGCTTCTTTTATGACTTTGTGGGACTCAAGCCAATACTTAGGCTTGTCATAGAGTTGCTCCAACAGCTCCCCCTCAAGCCAATTATGCTTGAGGTCTTCAATCTTCCAAGATTACCTGCAAACCAATCATAGCCTTGAATTTGCAAAGCTTTGCACCATCCAATGCTTTGGTTAGAATATTTGCACATTGTTGATGAGTGGACACAATGATATTTGAATTTCTTTGCTTAGAACCTTCTCTCGTACATAGTGATAATGAACTTCAATATGTTTAGTCCTTGCATGAAAAATAGGATTAGAAGCTAAGTGAATAGAACTCATATTGTCACAAAAAATAGTTGGAGTTCCAAACTCCAATCCAAGATCTTTGAATAATGTCTTGATCCACATAGCTTCCTGAGTAGCTATGGCAAGACCTCTATATTCAGCTTCAGTAGAAGAGAGAGCAACTGTGGGTTGCTTCTTGGATGACCATGAAATAAGCTTTGAACCTGCAAAGGTAAGATAACCTGAAGTGCTCCTTCTATCTTCCTTGGAGCCAGCCCAATCTACATCAGAAAATAGCTTCAAACCTAAATCAGATACATAAGGATAATAAAGTCCTTCATTTATGGTTCCTTTGAGATACTTGAGAATCCTTTTGGCATCATCCATATGTGGTTTCCTTGATGTGTGCATAAATTGACTTAGCACACTCACAGTGTAACATATATCTACTCTTGTCAATGTGGCATAGTTGAGACTACCCACTAGACTTTGATATGATGTGATGTCCTCTATGAGTTCACCTTCATGTGAGCTCAATTTGTGATTGATCTCCATTGGAGTACCTGCAGTCTTACAATCTTGCATCTTGAATTTTGCCAACATGTCCTTAATGTACTTTCTTTGAGTGAGAAACAAACCATGATCTTTGTAGACAACTTCCAAACCTAGGAAGTAGGTAAGTGAACCCAAATCACTTATCTTGAACTCTTCTCTCATCTGATCTTTGATCTTCTTCATACCATCTGCATCATTTCCTGTCAATATAATATCATCTACATATACACATAAGTAGATGATCTCTGAATTACTCTTTTTAATAAAGAGTGAAGGATCTGCCTTGCTTGGTTGAAAGCCTTTGTCTTGCAAGAATGAAACAAGCCTGAAATTCCAAGCTGTTGGAGCTTGCTTGAGACCATACAATGCTTTGTTAAGTTTACACACATAATCACGATAAACTTGATTCTCAAAACCAGGTGGTTGTGCCATATATACCTCTTCTCTTATCCAACCATTCAAGAATGCATTCTTTACATCTAGTTGAATATCTTCCAATTCTTGGAAGAGGCAATACTAAGCAAAACCCTAATAGTAGGCATCTTTGCCACAAGAGAGGTCTCCTCATAATCAATTCCCTGAGTTTGTGCAAAGCCTTTTGCTACAAGCCTTGCCTTATACTTGTTAATGGAACCATCAGAATTCTTCTTGACTTTATAGACCCATCTTGAGCCTATTACCTTCATGGATGAAGCCTTGGGCACCAAATCCCAGGTGTTGTTTTCCTCAAGTGCTTCAATCTCTTCCTTCATTGCATGCTTCCATTCTGTTTTTGCTTTGGTCTCTTCAAATGATGATGGCTCCTCTTGGTTTATGTCCTGTGCTATGTAGATAGAATGTTTAGTTACTAATGAGGTGTCAAACCCATACCTTTCTGGTTTTTCTTTTCCCTCATAGATCTTCTTAGGCCACGATGTGATGATTCTGCCTCATGTCCAAGTTCGTGCAATTTTGCTTTACCTTTAGACTTCCATGCTTTGATCTTTTCCATATGAGATTCTTCATCATCCTCCAAGGTGTCTTGTTCTTCAATCTTTGGTTGTTCTCTACCAAGCTTTGGAAAATCTTCTTCAAGATTATATGGTAAATTTACCTTCTTGCATGAATCTGCATACCATGAATTGTTTTCATCAGAAACTACATCTCTGCTTACCAAGAATCCTTTGTTGGTAGGGTTGTATAACCTGTAGCCCTTTTGATTGTTGTCATATCCAATAAATACACACATTTCTGCCTTTGGATCCATCTTGCCTCTAACATGTGAAGGAACATGAGCAAAAGCAATACATCCAAAAATTTTACAATGATCTAAGCTTGGTCTTCTTCCATTCCAAGCCTCATATGGAGTCATCCCATCAAGGGATTTTGAAGGCAACCTGTTAATCAAGTAAGTGGCTGTAGATACAGCCTCAGCCCATAAGTAATTAGGTAAATTCTTTTCATTTAACATAGACCTTGCAGCTTCAACAATTGTCCTATTCCTCCTTTCTGCCACTCCATTTTGCTCAGGAGTGTACCTTGTAGTTACCTCTCTTTTGATTCGTCTTTCTTGAAGAAAAGAATCAAACTCATGGGAGAAGTATTCTCCCCCTCCATCTGAGCCTTAGCCTTTTTAGTGATTTACCTGTTTGATTCTCCACAAGAGCCAAATATCTTTTGAAACATGAAATAACTTCATCTTTGTGTTTCATAAAGAATAGGATAGTCCATCTGTTGCAATCATCAATAAAGGAGACATAAAACCTTGATCCAGATATTGAAGCTTCCTTGCTAGGTCCCCATACATTTGTATGAACCAACTCCAAGAGATCTCCATGCATATAACCTTTCTTTATGAATCGTAACCTGTGAGACTTTCCAAATTGACATGCACTACACTTATAAATCATATGTTGTTTTGACAAATTAGGGAGTCCAAGTACACTTTGGTCCCTGCAAATTTGCTTTAATGACCTTTCACCAATATGCGCCAACCTTTTGTGCCATACTTCCAATTCTGTGAGTGTCTGACTACCATAATTAAAGAGAGCAATGTTTCTAGTGTCGTGTAATTCAAATGTGAACAATCTACCTGTCTTTTCACCTTTTGCAATTTTTCTAAATCCTTGACTTGGATCTTCAACAAATGCTCCTGCCTTTGTGAACCTGACTTGCAACCCTTTCTCTACTATCTGCCCAATACTTATCAAATTCTTTGTAATGGTAGGGACATAGAGTACCTTACTGAGTAGGTTGATGTTTCCATCAGGTGCTTTGACATTGCCTATTTTCTCCACAGGATGTTTTGTATCATCTCCTGTTTGTACCTCATGCTTATTCCTTGGATCTTCTAAATCTGATAGGAGTGCAACATTTCTTGCCACATGATTTGAACAACCTGAATCTATGTAGAAAACATGCTCATAAGATTTACCTTGTGGCATAGCCATGTTCATGATCAATAATGAATCCTCTTTGTTTGAGTCTTCTGTGTAGTTATTGTAGTCTCTCCTTCCTTTGTAGCCTCCTTGATAGTTTGAATGATTGTAGTTGTTGTAGTTGCCATGATAGTTGTTGAACCTTCCTCTTGAGTAGCCATAACTTCCTCTATTGTATCTTCTACCTCTTTGATTCCTGGAATTCCTTAAGCAGTTTTCAGTTGTATGATTAGTTAGTCCACAAATAGAACATGGGTTAGAGTCTTGGGATCTCCCCCTGCCTTGTCTACCTCCTCTTCCTCTACCTCTGCCATGTCTTCCTCTTCCTGCATAGTTATCTTGATATGTACCTGCTTCATCATCCACTTTCTTTGCCTTTCCTTTGTTATCTTTGGACTTGCTTTTATCAGTGTATAAAGCTGAAGATTGATTACCTTAAGAGCTTTCTCCATTTTTTATAAGCTTTGCCTCTTGAGTAAGTAGTTGTCCAATGAGTGTATTGAAATTAGGTACATGCATGTCCATGTACAAGTCCATAGGTGTGGTGAATGCTTCCCACTTGTCATCTGCCTTCAAGCCATTGATGACCTGCCTTACAATTTTCTCTTCATCTATTACCTCTCCAATGCTTCCCAACTGATCCGCTATGTCCTTGAGCTTTGTGACAAAATCAATCACATTTTGTTTGGGAGCCTTCTTAAAAGTTGTGAAATCCAGCCATAGTTGATGCTTCCTAGCTTTGGTACTTGAAGAAAAGAAAGCTTCAAGTGCATCCCACACTTCGTGAGATGTCTTACAACTTCTAATGTGAGGCAACAAAAAATCTGAGATAGAGCTGAGGAGATAAGACCTTGCAAGTGCATCCTTGGAGCACCATGTGGTCAATCTTTCTTGCTCTTCTTGTGTTGGTTGACTTTTGTTCCTGAAACTTTGCATAACTTCATCTCCAGCCACATAACCATATAAACTTCTACCTTGGAGATAAGCTTCCATTCTTAATGACCAAGTTGAGTAGTTATCTCTGTCCAATTTGTCAATTGATGAAGGAAATCCATCTGCCATGTTGTCGAACCTTGCTCTAATACCACTGTGAAGAGATGGATAGGTCATTAGGAAAAAAGGTGAACCCTGGATGGGCCTTTTAGCTCAAAGAGTGATTAGTGATGGACCAATGAGAAGAGGGTGGTGGCCACAGTCTAGTCCCTTAATCACATAGACTAGGCATAGGCTTCCCTTGTTTTTGTGTGGTCAAAGAGCTAGAAACCATGTAGAATTGGTGGTTTTTCTTTCAAGATGGTTTTGAGAAACTCGAAACTCATTTAGAGCCATCCGATTCATAGAATATGTAAGGGCCACGATTGAGTTTAAAAAGTCAAGGCACGGATCAATTTGCACCCTTGGATTAGCTGGAGATTGAATGGCTGAGATCCATGCAATCATTACAAGAGGCGCCATTTGGAGAGAACCGTTGGATTTCGGCTTCAATCGAATGGTCCAATTTGAATTGTCAAAAATTTCAGCGCCTCAGTTTGTAGCCATTAGATGTAGGAAGGATCCGATGGCTTGGATTCACCCCAAACATCAAAAAGGCGCCATCGAATTGTAGCCACTAGATCTGCCTCATATCTGACGGCCGAAATGCATCCGAAAAAGAGGCTCAGCCCCATTCGCGCGCATCCATTCGATTTGGGATGATCCGACGGCCATTCTTTTTGCAGAGATGTGCACAAGTCTTGTCCCCACTCCCATGGAGTCTGACAACTTCTCTCTCTACTCTCACATGGCATTTAAATTAAGCCATCGATTAGAAGTATCCAACGGCCGCAAAACCTCACGCCTGAGAGCTCAAATTCGAAAAATTTTATCCTATTATTTTATTCAACAATACCATGGTGGTTTTGTGTGCCTGCTAAAACCCATAGATTAAGCTTTTTAATCCCTAAAAATTAGGGATCCTTACAAGGCCCATGCAGGGTTCACCTTTTTTCCTAATGTATGTGCTTGAAGATGAAGAGGTGTTGCAAAATCCTTGATCTACACCAGCCAAATGAACTCCAGGAGTATATGGTGGGCCCTTTTAGCTTGCCAATGGATGTATTAGACACCCTATTTACCTTGGAAGATCACTCATAAAAATATAGATCAAAACAGATAAGTTGGAGTTAGCTCAGAGGTCAAAAACTTGCTATTTTGGTTCATACACCTGTCCACTGTTTTGCATAATTCTCTGAGCACAGCAGCAATTAGCTTAATTCCTCTCGGGAAAATCTATTTAACTTAAAAAATAATGAACCATAAACTGAGAATGAGTTTTAACAAGTGATGACATCATCCCGATTTTCATGGGCTGCTATAGTTTGAGACCAGTGAGCAGAAAAATGAACATAACTCCAAATTTAAGAATCCAATGATTATAAACATTTGTATGCTTATATAAGACAGTAAGCTCAATCGAAAAAGCTTTAAATCATGGAATTTGGATAAGTACACATTGAGAAAGAGCTCTGACAAGATGAGTAAAAAAGTCGGGTACCTGACAGAGAAGTGAAAATGAATAGACACTGTTGACTTCAACTGAACATAACTGAAGATTGCAACATCCAAATGACATGAAAATATGTGAGAATATATTAGACTTATAGAGCTAACTTTACCAAGTTAAATCACTGAAAATGATGCACCAAGCTCAGAGAAAACATCTCTGCAATCTGACTGAGAAAGTTGCGAGTAATGGCAGTGAGTAGTACACTTCACAAGAACATGGAAATATGAACCCAAATGATAATGAAAATGAAGGTATATTGCTTGTAAAATACAATGGACTTACTGATACATATGTGTGCCTTGGAATAACACCTTGATATGGAATAAAGCTCAGCTCTTGGAGGTCTTCACATAGGTCTCTCTAACCACGACTAAAGCTGCCATCTATTTATAGTTGAGTTTGGGAGGCTAACTTCCCTCAATCACTCTCCAATCAATCAGTGATTGATTTGATTCTGTACCTACCACAAATCACAAATTCGTGGCTCCTCTTTCCCTTTTTGATCATGTGGACTCAACCACTTAAGATTCTTTCACTTTTACATTAAGTAAACTCTAAAAAAATGACAAGAGGTAGTTCACAAGTGAAATTTACATAGTCTTCACTTTGAAGCTTCTTTTATGACTTTGTGGGACTCAAGCCAATACTTAGGCTTGTCATAGACTTGCTCCAACAAAACTTTGATGAAGCTGATGAAGAGGAATTTGGTGGTGATGAAGTAAATGTAAAAAAAAAAACTCTTTGGACCTATTCAACCTGACCATGAAAATCATGAGAACAATCCTGAAAGTCACTTTGAAAGCAAACTTAGGTCTAGAGGTACATTAGAGATGCATGTTAAAATAGGAAATGATAAGAACGCTATCACTGTAAATGCATTAGTAGATTTCGGCTCTGAAATCAATGTGATTTCAAGAGAAGTCTATGGTAATTTTCGATGGCCCATAGATAAAGATTGTGGATGGCATATGAGAACTACAGATAATGGTGTAGCTACCCTATATGGAGCTTGTGCTAATGTGCCCATATCCATAGGAGGAATCACAAAAGAGTGTTACTTTTTTATTCATAATAATTGCCTCTATGAAGTTCTCTTAGGTCAGCCCTCTATTTGTGAGAGTCATATGGAAACTAAAGCCATGGATGATGGGTCTACGTATGCTAGAATAAAGTCTAAGGATGGAATTCAATCACTTCAAGTCATGACGGTAGGAATTCTAGGAATTGATTGTCAATTAGAAAGAAACCTATTATTACTTAGGGTCATGAGCATGCTTGTAGTGATTGTGCACCTCGATTCATGTTTGGAGCTACATATGATCAAAATTTTGAATAGAATTCATTGTTGAGCGAGACAACAATGGACATTGGTTTGACATCTCGTAACCAACCAACCTATAGAATAGTTTGTCCCTTTGGTCACCACATTCTAGATTAGATTTTCTTCATAAGAGTCAATTGTCCAAATCCTTTATCCAAAAAATCCAAAAAGATTATAAAACCAACAAAATCATGGAACATGATGAGGACATTGAGCATGTGATTGAGATATCTCATTGTTTCTCTACTGTCGAGGAGTTAGAGTTATGTCTTCAGCAAAATTCTAATTTCCATACTATTCGTCTTTCTTCCCTTGATGAGTATGCTCTAATCCATGAGTATGCTCTCAATGTTGACAAGTGCTCAAAATTGATGCAAACCCTTGATGCCTTAGTTGAAACAAAGTACAAAATTGTAGACAAGAAAATCAAACCCATAGCTCAACCATTGCCCTTGTTGGAGATAAACGTCGATGGAAGCACGCAAACAGAACAAGGAAGAAGAAGAAGCTTGGAGCTCAACACACAATACTGAATGTATTACTAGAGAATGTACAAAGATAAGTAGCCCATTAGGGCAATAGGCGTATATACAAGCCGGGGGAAAAAACTCCTAACGAGGGAAAAAAGTGCCCTGATGGTCATAGTGTATTCACACACATCACTACCTAAATATATTAACAAATCCCCCCTTCGAGTGATGGGGTGAACAAGGAGCTGGCACTCATGTATAAAGAAGTGCCAAGCTATGTGGAAGTCACTCCACAAAAGGAAGTAAGCCCAAAGCTTTGCGGAAAGCTTCAAACTTCTCCCTAGGTAGAGCCTTCGTGAAAAAGGTCTGCAATGTTCTCCTGCATGGGCACATATGCCAAGCTGATCTCCCCACTAGAGAACCTCTCCCTGACACAGTGATGATGCACCTCAATGTGCTTAGTGTGAGAATGGAACACAAGGTTTCTCGCATCTGCCAATGTGCTCTGACTATCAGGGAAGATGGTGGCGGCAGAAGTTTGACCAACACTCAAATCAGCCATAAGGCGTCTGAGCCACATACACTCAACAGTCACTGTGAAACCTGCCCTATACTCAGCCTCACAACTAGAAGTGGCCAGAGTAGGATGCTTCTTGCTCAACCAAGATATACATGAGCTACCAAGCATGAAGCAAAAGCCACTAGTGGACACAGGAGTGTCATAGAAACCAGCCCAATGAGAGTCAGAAAAAGCATGCAAATCTGGTGGTAGTGATCCCCCCTTGGGATAAAACAACCCAAGTAGCCGAGTATCACTGAAATAGCGAAAGATGCGCTTAACTGCCTACCAATGCTTGACTTCTACGCAATGCATAAACCTTCTCATCTATGAGACAGCAAACTGAATATCTGGCCGAGTAATGCATAAGTAAATCAAGCATCCAACAGCATGCTGATAGAGAACAGCATCAAATGCATCTCCAGCATCATGAAGACTCAAACCTAAACCTGTCTCCATAGGAGTGGCAATAGGCTTACAGTCTTCAAGGCCAAAACGCTTCAATAATGTGTCAATATATTTCATTGGACACAAAGCCATTCCACCATCAACTTGCATAAACTGAATGCGCAAACAGTGATGCAAATGCCCCAAATCAGACATCTCAAATGAGGCATGCAAATCAGCCTTAAAATCAGCAATATGCTTCTCAATAGGACCAGTGAGGAGCATGTCTTCAACATAGACAAGAATGATCAGAAGCACATCATTAGCATGCTAAACATATAAGGTGCTTTCAGTTGGACTGTTCTCAAAACCATGTGCAATCAAAGAGGCATGTATCTTCTCATACCAAGCACGTGGTGCTTGCTTTAAACCATATAATGCCTTCTTTAACCTACACACTTGTTTTCCATGCCCTTTCTACACAAAGCTCATGGGGCTGAAAAACATACACTTCTTTATGCAAGTCACCATTCAGAAATGCAATTTTAATGTCCAACTGATGTACATTCCAACGATGATGGGCTGCAAGTGCACAAATGCTCCAAACAGTAGTCATAGGGCATGTAGGTGCAAAGGTCTCATCAAAATCAATGCCTCTTTCCTGCGCATAACCCTTTGCAATAAGCCTAGCCTTATACCTGTCAACTATACCATCAAGTTTATGCTTCAGCTTGTATACCCACTTAGTGCCAATGGCCTTCTTGCCACGCGGAAAGTCACATAAAGACCAAGTATCATTCTTCATTATTGCATCATATTTAGATTGCATAGCAGCCATCCAATTTTTTGAAATTTGTACTTCATCAAACGAAACAAGCTCATTCTCATCACAGAGACTAGATGCAGCCATAGCATAGCAATCTGATGCAAAAAAGGCACTATGAGAGCCTGAATGAGTACGATATGAGAGAGGTGCATCTAATTTGCTGTCACGCAAAGTCTGCACCAGCCATTTTCGAATAATTTTTACCTCCTCAACATCACCTATCTCATCAACTAGTGCATCATGTAAATCTGGATCAGAAATGGAATGATCTACATCATCACATGAGACCTGCAAAGGCTAAGAAGTTGCCTCATTGGGACCAGCAATAGACTCTCCACATGTCTCTGGAGCTAACAGATGTCTCCTTAGTACATGAAAGCAATGGTTGAATAGCATCTTCCAGAAAAACAACATCACGGCTAACCAGAATGCGTTTAGTCTATGGATGATACAGACGATAGCCTTTACTTTCAGAACTATATCCAACAAAAATACATTTTAGTGCTTTATCATCCAACTTTCTGTGATGTTTTTCAGGCACTAATGCATATGCCAAACAAACAAAAACACACAGATGAGCAACAGATGGCTTGCGATCATGCCAAGCCTCAGATGAAGTGATAGACTGCAGCGCTTTAGTGGGACACGTGTTCAGTACATATGCTGCACACATGACAGCCTCAAGCCAGAAACTATGTGGTAAAGCTTGACTCTTGACCATACACCTGGCCATCTCCATGAGTGACCTGTTCTTTCATTCATCAACTCCATTCTGTTGAGGTGTGTATGGCACTATACATTGGTGTTTTATCCCACGTTCAGCCAGAAATACATTAAAATCAGAAGACATATATTCCCCCCCTCGATCAGAATGGAGGATGCCCATTTTACATGCTGACAGATTTTTAGCCAAAACCAAAAACTATTTCAAGTAGATGAACACTTCGGATTTTGCCTTCAATAGATATACCCATGCATGCCTCGAAAAAACATCGATGAAAGTCACCAAGTAAAGATAATTCCCAAAAGAAGGTGTCTACATAGGACCACAGACATCACTATGTACAAGCTGCAATTTTTGAGTAGCCCGAACTGAACCATCTTTTGGAAAGGACGAACGCTGCATTTTGCCCAAAATACAACCTTCACAAACATGTTTTCAAGGTGCCTCAAGTTTGGGCAAAGAGGACACCATTTCAGATTTCTATAGGCGTAGCAAACTAGCAAAATTCAGATGACCAAAGCGTGCATGCCAACGCTTTGCATCTGACATAGCCTGAGAATCATTTACTGCACATGCCAAATCATTTACTACACATGCCAAATCATTTACAGATCTTTCATAGTCTATGAGCTTATACAGCCCACAACATACAATGTTAGAAGCAATAATCACATCGCCATTTGACAGATCATGAACTGTACACCTATCATCAACAAATTTCACAACCAAACCAATCTTGACTAATGCAAAAACTGATAACAGGTTCTTCTTGATCCCTAGCACAAGTAAAGCATTTGACACAGTGAAAGAACTACCATCAGCAGTATTCAAAATGATCTTACGAACTCCCATAATAAGATAAGAGGAGTTGTTGGCGCATGTAATAGTATTCCCTGTAGGGGTAGGCTCGAGTGAAGAGAAGAAACTGCGCTGTGAGGTAATATGTTTGGTCGCCCCACTGTCAAAATACCAAACATCTGAGTCTACTACAGACATGCACTGCTCATGAGAAGATGGGTCTAAACTATAAACAGTAGTGAACACCCATTCTTCTTCTTGCACAAGATTAGCAGACTCTGTTTTTGGTGTAAAGCCCTCTGCAACAACCATTCCAGCCTCTTTCTTCTTTGCCTCTTTAGCAGCCAGTTTTGGAGAGTTCTTTATGATATGATCATTCCCTTTACAGTACTTACAAAACAATTTCTACTTTTCTCATTTCTTCTCATCTTTATCTTCCTTCTTCAAATATGCAGAATTAGCAGATTTTTGCTTACTAGTATGAGAGCTCCATTTTCCTTTGCCCTTCTAACTAGCCAGGAAGGCTTGATCTGCAACTCGCATAATGGACCTGTTCTGCCTGGACTGATCTTCGTGCAATAGAACAGAGACTAACTCCTCAAATGTTAAGGCATTTGGATTGCCTTTCATCATCAACCAGAGAGTAGAAGCAAAACTCTCATATGAATAAGGAAGACCATTAAAAACGGTCTGCACAAGTGAGCTATCTAGTATAACCTCATCAGCAGAAATCAACTATTCCTTCAAGTCTTTGATCACCTTCCTTCATGTGCTCACTCTCCAACTGTTTTCGGAGGTAAGCAACACGAGCCTCATTCCTAGCTTGGTACAATGTGGTAAGTGTATGTCAAGCATTCTTAACTGTTTTGCAAGAGCGAATATGAGGAATAATGGCACGTTTGATAGACAAAGCTATCAATGCATGTGCCTGGGCATCTCTGCCATCCTAATGAATCTGCTCTACAGTAGGTGCAGCAGAAACTGCAACATAAACAAGAATATGTAGAATATCATCATCTTCGACACCTTCTGCATCGGCTTTAGTACCTGCAATTGTAACTGTTGCAGGTGTGATAGGACATTTTTCGACACCCTATACAATGTTCCACAGTCCTTTTGCAACTAACACATGTCGCATCATATAATCCCATAACGGGTAGTTGGTACCATCCAACTTATCCTCAACAGCCAACATAAGGAATACATCATTGCTTTCAGCCATGGCTGGTGACTAAAATACCTTGATGTAGAAAATTGATTGTATCTGCAAAAGTTGAACAGAACTGCCCAGACAAATTCCACTAGACTTGTAGCAGTCATTGAGACGCTTATACTGGCGAACAGAAACTGGTATATACCTTTGGCACAAAAAGACGAAATAGCCTGCATAAGCACTGTGATAGTGCATTCGGAGGTGGAAACGAGCTCAGATCGCGATTTTGGCACCACACAGCCAAGCTGTTTTGATCTCAAAAACACGCTGAGTATGCTCACCAAAATTCGTGCGATTCTAAGATTGCAAATGGAGGAGTGTCGACGGTGCCCTAGATGAATCGACGACCTGCTCTGATACGAATTGTTGGAGATAAACGTCTGTGGAAGCACGCGAACAACACAAGGAAGAAGAAGAAGCTTCGAGCTCAACACACAATACTGAATGTATTACTAGAGAATGTACAAAGATAAGTAGCCCATTAGGGCAATAGGCGTATATACAAGCCGAGGGAAAATAACCTCCTAAAGAGGGAAAAAAGTGCCCCGGCGGTCCTAGTCTGTTCATACACATCACTACCTAAATATATCAACCCCAAGGAAGTAACAAAAAAATTATTGATGTGAAAAATGATCCAATTATTTGAGATAAGAAAAACATAGGACATACATTCACGTATGAGACAATCAAATAGGTTAAAATTGGTAGAGATGATGAATATCTTTTGCTAGCAGAGAGAGATAAATTTGAGAGAGTCATACGTAGCCATGGAAAAGCCTTTACTTTGTATCCTCACGAGACTTGTTGTGCAGATCCTAAGCTAGTTGCACCCATGATAATCTTACTATTCCACATATTCCATGGAATCTTCGCCCTATACCAATTCAAAAGGCTCACTTACTTGAGCTAATCAAACTACTCAAGGAGAAGATAAACATGAGAATTTTAGAGCTATCTTTTGCACCTTACTCAAAAAGCTAGTTCACTGTGCCTAAAAAGAATGGGAAACTATATTTTATTCAAGATCTCCAATCTGTCAATAAAGTCATCATAAGGAATGTAAGAACAAGACCAATTGTAGATGAGTTTGTTGAATCATTTTCAAGACATTTTATCTATTCAATGGGTGAATTATATTCCGGATATGACCAATTCCAATTAGTAGTTGATAGTCCTGACATAACCACAATGAAAACTCCTTTAGGCTTAGTGCGAATGTGTACTTTACCTCAAGGAGAGACTAGTTTTGTGGCTCATATGATGAGTGCTATGAATATGTTCTTACATGATTTTATCCCTCATATAACCATACCATTCATTGATGATATTTCAATTAAAGGGAGTGAGGAACGTGTAAAGGACATTACTTTAGATTCATCTGGATGTTGTAAATTTGTTCTTGACCATATCTCTGGTTGTGAACAAATATTTCAATGATTTGAAGAGGTAGGTCTCATATTTTCCATAGAGAAATCTATTTTTGGTGTGAATGAGGTTCTTATTGTTTGACATTTATGTGGTCATTATGGTCGAAAGCCTTACCCACAAAAAGTTGATGCCATTAGCAAGATTTCAGAAACATGTAACAACGTGAGTGAGGTACGCAAATTTCTTTGTGCTTGCATCTTTTATGTTATTTGGATCCCACACTTTGCTCATGTTGTTGATTGTCTCTATGACTTGTTGAGGAAGAAAAAAAAATTTATTCGGACTAACAAACACACACAAGCTATGAATAAATTGAAGAAATTATTACTTGAAGCTCCCATCCTTAAGTGTGTAGACTATTCTGTTAACAAACCTATTATATTGACTATTGATATGAGTCATATTGGTATAGGTTGGGTCATAAGTCAAGATGATAGTGAAGGAAATAGATATGCAATTAGGTTTGGGGCGAAAATTTTACATTAAACACAATGAAACTATCCACATATCAAATGAGAACTATGGGTTATGGTAACAACTTTGACAAGAGACAAAGAATATTTTCATAGGTGCAAATATTAAAGTTGAGACTGATTGTTTGCCTCTCATTGGAATGACACCCATTCATCTCCTTATATAGCCGTGCGTAGATGGATCTCATATATTAAGTTCATAAATCTTGAGTTAGTTCATATTTCAGGTAAGTCAAATTCAGTTGCTGATATGTTATGGAGATCTATATTTGATGATGATCTTGAAAGTGATCTAATAAATAATGTGAACTTAGTTGACTATGTTCGATATATATACGAGTATGAGAAATTTCATGAGTCTGAGTACGAATATGAATTGACAGACATAAGAAAGTATTTGAGTACACTGCAACCATTACCTAGCTGGACTATGAATAGATTCTGTAACATTAGGAAACAAGCTTATGATTTTTTCCTACATAACAATTATCTTTGGAGACATGCTAAGGGTGAGGTTAAGAATCATAAGTGAGTCCTAAGAAAACGAGGTCTTCAGTTGTAAGTAATCAAGGAAATGTGTGAGACATTATGGGAAGGTCATAAAGGATTTTTTGGAACATATGAAAAAATTAGAACTACCTATTATTGGCCTAGGATGTATGTTAACATTAGTAGCTATGTTTCTACATGTTATACTTGTCAACTTCATTTATCATTCAAACATAGAGATCCATTGCATCCTACTTACCCACCCTATATTCACTACAAGTGGGTGGTAGATCTTGTAACTATGCCAAAAGGTATTGACAAAATGTGTTACATTGTACTTGCACGAGAAGACTTAACTAATCATGTAGAGGGACGTGCACTATGATTTTAGACCACTTACAATGTTTGCAAATTCTTTCTTGAAGATTTCATAAGTCGCTTTGGGTATATAGAGAAAGTAGTTGCTAATCGTGGAGAGTTAATTGCGAGAGAAGCTAAAGAGTTCTTTGAACATCATGGTATTCGTTTGTCTCTCACTATCTAAAACATGTAATGGTGACATCAAACAATGTCCTAGATTCTTACCTTTTGCACTTTGGGTAGAGAGAATGGTGTGCACAGATACTACTGGGTATATGCCTCCTGAACTCATGTACTGTCAAAAACCATTGTTTTCAATTCAGTCTCATATTTTTGCATGGTCAAATTTTCCTTCGTCTGAAAACATGTCTATTATTGTTTTTTTGAGTTTGCGCATTAAACAGTTCGAACAAGGTAAATTAAGACTTGATATTGCCATTGAAAACTTAAGAGGATCTAGAATGAAGAACAAGCATTATTTTGATAAAATTCATCGATTGCATCCTAAGCCAATTGAAGTAGGAGATTGGGTGCTCATTTATGATAATACATTTGACTCTCAATATGATGCATGCAAAAAGCTCACTCAACAGTGGTTCGGGCCATACATTGTATCAAAAGTCAACAACAATGGTACGTATGCTCTTTGTGAATTAAATGGTGTTGCACTAAAAACTTAGATTGCAGGTAAAAGGACAAAGCTATTCAAGAAACGTGATAATGACAAGTACATTTTGGATGAGAACATTGAAGAAGATGACAACAATGAGGATAATTCATAAATAGTAGTATCCATGATTAAAAACATAAAATAAAATAAAACACAATAATATATATATATATATATATATATATATATATATATATATATATATATATATATATATATATATATATATATATATATATATATATATATATATATATATATATATATATATATAACATATACATATACATATACATATACATATACGTATACATATACATATACATATACATATACATATACATATACATATACATATACATATACATATACATATACATATACATATACATATAGATGTATATATATATATATATATATATATATATATATATATATATATATATATATATATATATATATATATATATATATATATATATATATATATAAGTACTTTTTCAAGTTCATGTAGCTTTGTTTTTTTTCAAGTTCATTCCACTTTTTTTTTCATTCTTGTTTGTTTGCAACTTCACTTCATGCATGTTTCTTTTTAGTCTCTACATGGCATTACATATCCACATCACTTGAGTCAAAGGGGCAAATGATGATCTCTCTACTTGTGTAAAATTATATCTTAAGTAGTAATTTATCACTAAGAAATCGATTATAATCTAGGATTGTGGAAAGATAGGGTATGTAGATTTGGAGGTTTATTTTGGTGACATGACTTTCATATATAAACATGCATATGTATCCTATACCAAAAGCATAATTGTTGAAGTCCTAGCTCCTGCTATTGCATGTTATTCCATCCTTAGTCCCTATCATAAAGAAAAAAAACTGCTACATGTTCTCAGGAAGTTTACACTTTCTTCCACCCAAAAAAGTGATTGTAGCCATATAGTGGCCGAATCATCATCAAAAAAAAAGGAGAAGAAGAAGAAGAAGAAGAAGAGAGCAAGAAAAAGGAAGCTAAAGCACAGGCTATATAGGTAGATTTATGCATTAGTGGAGTTTAGTTAGCTTTCCTTGCATGCTATTAGAGAAAGAGCATATTCATATTTATGTAGGAAAGGATTTGATCTAAAATAACCTAAAGATGAAAGATGTCTCTTGCAAATCCTAAATCTTTGTTTATAATCGTATTTAAGGTAGATTGCTTTATGAAAAAGGTATAAATTTTTCTCCAAGATGAGAGGAACTGATGCTTAAAATGACTCAATACATCCACTTTAACTTCATATTGATGCTTGCTTGTTTTCTTTCTCGTTGTCAATGTTGAGTGTTCATTTGCATATATGTTGCCTATTTGTTCATGCATATTCATGTTGCCTGTTTCAATTCTTTCTATCATGCAAATTTTGCTTCATATCATAGTGTCTACTCATTATGTATATGATCATTTTTTTCTTTCATGTTTCTTATGATGCCTATAAAAGAATTTGATGCCTGGAACTTTTTGTTTTTCAGAAAGACTAGAGTGGCGCTTTCGGAGGAATCGCAGGTTTGGTGGGGACGAATGTCGTCGAGATTTTCTCTCCTCTCTTATTCATGAAGGCCTACAGAAACACATTTGGTGAAGGTAGCCTAAATTCCCTGAGAAGTCCAAGATGCATCAAGGATGTCAAAGAGAGTTCACATGAAAACTTTGGAAGAAATCAAGCAAATCTATGGTACCGATCAAAGTAGGTCAAAGTTTAGAAATTAGGGCAAAAATTTCAATGTCTCCAAATCACATGAAAACTCATATACTTGTAATCCTATCAAAGGAAGTCTATAGCCCGAATTTCACATGAAAATGGATTTTCTAGCACATTGATATGCCATGTGCATTTTGTAAAAAATGTAATTTTTCCACTTAGACCCTAGAAATTGTTGTATAGAAATTTTTGTTAGCCATATGGTTTGACATGTCTAAAAAATCATATGTGCATACATATTTGTACAAATTTTCAGGGCTATCAGAGCTTCCTAGACACCTTAATGCCACCTTGCAAACTTCCAAATATAGTGAAACTTGTATAAGAGAGATTGGGATGGGAGTTTTTTCTGCATATTCCTAAAGGAAACCTTTCAAAACATAGTCCTAAAAATTTTCATCTTCATCAAATGATATTTGAAGTGTCAAAGAGCACAAAATCTAGTTTTCAAGGTTCGACAGTTTCCTCAAATAAGAAAATTGAAGGCTTGAAGGTCTAGCACATGGCAAACAATGATTGAACCATGTTGTATGGTCAGCATGAGCTCACGTTCAAGGGTGGAGATGCACTAAAGCATAAAGCAAGGAGGATCCACAAATTTTTTCATCGGATAAGCCTGTTTTGATGATCAAAGATAAATAACGGAGAGTTTGTCCAAAAGTTGTAGCTTATCTTATCCAAATTGATTTCGACACTGATCCAACGGTCCAGAACAGCCCTAGATCCAATGGTGGAGAAGGAAGGCACCTATTTTACTCCGCTTTGCCCTAGATATCATATAAAGAACCAATCCTAACCATCCATTTGATAAATCCAATGGTTGTAATCAAAAGAAGCTGATCTTAGGATTGCGAGTTGATTTCTCTAGATCCAACGACCCATTCATTCAAAAAACTATATAATCCCCCTCCAAACTCCTAGAGCATCATTGTTATGCATCCATAGGGCCCTTGCTAGCACATGGTTTTCTTGAGACGATCACCCTCAGTTGAGCGTATGAGGATGCAAGTTGGGCTAGTAAGAACATAGTTCCTAGAATCAATATTTAGACTTCCACACTAGGATAGGCTCATAAACCAATTTCTCTTTCCTTTTTCAACCTCAATGGAGCGTGTGAGTGAGTTAGAGCTGTTTTTTTGAGTCTTAGACTTCTTTACAAACACATTAGGATCCTAGAAAGACATAGGGTCAATGAAGTGGAACCTATCCTCTTACGTGTGACATTCGGTTGAATGATCATGGTGATAGGGTCATACCGATCACCTTTGACTAGTAGAATGCTTAGCTTGACGTTTCAAAACATTCATGTATATGGATGTTATAGCTATATCTTCTAATTCATGTCTCTTGTCTCTTGTATCTTAGTCTCTTAAATGTTTTTACATGTCACCTTCTATCCCTTTCTATGACGAGACTGATTCATGTGTGTGGTTTTATTTTTTTTCTCATCATGCATTCATTCCATCCAAAAGAACCTATGAATATGAAATAAATTTGCAAAGCTTTTAAGAAGCTCCATATTTTTGGACCATTCTTCCTTTCCAAATTGATTCATATGAATGGTTTCTTTCGTCCTCGTCATTCATGTTCATGCATTTATCTTGTGTTCATATGTTCCTCTTTCTCTAATCAAATCATGATATCTCTTCCCCCCATACCTAACTTCATCTTCACCTTCACATTTTTTATTACATAAACCTTCCACACTCACTATCTTCATACACTCTACGTGTGCCATGACGAGACCTGATCCACCCGAATTGCGATCACCTCCACATTTGAACCTGGCGTGAAATGTTTCGTAGCATTTTCTTCTCATCTTGTTGGGAGGTTGTGATTCATATCCTTGGTTTCATATTTTCCATCCTCATCATATCATCATCATCATTCTTGAGTGTTGCACTGGATTTCTCACAATATCATGCACATCTTCATCATGAAGTAAACACATTTGTGAGAGATCTAGAGTATTATGCATCACTTGCACATTCACATAAGATGGAGGAAGGATTCAAATCTCTTATTGTTGAGAAACAAGGCCAAAGAATAGTCTCTTCTATGTTGAGTGAGAAGGCAAAATTCAATGGTATCAACATTACAAGCTACTTAGATTTGTTTGAAGAGCAATCTATGATTTTTGGTCTTCTCGAAGATCTCTTAATATCATTCTTTGAACGAATTGTTGATAGATCTATCATAAACCATGTCACTCAATATGCTAATCTTCCTTCGAGTGATTTCAGAAAGGAGATGCTCAAAGAATTTTATCTTGAGGATAATATCCAACATAATCGGGATGGATTCTTACGATGGGTCAATTCCCAAAGCCTAGTATCTCTATTACTCACTTAAAAAATGAGTATATTAGATGCTATGAACAACTTCCTCATGAGGATAAGATAACTTTGGAACCTGATCTTGTCATCAATTTTCTTTAGCTTCTTCATCCCGAAACTCGTAGGGAAGTTGAACTAATAACAAGAGCTAGAGAAGTGCTATGGTCTTACTGAAAATTTGCAAAAGGTTTCATAAAGTAGTAGAGGTTGTAGCCCATAGACATCAAAGACAATCCATGCTTTATGCACAAACTAGTCTTCCTCAAGCTAGCCTTCCACAAACTAAGGAGCAAGTTCTTCCTCATGCTAGCCTTCAACAAACTAAGGAGCAAGTAAGAGAACAATCCCATGCTATGCTTTTTGACTCTACTCATATTCCTCAAATCATGGAGCCTATTCAAGGTTTAAAGTAGAGCCAAAGAAAAGTGTAGTTGAAAAATTTCAAGTAGAAATTCTCACTAAGAAAATGGAAAGTCTTATTGCTACACTATCCAATTTGTCCAAGACTATATATGCTTTACAATCAAATTACATCAAAACTTTCCAAAATCAAATGAACCCAATGTCTTCTCAAGAGCCTAATCAACATGTTATAGCTCCCAATCAAAATCCACAAGCAGCTCCTACTCAAGCATATCCAGTTCCTCCAATGCATAATCCTTCAATGCAAAATCCTCATCCTCATGTGCAAAATCCTCATATGTATCAAAAATATCTTCTAATTCATGTCTCTTGTCCCTTAGTCTCTTATATGTTTTTACATGTCACCTTCTATCTCTTTCTATGTGTGAGAAGGCTCCATAGTATTGTGTTGAATCAGTGAGGATGATCCATTAAGGTTGAGAGAATAATTTCCTATTCATTCATAAATCATGGTTTTAGTTTTTGTCTCATCCTGCATTTATTCCATCCAAAAGAACCTATGAATAGCAATTAAATTTGGAAAGTATTTAAGAAGCTCCATATTTTTGGTCCATTCTTCCTTTCTAAATTGATTAATGTGAATGGTTTCTTTTGTCCTCGTCATTCATGTTTATGCATTTATCTTGTGTTCATATGTTCCCCTTTTTCTAATCAAATCATGAAATCTCTTCTGTTAGTCGTTAAACTTCCGACTTCAGACTTAAAATACTTTCAAGTTCAGACGTCCCGAATCTTTCCCAACATTAATTTACCTCTTAGCCACGTGGGTCCTTGGGAGTGGTAGGGGTCTGTTAGACAGAGGCCCTGTACTATTTTCCCAACTCATTACACAGTCATAATTGCTATTTCGTGTCTTAGCTTAGTGCGCAGTTCTGAACAACTAATGACTGTTCGTGGCGCTGGACTTAGAAATTCCAAACTAATCCTGCTATGATGGTCTGAGCAGTAGTCCGGTTACTTGTGTCCAATAGAATAATTTACTTTAGTAAACGAAGATCACCTAATACGTACTTCTTCAGGACAGACATGTATACCAAACACATATATATATACTGAAGTTATGCAACTCATCGTATACCAACTACGAGCAACAAATGTCCTGGCAACAATCGACTCGTTACAGACTTAACAATGTCCTACTCGCATTCAACCCTTATAGATGCTAGTCTTCCTGTGATCGGAATCAACAGTGAATATAGACTATTGCATCGAACTTAGTCACTTACAAAAATGGAAGAGTTCGGGGCTCCTGTTCACAACTCCTCGTCAGCATACAAACTAACAAACAACCCACGACGATTTATTAACACTCAGAGACACACTCAAACATTAGTGAGTGGATTCGTAACACAAGCTTATCAATTCGTAACTCTGCACCACGGCGCGAATAAACGACTAGACCAAGCACAGAACAGAACAGAACGGAACAGAGTTGAGTTCACTCTTCTCAATGACATACATACTACAACACTACACTTACAATTCCCCAAAAACGGGCTCTCGGCCACTCTTCTTTCTTTTCCTTATATAGAAGATTTTTTACAAAGGTGCGCGAATCTTTAGTTACCTACGCGTTTCCCAAAAGGTTCTTTTACATTTAAGACGCATGTCCTAGTACATTTGTCCTTGTTTGGCGGCCGTCTAACACTGGCACGCACGGTGGACTTGAACCCGTAGGTTCCTAAGGTTCTGCTACAAGACCTTCTAAATACATATTTCGGGCGAGCCTAAATGTTCGGGTGATTTTCTTTTTAATGGTTTCTATCATCTCAACTAAAGTAGTTGGTTCTAATAACTGAGCGTCCGTTCTAATAGAGCTAATAGCTATGGCTTAGGTTAACAAAATTTCGGCCTAGGTCTGTAAGAAGGCCTCTTGTAAATAAAATTCGTTGGATAATGCACCGTCCCGGGATGTCTTCATTTCGGTGACTTTCTGCTGCATATCCGTGACTCGATCCTTCTGATTTCGCAATTGGTTATCGAGTCGCTCGAATTGCTTGTTCTGAAATTTGATCGTTTTGGAGTATGCATCTCGTTCTCTTCGAGCATTTGCTAGATCTTTTTGGCATTTTGCTTCCCTGGTCAATTGGGGTCTCAGCATTCTGTTTACCTCATCCAAACATTCCTGGGCTCTTCGTAGCTCGTCTTTGACTTGTTCTGCTTCTCTCTGTTGGTCTTGATTCTTCTGGATGGTTTCCTGCAATTGGGTCTTTTTTTCTTCGACCACTTCTTCTAGGGATGAGCTGATGTCTTCTTTTTCTTGGAGTGCGGTCTTCAATTCCCGGATTTCTTCGTGTGCTGCGTGTAATAGCTGTTCTTTGGTGGCAAGTTGCTCCATTGCTGCATCCCTTTGCTGTATCACGGCCTGGTGTGCCGAAAATTGTGCTTGAAGATCTGCTAATTGTGTCTGTAATTGATGATTCTCCGCTTTTACGGCGTCAACTTCTTCTTGGAGTGGGCTGATGTCGGCTTCCAGGAGGTCGACTTTATGTTGTAGGTCTTGCCGAATGGTATTTGCGACCTCACTAAGCTGTACTGGAAGTTGTTGTGAAAAGGTGATGAGCATTTGGCCCATGGCGGCCAGTTCAGAAAAGACCGGAACAGAGGGAAGGAGAAGTGGGTGTTGTGGTGGTGCAGATGTTTGGGTATGGATTTGGGGGGATGTCGGGGGTGAATAATTGGGAGAGGATGAAGAGGATTCGGAAATTGGCAGGGGGAAGGGGTGGACTGGTGGGGATTGAGGACCAGGGGATGCAGGGTGAGTTACTTGATGGATGGGTTGATGTGCACCTGTATTGTGGGCGATGATGGATTCTACGGCCTTTAGTAGGGTGTCGAGTGCGCTATCGACCACTTGCTGTTCGTCTTCTCGTCGTGCTGATGCTTCTTCTGTGTGAGTCTGCTGGTCGTGGTGGTCGGCCGATGATTCATTGTGGATGGAAGTGGTTGTGTCGTGGAAGGTCTCTTCTTGTTCTTCGTTTCGGGTGTCCTGATTCTTTCCGACGGATCCTTCTGCTTCGCTTTCTGAGGAGCTGATCCGAATTCTCTTATTGCGGAAGAGCTGGTTGATCTCCTCATCTTCTTCTTCCTCATCGTCGAGTGGTTGGACTGATTCTTCGTGCCTAAGTACGGGACCTTGGGGTAGTGGTTGTGCGGCAAGGATGGCTGGGAAAAGGAATGAGATGATATGGGGAAGGCGAGAGCGCGGGGTGGTACCCTTTTGGAGTTGTTTCACTATAGCTACACATTCTTTATGGATTCTAAGGAAAAAGTACGAGGCGAAGTTCACGGGTTCTCGAGCAGCTAGATCTAAGGCGGAATAGAAGGGTCGGGAGATGCCGTAGGTGCGCTTTTGCAGGTTGAGTATGGCGACTAGGAATTGCAGAGCAGATCGTTCGGGTTCAGGGCGACAGAGAATGGCGTATTCGTTGGATGAAGAGCGGGGAAGTAGTTCGGTCATTCGGGCGGGGGGAATACTAGGGCCATTTTCACGGCCTTGCGGGTTGAGGCGGTAGGCTTCAGCGAAGGCTTGGAAGGTGATGACTGTTCGCGAAGGGAGCGAGAGGAAGACCCATTGGCGTTCGGTGGCGAGGGATTGAGCAATTGCATTGATGATCTGCGCGAAGAAGGGATGGGCTTCCACTGAGTGCCAAGGCAACTCAGCGAAGTTGGCCAACCCTCTGCAACGCAGGTATTCACCTACCTCGGTAGGGATACCATCGCGGAAGGCAGTATAGTTGGCTATCACGTCCATGGTGTTTACTGAGACAGACAAGGAACACGGATGCAGAATGCACGAGTGCTCAGAATACTAACATACAACACAATAGTTTTTTTCGGCGTTGTCGATAGAGTTAAGTAGAAACAAAACGGTGGGGAGGAAAAAGGGGTTGGGTATCATTGTGCAGTGCCGGAATGATGCTTGTTTTCATGTAGGCGTGCGTACTCAAGTGATGGGTAAGGGGGCGGCTGGTCACATCAAGATTGTACAAAACACGGCTATTTATAAAAAGAAGAAAGAAGAAAAAAAGAAAAGATTACACAAAACGCGGTCCACCGCCGAAAAATTTAATGCGGGCTAGTGGCGTGATGATATGGCCGCAGCTTCGACCCATTGATTACTTTTCGGAGTGGATTTCCGGTCATCGTAGTCAACTGAAAAGTTGCCGGACCGACTTGCTCTAAGATCTTAAAAGGGCCGAACCATCGTAGTTTGAACTTTCCTGCTGCTCTATCCGACTTTGTGTTATAGAAGAGTACAAGCTGACCTACCGAAAAGATTGGAGTCTTCAAATATCGATCGTGTGTCTTGGCTTGCCTTACTTGTACTTCGCGCATGGTTAAAAAGCTGAGCCATCGGTGCTCATCAAGTTCTCTGAGTGCGTCCATTCGTGCTGTCAACGAATCTTCCGGTAGCATCTTCTGAGTGATTGCTACACGCAGACTTGGGATGACTACTTCCATGGGTGCTATTGCTTCCAAGCCATAAGCTAGTTTGAAAGGTGTCAAGCCTGTTGTTACCTTATATGTAGTTCAGTATGCCCATAATATTGCAGGTAGTAGTTGATCCCATCTTTCCGGTGCTTCCATGATCAGTTTCCGGAGGATATTCAATAGTGATTTGTTTGTACTTTCGGCCAAGCCATTGGCACGAGGGTAATACGGAGAGCTGAGTTTGTGTGTCACCTGGAATGATTGGGTGAGTGCCTTCATTAATTGATTTACAAAGTGAGTACCTTGATCTGTCACTAATTCGAGTGGTAAGCCAAATCGTGGGAAGACATCATTTAGCAGACACTTTGCTACTGCAACCGCTGTAGCAGACCGTAAAGCCCAAGCTTCTACCCATCTCGTTGCATAGTCTGTAGAGGTTAGTATGTATCGGTTGTTACTCAAGACTGCTAGATTGGACCGATAAAATCTAATCCCCATTTCTGAAATGGTTCTAATGGCATGACTGGCTGCAAGGGAAAGAAGTGTCGTTGCAATGGTTGTCCCTTCCTTTGACAGTTATCGCAGTGTTTGACAAATTGGGCCACATCTCTGTACATCGTTGGCCACCAGAGACCTCCTTGCAGAATTTTCCCGTGAGTCAAATCTGTGGCAAAGTGACCACGAGTGGGGGTCGAGTGAGCCATTGTGATGACCGAGTTAATTTCATGCGGAGGAACACATCGAAGTAAGATTCCGGTGTGATCTACATAATATAGTTCTCCAGCAACTAACCGGAATCGGCGGCTAAAGACTGCAATTTTCCTTCCAACTGCCTTGGCTGTCTCGGATGGAAAGCATCCTTCGGTGAGAAAAGTTAGAATCTGATCATAATATGTAGGTGGTGCTTGTAATTCGTCAGTTTCATCGGTCAATGGCTCAGAACTATAGATTGCTGGAGTCGTGTCATCTATGCCTATCGGAGCTTCACCAGAATCTAAACGAGATAAGAAATCTGCTAAGGCATGTGCATTTCCGGGTCGGTGAATGACTTCGTAATCAAATTCCTGCAAGAGTAGCACCCATCGTGCTAATCGTCCACCTAAATGCTGCTGTCTTACTAGATAGACGAGGGCAGCATGATCCACATGAAAGGTCAATTTCCGGCCTAGTAGATAATGTCTGAGCTTTTTGATGGAGTAAATTAAATCTAGACATTCTCTTTCGGTGGTAGAATAATTCTTTTCTGCAGGTGCAAGTCTTTTGCTGGCATAATAAACAGGGCGAAACCACTTATGTGTTTGCTGCATCAGAATACTGCCGATCGCAATATCTGAAGCGTCGACAAAAACATGGAACGGATTGTCCCAGTCCCGTGGTTGTAAGATTGGTGCCTGCGTCAATAAATACTTGAGCCGATCAAATGTAGTTTGGCATTCTTGAGTCCATTCAAAACTGTCGGGGAGTTTTTGTGATTAGCCTGTTCAGTGGTACAGCCAGATGAGCAAGCCACCGTAAGTGTCTGCCATGCCACCGTACTTGACCCATGAAACGCATTACTTCTTTTGGAGTAGCGGGTACTGGGGCTTCTAAAATTGTCAAAACCTTATCTAGGTGTACTCGGATACCTTGGTCAGATACAATATGACCAAGTAGTTTGCCACACGAAACGGCAAACACAGATTTGCTTGGGTTAAGACAGAGTCTGTACTCTCGGCACTTTTGAAAACAACATCGTAGATGAAGCAAATGTGCCATCATCTTCCCCAAAATCAAGAAGTCATCGAGATATACTTGCATAAATGAATTTAGATAAGGAGAGAAAATCTCTTGCATACATCGCTGAAAGGTACTTGGTGCATTTCTTAATCCAAACCACATTATCGTACAAGCGAAGACACCCCAATTGGTAATGAAGGTAGTTTTTGGTATATCTGCTTCAGCCATTCTAACCTGATTGTAACCACTGTATCCGTCTAAGAATGAACACATTTCATGACCTGCTACCCTATCAAGCATGGTATCCAGAAAGGGGATCGGGAAAGGATCCAGTACTGTTGCTGCGTTTAATTTCTAGTAGTCTACACAGATTCGCAGTTGCTTATTTTTCTTTGGCACGATCACAATTGGTGAAATCCATTCAGCATGTTCTACTGGTATAATGAATCCAACTTTTAATAATCTATCAAGTTTGGCTTTTACCTGTGATGCATAATTGGGATTCATCCGGTAGCTGGGTTGCTTATTCGGTTTAGCTTCAGGCTTCAACATGACTCTGTGCTGATAGATGCGCGGATCTAATCCTTTCATATCTTTGTAATCCCATGCAAAGACGTCTGAGAATTCGCGAAGTAGTCGAATCAAATCAGCTTTAAATGTTTCCGGTAAGTTTTGCCTTATCTTTACAGGTCGTGGATGATCTTTGTCTCCTAGATTGTACGTGGTCAACTGATCTTCAGGGACATAAAACTGTTGAGATTTCTCTGTATCGCCTGTTGACTTGAACAGCGACTGTAATTCATCGTCATGTGTTGAAACAGTATCCTCCTGCTTAGTTTTTTCGGTGATTGGTACAATTGTACAAACTGAAGTACTCCAGTTATCTATCATGGACTGTAGATCAACAGTCCCTAAGGTCATTAAATCAGCGTTATTCTTAAGAAAATCCTCTTCTTCATCATCTGATAGTCCATCTAACATGTGGACTGGTTCAACAAAATATGGTCTGGCGTGAAGTTCGCAAGGTTGTATAGCATCTAATTTCATCACATATCTACGGTTGGCATCTTTGAACGTAAGCTCTTGTGCAGACCAGTCCTGTATTACCTTCGCATGCTTCAGCCAAGGTCGACCGAAAAGAAGGTTGTAATCCAAAGTGGATTCCGGAAGATCTAGTATAACAAAATTCATTTTGAAGGTCGTACCTTGTAAAGTAATGGGTACATTTCACACAAGTCCTACGGGATGGACTCTAGATTCTGCCATTCTGACAAAAAATTAAACTGGTTCGATTTCGGTCCATCCTAACCTATTGCATAAGGTTGTAGTCGCAATGTTAACACCAGAGCCTCCATCAATCAATACCTGCGTAATTTTATGATTCTTATACCATACTGTAATCAAGGGAACTGAATGATCAACCGTAGAATCAGGTTCCGGTTGCACTGCTGCTGTGGCCGGAATACAAGAAGGTACCGGACGGAACTGTTGCTAGAACTCTTGTCGAATCCCAGGTACTAATGCTAGTAGTTGGCCTAGAGGCAGGGTGATAGATGCCTTGGATAAAATTTCCCAGGCCTGTTGAGATTGGTTGTCCTGCTCCTTTGAACTTGAGGTCTCTGCTGATGCAGAAGTATTTGCTGTTATGTCTACTGCTGATGATGACTCCGCTGCTCCTTTTGTTGTGTTCCTTCCTTTGTCGACGAGGCCTGAGTCACCGGAATAGGTTCTGGGAACACTGGTGGTTCTGTTGCGGTCCACTGACTAGCCTTGTTATACATCCTATGTTGTTCTTGTATCCCCGGTTCGAATATTTCTGCTGCCGACTGCACTTGTTTACCAGATCGGGTCTGGACTGTAGCAGTCTGTGTTTCTGCCGGTGTGATTTGTACCATGTTGGCCATTGGGTTTTGCCGCTCCTTCTTCCTTTGATCATACTCAGCTGCATCTTTGCAAAATCTTCTAATGTACCCGAATTCACCACAAAAATGACAGCGTGGCGGTGGCAAATTGGGATTTTCCGGTGGTGGTCCGTTCTGCCAGCGGTTTGTATTATAATTGTTGTTCCTCTGTCCTCGGTAGTTCCGATATCCCTACTGCTGGTTGTTTCTCATTTGTGGAGGCACATAGTGATTCGCTGGCTGTCCATGTTCTTGAATAACAGCATTGACCGTTGTTGTTCCCTGTATTCTGGCATTGTAGATACAGTTTCTGGTGGTGTGTCCGACAGTGTTGCAGATAGTGCAGAACGTTTGATTTAGTGCACAATTGGCACTAGTATGACCTGAATTTTTGCATGTGACGCAGTATACTTGTCTAGTTATATCTTCAGCAATATTTTTGTTTGTTTTTAACCACTCCAGATCTTCTGTAAATCCACCGACTTTGGATTCCAGTTGTAGAGCCATGGCAATGACTGCATCCAGCGTCATAGCTCCGACACATCTTATGACCATGATCTGCTTTAGTTGTGGGGTTAAGCCATTGATGAACCACTGAGTGATGACATCATCAGGTAAGTTAGCGTGGGCTTGTGGTATCTGTCGTAAGTGTGTTCTAACAAGTGTAGCATATTCCTGCACAGTTTGATTTGCCTTCTGTCGGTTGTTCTATAAATAATCAAAGATTTCGGCGGGATTCTTCTTTAGCCTGAATCGTTGCAGAAAAGCGTCTCGTACTGCGTCATAGGTACCGAAATGATTAATGTCATATTCCGTAAGCCATCTGGCTGCTTCATTGACCACTGTAGATTGAAAAACAATGGCCTTATATGCCTGATCCGGTGGATGGTTAAGAACTGCATAAGTGATCTCGAAAGTGCGTACATGAGCATCCGGATCATCTCCTGGGAATCCACCAAATTTTGTGTATGTTACTCCTGTTGGAGGCGCCTTGGCTGACATAATTGTTGTTGCTGTTGTTGTCTGTTCATTGTGAGTGTATTAAGCCTTTCTTCTGTATCTTGAGGTTGATCGGTTGAACTATCAGAACTTGGATCGCCGGATGGCGTGCCTTCCGGTGTGCTGTTTTTGCTTAGGATGCTTCGGATCTCTGCTTCGAACAGCTTTCCTTCCTTCTGGATGTCCAATATCTGAAATCTTTCTTCCAAGCACGCTGGTTGGGTTGAGGATTCCGCAAAAAATGCTAAGCCTTGGCCGCCAATTGGTGTTTCTATCACCGGAATATCACCGGAATGAACTAAAATTGTGCGAGAATGCAGTGTTTTTCCGCTTTTATCGATTTCTTTTCCTGGAGTATTTCTGATCATGGATAACTCTGAATCTTTATCCAAGATTGTTAAAGTGGTTTTCAGCGGCGTCTTTGTAGATTCTGGAATTACTATATCTTCGATAGGCTAGGTCGAAGTAGCACCAGAATGTACCAAAGGCATTGATCGTTCCACCGGAATATGACCGGAATTAATTCTAACGTCCTTAACTTGCTTGACCACTGGGTCAGACCGCGTTATACCCTCTTCTCCTAGGGTTGTCTTTAGCACTTTACGTGCTCCAGCCTTATGGTTCTTAGGATACGTTCCGCCAGACCGAGTAACCGGCATGTATCATTGCGTAGTAGCACTATCTGAGCAGTTGGCAACAATCTGGCTCTGTTGCTACCGTCAGTCAATCGAACGATAAACGTGATGTTTGATTCTGAAAAACAGCTGGCACTCTAATGCCACTTTTCCACAGATAACTGGCAATCTGATGCCACTTTCCCACAGATAACTGGCAATTTGATGCCACTTTCCCACAGATAACTGGCAATCTGATGCCACTTTCCCACAGACGGCGCCAAATGTTAGTCGTTAAACTTCCGACTTCAGACTTAAAATACTTTCAAGTTCAGACGTCCCGAATCTTTCCCAACATTAAGTTACCTCTTAGCCACGTGGGTCCTTGGGAGTGGTAGGGGTCTGTTAGACAGAGGCCCTGTACTATTTTCCCAACTCATTACACAGTCATAATTGCTATTTCGCGTCTTAGCTCAGTGCGCAGTTTTGAACAACTGATGACTGTTCGTGGTGCTGGACTTAGAAATTCCGAACTAATCCTGCTATGATGGTCTGAGTAGTAGTCCGGTGACTTGTGTCCAATAGAATAATTTACTTCAGTAAACGAAGATCACCTAATACGTACTTCTTCAGGACAGACAGGTATACCAAACACATATATATATAGACTGAAGTTATGCAACTCATCGTATACCAACTACGAGCAACAAATGTCCTGGCAACAATCGACTCGTTACAGACTTAACAATGTCCTACTCGCATTCAACCCTTACAGATGCTATTCTTCCTGTGATCGGAATCAATAGTGAATATAGACTATTGCATCGAACTTAGTCACTTACAAAAATGCGAACACATGAACAGTTCGGGGCTCCTGTTCACAACTCCTCGTCAGCATACAAACTAACAAACAACCCACGGCGATTTATTAACACTCAGAGACACACTCAAACATTAGTTAGCAGATTCATAACACAAGCTTTTCAATTCGTAACTCTGCACCACAGCGCGAAAGCACAGAACAGAACAAAACGGAACAGAGTTGAGTTCACTCTTCTCAATGACATACATACTACAACAGTACACTTACAATTCCCCAAAAACGGGCTCTCGGCCACTCTTCTTTGTTTTCTTTATATAGAAGATTTTTTACAAAGGTGCGTGAATCTTTAGTTACCTGCGCGTTTCCTCGAAGGTTCTTTTACATTTAAGATGCCTGTCCTAGTACATTTGTCCTTGTTCGGCGGCCGTCTAACACTTCCGCCATACCCAACTTCATCTTCACCTTCACATTTTTTATTACATAAACCTTCCAACACTAACTATCTTCATACACTTTGCATTTGGCAAGATCGGACTCGATCCACCTAGATTGTAATCATCTCCACAACATATTAGATCCAAAATAGTACTATTCGTAGATTTTGGTTGCCCATTACTTTTAGGATGAAATGCAGAAGTAAAGTCTATTTTCGAACCTAAATTTTGAAATAATGCAACCCAAAAGTGATTACAAAGATGAACATCTCGATCTGATAAAATAACTTTTTGAAATCCATGATGTGGAAAAATACATTTAATAAATAACTTAGGAGCTTGAGGTGTAGAAAGAGTCTTTTTAGAAGGAATGAAATATGCTTGTTTACTAAACCTATCAACAATTGTCCAAATAATATCATTATGAGATGAAGTTGAGAAAAGACCGGTAATAAAATCCATAGAAATTTGTTCCCATGGTCCAATAGGTATTGGAAGGGGTATTAATCATCCGAATGCTTCACCTTGATGTATTTTCATATCTTGATACACAACGCAATGGGAAACATAGTGTTTAGTATCCTTTTCCATATTTGACCAAAAGAAGAATTCTTTACATGTGGAAATAGTACTTTGTATGCCCCTATGACCCATATATGGTGGTTCATGTATCTCTTTCATAGAAAATTCTTTAAAACCTTATGTAATGCATAAGTTATGGTTGAAATACAAGAATCCATTATGAAAAGTGCAATGATCCTCACTAAATGTTGGAGAATTAGTGAAAGCATTCCATGTTTGTGAAAAATACAAATCAGATGCATAAGTAGAAATCATGTCATGAAATGAATGAATATGAATAGCACAAATATTATTGATTGAAACAATAGTTGTTTGTGGGCATGGGAAACCACTAACGGCATCAACTACAACATTAGCTTTTCCAGGTTGATATTGAATCATAGGCTGAAATTTTTGTATGAATGAAACCCATTTAATATGTCTATCTGAAAGCAATGGTTGATTTAATAAAAGTCCAAGAGCTTGTTGGTATGTTCTGATTATGACTTCTAAACCCACGAGATAATTTTCCAATTCTTTAAAGCATGCACAACAGCTAAAAGTTCCTTATCATATGTACTGTAATTCTTTTCTAAAGGTCTAAGTTTCCTACTCTCAAATGCAATAAAATGGTCATTTTGCATTAATACATCACCTATGCCTAAACCACTAGCATCTGTAACTGCATGGAAAGGTTGTGTAAAATTGGGTAGTTGCAAAATACGTGCATGAGAAAGTGCATGTTTGAGTTTTTCAAAAGATTGTTGTTGTGATAATCCTCATGAAAATTTTAGCTTTTTCTTCAACAATAATGTGAGTGGAAGTGCTAAATAAGAAAAAACTTTCACAAACTTTCTATAAAAACTAGCTAATCCAAGGAAAGGGCATACATCATTCATAGATTGTGGTAGAGGCCATACTTCAAGTACTTTAATTTTCTTTGGATCTACATGAGCACCATGACTAGAGACAATATGGCCTAAATACTCTACTTCTTTTTTGAAGAAATAACTCTTTTTTAGGATTGGCATAGAGTTTATTTTTGCGTAACAAATTAAAGACTATTGCTAAATGATTTTCATGGTCATTGTCATTGTCACTGTAGAAAAGTATATCATCAAATAAAATATTAACAAAAGCTTGGTATTCAAGAAGAGTGTTATTCATCATGCATGCAAATATAGAAGGTGCATTGGAGTCCAAAAGGCATTACCATGAATTCAAAGTGACCAGTGTGAGTTCTAAAGGCAGTCTTATAAAGCTCATTTTGTGTCATTCTTATTTAATGGTAGCCAGATTTAAGATCAATTTTACTAAAGACACGTGCTCCATGAAGTTTATCTAGAAAATCATCTATCCTAGGAATATGATATCTATTTTTTATTGTGATCTATAAGTCTTGGTCTTCTTCTCTACTAAATAAATAGGTGCCCCAAAGGGAGAAGAACTAGGCCTCATAAGTCCTTTGTGAAGTAGATCCTAAACTTGATTAGCTATGTCTTGTTGATGTAAAGGTCCAAGCCTATAAGGTGCTTTATGGAGAGGAAAAGTACCGGGAATTAAGTCTATACTATGGTTAAGAGATCCTCTAAAAGGTGGTACTTTAGAAGGAAAATCAGCCATAAAACAATCCTTATAGGAACCCATGAATGATTTATGTGCATCAAGAAGTGTACATCTGTAGTCAACTATATTATGAACAAATACAATACATGAACTGTAACCTTTCCTAAATGGATTTTTTATTTGAGTATGACTAATTAACGGAAATGGTTGTAATTAATGCATTGCAAACAAAGAAATATCTTGATTTCTAAACTTAAAAAAAATCGTATATGTATGATAATCAATGCATGGGTTATAATGACGATGAAAAGGCATACCAAGTATAACATCATAGGACTACAAAGGAGCAATTAAGAATGTGCAATCATCGATGTATGAACGTGTACAAATTTGAGCATTATGCCCCACTTGTAACATTATATCTAGTTCCTTAAAATGCAGCCCTAACTTTATACATAGAAGAAAGTGAATTTAATTGGGGATCTTTCACTAGTGTATAAGAAATAAAGCCATGCAAACTACCATCATCATGTAAAATATTAACAATTTTACCATTAATAGTACCTTGCATCCAAAGTAAACAATGGATAGAAGTTGTGTTACCCAATGTACCTAGATTTTTTTCCAATGCTTCTTCGGTCCAATTGGGTTGAATGTCTTCATCAACCACCTCCATGTTGTGTACTTGAGCTCCAACACGCTTCATGTCGTTAGTTTGGAACCTAAATTTAGCTTTATTATGACCACTATTACCACAATGCCAACAAGTTATATGGGGCCTCTTTTGAGCATCCAATGTTGTAGTTTCAAGGGTTGTAGGTTTGGTAGGGTGTAAGGGAGTTCTCTCGGCTACTGGTGAGAAATTCAATTGAGGAGCGCATTGAAAAGTAGGTGGATGTTGAAAAGTAGGTGGGCAATGAGAAGGAGGAGAAGAAAAAGTGGAAAAGGGATGCTTGAAGGGAAAAAATGGGCTTGATTGGTTGTGGTCGTTGACATGTTTGTTGTAAGCTAATGGACTTGGTGATGGATTGAAACTCTTTTTGAGGATCATGTGCAAAAGAAATAGATTCATAAAGGGTATGAGATGTAGGGTTTTGATCTTAGCTTGGATCTGTCAGGGGAGCACTAGATTGTGCTCTCTGACTACAATAGACAAGATTTTGGAAATACACTTTAGATTACAAGAATACCCACATAGGGAAAATAGTACAAGAATATGTAGCTGATACAAGAAGTCCCACAACCTGAGACTATAGATATAGATAACTCAGCTAGAGATGATACAGGAGATCCCACAACCCGGGATCATAGGTATGGAACAAGATATTTGGGTTACAAGAATTCCCTTCAAGAATATAGATTGGATGCAAGAAATAACTAGATGAGATCTCGTACTATGAGATTACAAGAGGACAAGGCTATATGTCCACGATACAAGACTAGATAAGACTAGAGCAAGAGACAAGACTAGAACTTGAAGAGGAACTTGAAAGTACTTACTTGGTGATCGGGATCCCTTGAACTCCCAAGACTAGCATTGGCAAGATTGATTATGAATGTGGCCAACCCCTCCTTATATAGGTTTTCAAAGGCGGTGATCTATGGCAGTTACGAAAAGATGATGTCATCATGATATCATCAATTCAAAACATGAGCTCTGGATATCCGAATCAGGCAAGTAGATAGTGGATCTTAGGGTTTTGGCACGCTCCCAAAGCAATGGAAGCATTAGTTTCCCCGAATTCTAAGCCAATCGTGAGATATAGAAATCACATGGATTTTGAGGTCTAGGGTGGTTTCCTTGTCCATGACATCACCTCCCCCTCAAGCGACGAGTTCCACGAGGAGTGGTTATCTGACTCTAAGATCTTCTAGAACTTGAATCTTCATAGCTCTTGGTCTTTGTAGAGTTCTTGATATGTGGTACTGGAACATGATGATGATGGATATCCATGATGAAACTGGAAAGGGTTTTTAGTATATCTAGGTGTAGAATCAAGGCCATGATCCTCATGATGGGTAGTACTCTTCTTTTGATTCTGATGATGATACTTCTGATGTGGGATGGTGATTGTATAAGTCCTAATTCCAACTTGCTTCTTCTTCTTAGGACATTTGAATACCATATGATCATGATCTCCACAATAAAAGCATAATCCATTATCTTTTCGATGTTCTCTTTCCTTTTGTGTAAGTCGTTTGACGCTAATGTTATCCAACTGCATGGGTTCTCGTTAAGATTCTTCCAATATATGTTGTTGAGGAACTAAGGTAAACTTGTATTGTCGATCATGAACATAAATCTTCTTCTCTTGCTTTCTCTCAAACAACCTATTGTCACACTCAATTGCTTGATTCATGAACTCATTCAAAGTATTTACCTTGGGCATGGTTAACATGAGGTCCTTGACATCATCATGTAAGCCCCATCGAAATTGGTTGATAAAATAATCCTCGTGCCATGTGAGATCACAATGATGTGTCTGAATTCTGATGCATAGGTAGATGCGGGCCTATTTCCTTGATGTAGCTTCCTTAGCTTTGTTTCGGCAACATGTGAACAATTGTTATCTCCAAATGAAGATGTGAACTCTCGAATAAAGGCCTTGAAATCATGAAAATATCCATATCCATCTCAAGGATAGGTGAAAACCATGAAAGAGCATGACCACATAATAGTGTTCCTATGAGTCCTACTTGAGAAGCATCATCTGGGTACCTGTTTGGTTGCATCCTTATGAATAGCTTCACTTGTTGCACGAATCCTCACAACTTTGATCTCGTCGAATCAAATTTCTCAAGCATGCTCACTTTTGGACTCTTCCTCATGTTAGTTGTCATGGGGGTACTTGAAGAAGATTAACTTACAATGATCTACAGCTCTTGGATTTGCCTTTGAAGTTTTGTGATTACATCTTGAATATTCTATTGCTGAATCCTTTGTTGGTTTTCTCCTATCTCTTCGACTTGTTGTTGAATGACTTTAAGTGCAGAAAAAAATTCTTCTCCAATAATCTCCATGGTGCCTGGTCTTGATGAAGCTAGTCTTGCCAAAATGTCACGGGAGCACTAGATTGTGCTCTCCGACTACAATAGACAATATTTGAAAAATAAACTTCAGATTACAAGAATACCCACGTAGGGAAAATAGTGCACGAATATGTAGCTGATACAAGAAGTTGCACAACCCGGGACTATAGGTATAGATAACTCAGCTAGATATGATACACGAGATCCCACAACCCGAGATCGTAGGTATGGAACAAGATATCTGGGTTACAAGAATTCCCTTCAAGGATATAGACTGGATGCAAGAAATAACTAAACAAGATCTCGTACTACGAGATTACAAGAGGACAAGGCTATATGTCCAAGATACAAGACTAGATAAGACTAGAGCAAGAGACAAGACTAGAACTTGAAGAGGAACTTGAAAGTACTTACTTGGTGATCGGGATCCCTTGAACTCCCAAGACTGGCATTGGCAACACTGATTATGAATGTGGCCAACTCCTCCTTATATAGGTTTTCAAAGGCGGTGATCTACGACAACTACGAAATGATGATATCATCATGATGTCATCAATTCAAAACATGAGCTCTGGATATCCAAATGAGGCAAGTAGACAGTCGATCTTACGGTTTTGGCACGCTCCAGATGCAATGGAAGATTGGTTTCCCCAAATTTTGAGCCAATCGTGAGGTATAGAAATCACATGGATTTTGAGGTCTAGGGTGGTTTCCTTGTCCATGACAGATTCCCATCTCCGAACCATCTTCATATTTCCATTGTAAATTATCTTAAGAATCATTTCAAGCAAATAAATAAGTAATAGTCATTGCCAAAAAGGTTGAGTATAGGTAGACACAGTATCTCCATCTTTCCATCCAAAATTTTTCCATGATCGATGTGCATGTAAGTGAAACTGAGGAGGACGGAAGGATTCCTTGATCGTTTCTTGAAATGCTTTCCACATGGTGGGGTGCTCAGTGCTATGATGCAAAACATTCCACCATAACTGGGCTTTACCCACCAAGTAATTAGTTACAAATTTCACTTTTTCACTTTCAAAGTATGATTCATCAGAATAGAAGTCATCAAACTTAGATAATTATGAAAGAAAAAATTATCCATCTTTTCATCCATCAAAGCATGGAAGTTGGAAATTTTTAGCACCAATCTTGGACTGTGTGTCGTGTCCTTGAGTAGTGATAATGGCCTTCACTACCCTAACTAGGTTATTATCATGACATTGCAGTTGGTGGAGTGCAACATCATGTTCCTTAATCTTGGTTTAGGCATGTTGTTTGAGTTCATGGCACAAAATCTCTAATTGTTGCTCGATTGGTACCCCGGGTAGGGATGAGGAACTGAAATCGTAGATATTTTGAGTAGGGTCCATGGCCTCATGTAGAGATCCAAAACCTAGGTTTGGACGACAACGTTGAAATGGACACCGAATCGCGAATGGAATGGAAGCCAGAAATCACAATCAGATGCCGAAACCACCTGTGTAGACAAGTGATGACATTAGATTGGGTACAATCTCCCCCCACATACTTTGATGGAGGAGTCTATTAGAGCATGCATATCTATAGGTAATTCATATTATGTCTTGGATAGAAGATACATGAGGGTGAGGCTTCACAAAGCATGCGTTTTCTTTATTTACAAAATCCTAATTTTCTATTTTTACGAAACATTTCTTTCTAAAGCAATCTAATATTTTTACAATAAATAACTAAGAAATACTATCTTCTAAAAATAACTATCTTTTAAATATTCTTCTAAATATATCCATAAATATATGAATAAGTCCAGGCATGTTCACACCCTCATGGAGCTTCACCTGCTAGATCAAAACATAAAATATATTAAAAACCTCAATGCATTAAAGTCCATTTAACATTCCAATATTCTTAAAAGTGTAACAATTCAAGCATCTTGTAAGTCCTAATGAGAATTTGGCAAGTCTTCTAAACCACAACCCTCCAACTTTTGGTTGGTAAGACACCAATGGCGAACACTGAGTTCCAAACCAAGGTAATTTCCTAAAAAACAGAGGGAAGGAAGAAAGACATCTAGTAAGCATGAAACCAAGGTGCTTTCCTGAGTTTGGCAACCGGTTTCAAAGTGAGAGTAAAAGGGTAGTGGTCGGATATGGCGAGGTCAATTTTTTGAGAGATGGTGGGTAGGCCCCATTGATGGAAAATTTTCCATGCAATATAGCTTATATTGATTCTTGCTTTTGGTGAGTCATCCCATGATTGGAGGTTTGACCACGAGAAGCCATTTGTATCTTTAATCTCCACAGGGACTAGGTGGAGCTTGATTCTATCCGTGATATCTTTCTCCTAACCAAAATAGTACACCCCCTCTTGTCCCACTGATCGGAAGAGTCTTCCACCATGTTCAAGTCCCCAAAAATTATCACATTGTGAGAAAGCAAGTCCAAAGAGATCAAGATGTCGATCCACTCTGATTCCCTATTTGGGGCATACATGGAGACCAATGTGAACTGGATTGGGCCCTCAAAGCAGGCAGAAATCCATCGATGTTTTTGATCCTCATAGGAGATAACTAGTCTACCAATCCAAAAGTTATTTATTACAATAGCTGTGCCATGAGCCCCTCTAGGGTGTGAAGTGGTAACCCAGACATGAGAGTCCAAGAGGTGCTAGTCAGAAAACAAAGGTGCAATAATATCAAAAAGAGGAATTGAATGAATGTGAAGGTCAACAGATTTGCATTACTGTTTGATAAATATCTTTGCAATTTCATCTTATTATGCTATCTAGCATTGAGATTTTCTTTTCCTTTATGTGAAATTTAGAGGAATGCTTTGAGGAACATAAGTAGGTCATTACACATCGCATGGAGGAGAATTCAATTTTAGATTGCGAATGTTCTAAAAATTCAACGGTGTTTCTTGTAGTTTGGAATAAAATATGAAAATGTATTAACACAGAAATGTTTTGAGCTTAAAAGTTCAAATCAATTTTGTAAAAAATGTTTCTTTGAGAAGTTAAAATCTACCTTAAGTTGTTTGAAAAGGTTTTGCTTCTCTAAGTGCATGCAATTTTATCTCGAAACATAGCTTGATTTCAATTGAAAAATGGACGATGTTTCAATTGCTTCATGTGATTCTATGATTTTTGATACCTCAATCTGCAATATGAACAAACACATTTATCCCTTATGATCCCAATACGACTTTGGAATTTATCTTTGACATATGACTTCCATACGAATGCACAATGCTTCTTCCATTAAAGCAGAACCACAATTTTCCATATTACATTTATTCTCTCTCTTGCAAATTTTTAGCATTTCCTCTGACGTAGCAAGCACTTTGTGTGTAGGCCATGATTCCAACGACAATATGTAAATTAAGAAACCCCAATTTTGATCGAGAGGTTAATATATATCTTCTGAGACTAATACATTTTTGGCTCAGGATGGGATAAAACATCAATGTACATTGTAAAGTGATGTACACATCTCGAAAAGAATGGAGTTGCTAAAAGGAAGAAGAGGCCTCTCTTGGAGATGGCAAGATTTATGGTTAAAAGTCAGGCTTTACAAAATAGCTTTTAGCTCAAGGCTATATGTGTGTGACATATGTATTCAATAGGTATCCCAATGAAGCATTGTATTCTATCACTCTATATGAAGTTTATCATGGTTGCAAGTCATCTATTGCTCATTTGCATGTTTTTCTTGTCTGGCATATGCGTTAGTGCTAAAAAAAATGTTCAAGGATGATTAAGTTGTGAGTTTCTTTTTTTGGGTACGATTTTGAAAGCAAAGGGTATAGTTTGTATCAATCGTAGACTAAATAAATTCTCATTATCCATGAGGAAATTGTTTTTAGTGAAGATCTAATTCACGCCTACTTTCATGTATGAAGAAGACATGAGTTAGCTCAAAGGATGTGTATAACACTTTGCTGCATCTTTTTATTGGTGCACAATCAAGTGCTGGTCTAAATTAGGAAATTTCTTAGTCTTTACAATCTTGAAGTGATGATTTCTATCATCCCATTTATGATGCACATTTTGATGTACCTCTAGATGAGAAGATTGACTTAGAAGAGGCAAAAACTATGGCTAAATGAATGGTATAGACTTTGAGAGATAGAATATTAGATGCATCTTTGTCATATTATACTAGTTTAAAGCTAGTTTCAATGCCTCATTTCAAAAAACAAACTTGGACCTTTTGCATCATTACTTGGATATTCATGTTATGCAAATAGATGGGGGAATAACTTAGTTTGAAAGAAAATATTTCCATATTTTCATTAAAGATTACAAACCTAATCATAGTCCCATGGAAACAGGTTTATAGTTGAGTCTTCATGATCTTAGACATGCATTTGATGTTCTTCTCTATGAGGAAGATCTTGGAAGCTTGATTTACTTATGCATAACCTAGATTCATATTCACATTGGTATCTCACAGATGAGCATCTTTATGCATTTCCCACACGTGAAGCGTTGCTTGACAGATAAGCGTTGTCGGAAGGATTCCATCACTTCCATCGGCATTCCAAAAAATTAAAAATTCTCTTCTAAAGCAGTTACCTATGAACTCTTAAAATCTTCTTTGATATGATTTATTGAGTACCTGCACATTAAAGAAGTAAAAACATATGCCGTGATCAAAAGAAGAAGAAATTAATGAACCTTAATTTTATCTTTCTTTACACCCTTATTAGAAATTGTTACTTTATGAGCATGTGAAAGCATCACTCCTTCATGTTATCTTTATTTTCCATTTTTATTACGTCCCTAAGGATAAGTGTATATGTTTATATGCATTTCTCAAGGATTAAGGGTGTAAGTGTTTGTGATGGTGTATGTGGGTTGTTGGAGGATATGATGGATACTCAGAAGAGGTAAAGTGATGCTGCTAGATCCTTCTTCATAGCCACTAAGAATGATTGCTCGGGAGACTAGTGGGCATCTTTAGTTAGCTAATGATCATAAATAATCATATATGTTGCTTAGAACATGATCCACTAATCAATGGATCAAAATAGATAGGTTAGAGTTGATCTAAGATAAAAAAACTTGCTATTTTTGTTCTTACACATGTTGAGTGTTTTGAACAATTCTCTGGGTACAACAGTAATTGGCTTAATTCCTTTAAGAAACTCTAATTAGCTTAGTAACCTATCAATTATGAGTGATTTCATAAAAAAGGGCTTAGTCATTCTTATCTGATGATAACGAGATTTAAGATCAATTTTACTAAAGACACATGCTCCATTAAGTTTATATAGAAAATTATCTATCCTAGGAATAGGATATCTTTTTTTAATTGTGATCTTATTGAGTGCTTTATAGTCAATGCACATCCTATAAGTCTTGTTCTTCTTTTCTACTAAAAGAAGAGGTGCTCCAAAGGAAGAAGGACTACGCCTTATAAGTCTTTTGTGAAGTAAATCCTTAACTTGAATAGCTATTTCTTGTTGATGTGAAGGTCCATGCCTATAAGGTTCTTTATGGGGAGGAGAATTACTAGGAATTAAGTCAATACTATGGTCAAGAGATCCCCTAGAAGGTGGTAGTTTAGAAGGAAAATTAGCCATAAAACAATCCTTATAGGAATCCATACAGGATTTATGTGCAACAAGAAGTGTATGTGTGTACTCAACTATATTATTAATAAATACAGTACATGAGTTGTAACCTTTCCTCAATGCATGTTTTATTTGAGTATGACTAATTAATGGAAATGGTTGTAATTCATGCATTGCAGACAAAGAAATATCTAGATTTTTAAACTTAAAACTCATGGTGTGTGTCTCATAATCAATGCATAGGTTATAATGATGATTAAAAGGCATACCAAGTATAACATCATAGGACTGCAAAGGAGCAATTAAAAAAGTGCATTCATCGATGTATGAACCTATACAAATTTGAACATTATGCACCTCACTTGTAACATTATATCTAGTTCCTTAAAACGCAGCCTTAACTTTATACATAGAAGGAAGTATGTTTAATTGGAGATTTTTCACTAGTGTATGAGGAATAAAGTCATGCGAACTACCATCATCATGTAAAATATTAACAATTTTACCATTTATAGTACCTTGCATGCAAAGGAGAGAATGAATAGAGATTTTGTCACCCAAGGTACTTCCAATGCTTCTTTGGTCCAATTGGGTTGAATGTCTTTAGCAACCACCTCCATGTTGCATACTTGAGCTCCAACAGGCTTCGTGTCATTAGTTTGGAACCTACATTTTCTAGTTTTTATAGAAAGTTTGTAAAGGTTTTTTCTTATTTAGCACTTCCACTTACATTATTGTTGAGAAAAAAGCTAAAATTTGCATGGGGATTAGCACAACAACAATCTTTTGAAAAACTCAAACATGCACTTTCTCATGCACCTATTATGCAACTACTTGATTTTCCACAAGCTTTACATGTAGTTAGAGATGCTAGTGGCTTAGGTATAGGTGTTGTATTAATGCAAAATGACCATCCTATTGCATTTGAAAGTAGGAAACTTAAACCTTTAGAAACAAATTATAGTACATATGAAAAGGAACTTTTAGTTGTTGTGCATGCTTTAAAAATTTGGAAACATTATCTCATGGGTTATGAAGTCAAAATCAAAACAGACCGACAAGCTATTAAGCATTTATTAAATCAACCATTTATTTCTAACAGACACATTAAATGGGCTTCATTCATAAAAAACTTTTAGCCTATGATTCACTATCAACCTGGCAAAGCTAATGTTGTAGCTGATGCCCTTAGTCATTTCCCATCCCCACAAACAACTATTGTTTCAATCAACAATATTTCTACTCTTCATATTCATTCCTTTCATGACATGATTTTTACTTATGCATCTAATTTGTATTTTCACAAACATGGAATGCTTTCAATAATTCTCCAACATTTAGTGAGGATCACTACTTTTTTCATAATGTATTCTTGTATTTCAAACACAAGTTATGCCTTACAGAGGGTTTCAAAGAATTTGTTATGAAAGAGATGCATGAACCACCATGTATGGGTCATAGAGGCATACAAAGTATAGGTTTAGTAAACAAGCATATTTCATTCCTTGTAAAAAGACTCTTTCTGCACCTCAAGCTACTAAGTTATTTATTTAATGTATTTTTCCGCATCATGGTTTTCCAGCAGTTATTCTTTCATATCGAGATGTTCATTTTTGTAATCACTTTTGGGTTGCATTATTTAAAAATTTAGGTTTTAATATAGACTTTAGTTTTGCATTTCATCTTGAAAGTAATGGGCAAAGTGAAGCTATGAATAATACTACTTTGGATCTACTACATTGTTATTCTTTAGATAATCCAAGTAGTTGGGATGAAAAACTTCCTTTACTATAGTTTGCATATACTAACACAACACATAGCACTTCTGGACGTGCCCCATAGGAATTTGTGTACGGTAAAAAGCTTCCCACTCCCATGTCTACCACTTAAACTGACATACCTATGGCTGATTCTTTTGCACAAGATCATATTTCCATACTTTATGAGGTTCATGAGAACATTAAAAAGATTCAAGAATAATACATGCATAATGTTAATAAGAAATGAGTAGCTAAATAATTTAATGAAAATGATTATGTATAGTTACAACTAATTAAAAGATATCTGAAAAATATCTCACAACATCCTAAGGTCAAACTTGCACTACGTTATTATGAACCTTTCCATATTATTTAGAAAATAAATGAGAATGCTTTTAGATTAGATATACCTTCTCATTGAATATACATAATTCTTTTCATATCAGTTTATTGAAATCCTTTGAAGGAACTCTACCACTCACCCCTAATTTAGATGATCCTCCTTTGTTAGAAGAGGATACTCAAATTTTAGTTCTAGAGAAAATACTTGAGTATGATGTTACTACTACATGCACACATAACCGATATCATAGATATTTGGTTAAATATAAAAATCATACACTTGAATAATCTCAATGGATTCAAAAAACATCACTAAGTCCACATTGTGATCATTTGAATTTATGCTTATCATTCACAATCACATTAAATTCCACTTTTCCAGTTCCATGCATGTATTTTTACATGGAACATGCTAACGATTGTTCAATGATTGGACATGTGAGTGGCCATCCATGTCTATTTTATTCTTATCAACTCAAGTCAGTTGTTTGTCAACTGGGAGGCATGTTATACTTTATGGAATAATGGAATGTTAAATGAATTTGAATGCCTTGAGGTTTTTAATGTGTTTTTTGTTTTGATTTAGCAGATGAAGATCTATGAGGGTGTGAGAGGGCATGGAATTATTCAAATTTGTTTGGAGATATTTAAAAGAATATTTAGAAGATAGTTATTTCTAGAAGATAGTATTTTTCACTTATTTTTGTAAAAATAATAGATAGCTTTAGAAAGCAATGTTTTGTGAAAATAGAAAAATATTAAAATTTTGCAAATAAAGCAATAGTAGGCTTTCTGAAGAATTAGCCTCATGTATCTTCTATCCAAGATGTTATATGAACTACATATACATACACACACTCTAATAGACTCATCCATCAGAGTATGTGGAAGGAGATTGTACCCAATCTGGTGTTGTCTCTTGTCCTATGTTATACTTTATGGAATATTGGAATGTTAAATGAGTTTTAATGTCTTGAGATTTTTAATGTCTTTTGTGTTTTGATTTAGCAAGTGAAGATCCATGAGGGTGTGAACGCACATGGATTTATTCAAATATTTTTTGATATATTTAGAAGAATATTTTTAGAAGATAATTATTTTTAGAAGATACTATTTTTAGCTCTTTTTGAAAATAAAACAAAAGCAAAAGCAAACTTAAAAGCAAAAGCGAAGCAAAAGAAAACATGCTTTTTAAAGCGTGCCCCTCATGTATCTTCTATTCAGGACATAATATGGATTACCTATAAATACACATGCCCTGATAGATCATCCAGCAGAGCATGTGGGGTTAGATTGTACCCAATCTAGTGTCTAATATCTTGTCTCTTTCAATTCTCTTAAGTACTTTTGTGAGATTTGTTTCTGTACTATCCTCTACGTTCATGCGTCTGTAGGATTTGAAGGGTAACAAGTGTCCTCAAGAGACATAACTTTCTTATCTGAAATCCATTTTTAGTAATCTAATACCTTATGTGTAAATATCCTCTAACAAAAGGATGATCTTATCTTCTCCATATCTTCATTTTGATGAGCTAGTGAGCCTCCTTTTTTGTATAAAAAATTAACTTTGTTCACATAATGAATGGCACAATCTCATTTGTTGATCCGTGCATGTACATGTATGGGATAAACACCTTATCTTTCTCTCTCTCTCTCATCCCTTTTCTTCTCCTTCTCTCTCTCTCTCTCTCTCTCTCGATTTTCACATGTGTGGTGTGTTTTGTCCATTCCACTATTGTTAGCTTCGTGTTACATCCTCATTGATCTCTCTCAAAGTTCCTACTACGGCACAACACTCCATTGCTACATGTGGGATTAGAGCATCCATTATCTTATGCCAATGTAAAATATGGTATATATTGCATGCAACTCTCTAGTGGCATATGTGAGTGTTAGTGGCATCTATCAACATTAGCCATATATTTTGACAATGATATTTACAATAGCTTTGGTTGCACTACAACTATACACCAATATCATGGAAATACATCTTTGAAATTTACTCTATGAGTAGATGGCGATAGACATGGGTGAGCTGAAGACTCCGCAAACACTACTCAGTACTTTCCCATATTGGTTCGGATCACTAGGGACATAGGAAGGATCAAAACCTTGTTGCTAGAAGTGAATGTGGATTTCCCACCTGCATAATCACTATTTTTGCATTTAAAGATGATCTTTCTACTCAAGTAGTGCTTATATATAATGAGATTATCAATAGTTTCTTTTTGTACATCTCTCATGCATACATTCTGTACAATAAGTGAAAATTTTATCTATTTCTCGACCTCCAAATACCATGAGGAGGCAATAGTCAATTGAAGCAAGATACAAAATGACTTCAGGCTACGACATCCGCCTACTACTAAAGCAATGTTAGGGCCTTCTCGCTATATGACAATAGCCCATGGGCTTATTCAATTGTGCATGAGCTATATAGCATTTATAGTGATTGGTCTCCTTGTCTTGAATGTGTGACCTGTTTTTAGATTAGTAAGAGTGGCCCCCTAAAGGAGGCAAGGGATATGCAGAAGGGGATGTGATCCAGATACCTTAGTATTAGGTATAATCATTGTGAATGCCTCTTTTCATAGAAGCAAAATCGTTTCATGTATACAAGAGAGAAGACTTTGTCATCCATGACTTTTAAATTAGTTTTACTTGGCAAGAATGAAGTCATAAGGTAATTATCTCCATTTTATTCATTCAGCTAGCTTAGGGATTTACCTAGTGGCCTTGGAGAGTCTGCAAGTGTTGAGACTTCTTCTACACAATAAAGGAAAACAAAGGAGTTGATAAGCTCAAAGAGGTAGGATTTCATACTTGACAAACAAAACTTCAAGGGTTTTTAATGAACAAAGTCTTGTGGAATGTTGTAAAACCTTTATCTACAAATGAAACCATTACAATGAGGGCTCAAAATGATCAATATGGATTTAAAGATCAACAATCTTTAGGTATTATTCTCACCTCATTAGATGATGAATAGATACATCACATCGATGAAGCCTAATCATCCTATGAAGCTTGGTGTACACTTGAATGTTTATTGGATCTAAGGAGAGACATAATAAGTTAATAATCCTATGAGTCTTGTACACTTGAATGTTTATTTGGATCTAAGGCTAGACATAGCGTACTAAGCTAATAGACTTAAAAGCCTTTGTATACAATCGGCACATTGCACTGTAAAGATAGATGATAAAACTAAAGTAGCTATCTTAATTAAGGAAATCAGAACATTACTCCAACATCAAGACCATCCTGAAGGAGAAAGTTCCAATCCCTACTTTGGAGGATGCCATCAACTCACTTCAAGAAGAAGAGAAGAATACAAGTATGCCAACAAATGGAGTCTATGCAACATATTCAAATCCAAAGAACAAAAGTTTTGAGCCATGCAAATACTACAAATAAGATGAATACTCCCTCATCAAGGTGCTTGTTCAAAAGAAAACATGAAGATCAAGGAGGACATAATAACAACCACACCAAGGATAAGAAATGTAAAGCTCATATTGTAGAAGAATAAGAACATGATGAAATCAAATCAATGATCTATGAGAACAATGTGTTGTAAAATCCTCTTCTAAAGCCCAGTTTGTAAAGGGCCAACATCAATAAAGGCCCCTATCATCCTTAAAAGTTCGTAATGGTCCTAAAAATAATCTAAAACTCTATGTCAGATGGTGCCATATTCCACTAGAACCTAAAAGCCCACGTAGGATCCTTTAAAATATAAATTCCTAAAACATCAGAATCAAGCTCAAAGGGAGAGATGTTGTAAATGAGCTTGTAATAGTTTAGGTGTGAATCTCCTCAAACAAAGAGATGATCTGATCTTCTCCTTGTCATCATTTTGATTGGTGATCGGGACTCCCTTTTTTGTATAGAAATGAACCCTTGGTCAAATAACAAAGGGCACAATCTCATTTCTCAATCCGTGCATGTAAGTGTATTGGAGATAAACCTCTCTCATCCATTTTCTTATCCTTCTCTTTTGCTCTCTCCCTCTCTCTCTCTCTCTATATGTGTGTGTGTAGTTCCACCTATGTGGTGCGAGGTTTCAAGTCCAGTACTATTATCTTTGGGCTACAACGCCAATTCCTCTCTTAAAGTTCCTACTATTCCACAACACTATGTTGTTGTAGTGTTGCGTGTATTTTCTAGAGTACTTTATCAAGATATCTCATAGCTTGACAACTATCTCCTGTTTTTTATCTATGAAATAAAGACATTTTGTTGTGTATCTTTCAAGTTTGAAGGATCTGTGGATTTTTTGAAGTTCTCTTATGATATCATTAATTATAGTTAAATGAAAGGGAGACTTTGTTGTGATGTTTAGCATGCAAGAATGAAGAATCGGGCTCATTTGAATCCTTGAAGGTTAAACATTATACACAAACTACTCCAAAGATGTTTTATTTATGAAAAGGTGTTTTTCTATTTTTTTTTACCCAATAGATAGAAAAAGTACTTCGTAAAGGGACAAAGAAACTCCCCTCTCAAGTACTGGAAAGTTTCGTGAGCATAGAGTCTAGTCCTTTCAATCTCGGGAAATGTTCTCGTATAAGAGCAAGGGGCCATTTAAAATGGTTTGATATGGTTTTTAGGGCTAGGAAAGAATCACTTACAATGCAAAGGGGAGGAGGGGGTAGGGATATTTCTATCCCCTTGTGTGTAGTGTTTATTGTAGGCTAGCAAAGTAAAGAAAAGTTCACCTAGGATTTTGGTTCTACTTTTTGATTTTGGACTCTTACAATGATGTTTTCTAATGCAAAGATCAAAAAATGCAAAAGATGAGAAAATGAATGTTCCTCGTTGGCCAACTATTTGGGTCCCCAAATTTCATTGAAGAATTAATATATTTTCTTAGGAAGTGGATTCAAAAGGGAATGATCGTTGTAGACTAGTATAGTAGGGTCAACATTAGAAAAAAATGGAGCAATAAGGAATTTAATTACTTTCAATTAATCTTGAACAAACGTGTAATCAGATTTCTTACACAAATATGTGAAATTTGGAAAAAAGAGGAGTTTCTATGAAAATAAGATAAAGGTGTGATCCCTCAAAGTTTCTATCTATTATGGCTTTGATGAATTCTAACTTCTTCATCTTGCAATCTACATAATATAGAACATCATAACGAATTACACCAAAAGGTCTTCGCGACAAATAGTTTGCACTTTTGACTTCTAGACAAAAAGTTCAAAACAAATGAAAGAGACTAGTATAAGTTTGAGAATGCATTTAGAACCAATTAAACCTCTTTTAGAGTTTATTGAGTGATGTAGCCAAAAGGAAAAGATAATGAAAATATCTAGAGATCATATAAGTAAGATGCTAGGTTTAGGCATGTTGAATAGTTTGTAGCAAGTATAATTCTGTAACAAATTATGACTCAACATGATATTATAAAGTTATCGAAGGTTGATGCAAATGCATGATTAAAAAGGTTAAATTTCTAAATCTAGTAAAGGAATGATAATACTTTTAGACCCAACTGAAACTCAAAATGCTTGTGTTGGTGTTGGAGTGCATACAAAGGGTTATAGATTAGTTTCAAAAGTCTAGTGTCATTTTTCGGGATTTAATAGAGTAAACAATTTTGAGTTTCTGAGACCTTGTTATGTAGGAAATTATAAGCTTTGCTTGAATTAGAAAATTATGTCTATATTTGGTGATTATAAATATTTTATGGAAATATGCCTAATGAGGTATTAAAACTAACTTTGTAATTCACTTACAATGACTTTTACAATATATGGATAGATTTTACGAGACTTCAAATATATGTGCTTAGATTTTACTCTATAAACAAACTAAATCTTATGGCCTTTTGAAATTTCCACTGAAACTTAATAAAGCTAATCTTAATAAATGTCAAAAGATGAGAATAATTAATTTTGAAGTTTTAACAAAGAGATATTTGGCAGATAGCCTTGGTAAACTTGATATTCCATCGTATAAAGAACAATAAAAAATAGAGTTATGGGAGGTAAGGTGTGCTAATCTTCCATCTTAGAATCAGAAGCTACTTATAATTTTTAGAAACACACATTCAAAATGTTATTCAAAGGCAACATTCAAGTGGTATAGTGATTCCTAAACATTGTGGAAAGTTTAATATTGATTAGGAATTTAGTGTAGGTTTAGAGACTCTAAAGTGCATGTTTGTTATAGGTAGGAATGCAAAGTGTAAGCACTCTTGTTTATAATTTGTCATTTTACTCTCACATATTTACAAGAAACATGAGTTCGTCCTCCTAGATACCTCTAGCTCACCCCATTCTACATCTAGTCAATATGTTTGTACCTATTTTTGTTGGGAAAGATGGATGGATGATTCAAGAGATTGAGTAGGTACTGCTAAAACCTGCTTTGTACAAGCCCTCTTTAGCTTCAGACTTGATTAGTAGACTCCCTTAGCTTTCTAATGACACCAAGAAATGGCCTATGTCCTTTGGAAATGATGTGTGCAATGATTGAATCAAAACAGATAACTTTGGAAGTCACAAACTCAAGAAAACCTTCTATTTTGGTCTTGACACCTGCTCAATGTTTTGCTCAGTGTGACCAGCACAGTAGCAATTCATAAAACTCCTTCTACAGGTATTCAATTAGCTTAGTAAGCTAACATTTGCAAGTGGAATGATGTAAAATGACAAACTATACTGAGAGAAATTGATTTAACAAAATTAGTTATACCCCCGACTTTTTAGGACTATAGCGGAGATAGACCAGTGAGCACCTCGACGACGATTTCTCTGAATCTGCTGAATGTAATGTCTTCAATTTTTGACGGCGTGTAGTAGACTTCAAGCTGAATCCAACAAGCTTTGAATCATTGAATTTGATGGAGTATGGACTGAGATATGCCCTTGACAAGTTGACAAACTTTTGAGTAGACTAGCAGAGAACACAAAGATGAATGATGTAAATGTATCTATTGATTAACACTTGTGTACAATTCCATTGGCATGTCTAGCATTTTCAAATGATGTAGAGAGGTGTAGGCTATGGTATAGTCCTTACACACACTCAAACTCAACAGAATGAGCCTTGGGAATGGAGTGATGTACCCGTGACTTTTTCACATCCAATTTTATAGGAAATGACTTAGGATTTGAATTCAAATTCAAATCTTTGGCTTCCTATGATCAAGCATCTAAAAGTTTGGAGATATTCTCTCAATCAAATAAGCTACTTTTTCCACGACTCACTTTGGTAGGTGATTACAAAAGATTCCAAGTCATTTTGACTTTTACAAATGAGGTAAAGTGGTAAATAATCACTAGCATATGTTCCTATGGTTCTTTATGTATGTAGATTCTTCATGATAACTTCCAAGCCAAATGTGTAGGCTTGTGATTTACACCAACAGCTCCCCCTCAAGCCAAAAATTTTGGCTTAAGTCTTCATCTTCAATCTTCAAGTACATCCTGCAATCCAATCATAGATTTGAACCTGCAAAGTTTGGTCCCATCCAAAGCTTTAGTGAGCAAATCTGCACATTGCATGTTGGTTGACACATAGGTCAATTGAATGTCCTTGCTTAGCAACTTCTCTCTCACATAATGATAATGAACTTCTATGTGTTTGGTCCTGGCATGATAGATAGGATTAGCTGCAAGGTGAAGAGAACTTGTATTATCTCCAAAGATAATTGGAGGCCTAGTATATAAGCCCAATTCTGAATACAAAAGCTTAATCCAAATTGCTTCTTGAGTGGCATTAGCTAGCCCTCTATATAACAATGCAATAGTTGGTTGCTTCTTTGCACACCATGAAATTGGTTTGTCATCTGCAAAAGAAATGTATCCATAAGTGCTTCTCCTATCATCCTTGCATCCTGCCCAATCTGCATCTGAATAAACTTTTATGTCAATATCTGAAGTGTAAGGAAAGTACAAACCATGGTTCTGTGTACCCTTGAGATACTTCAAGATTCTTTTGGCAGCCTCTAAGTGAGGTATCCTTGGCTTTTGCATAAATTGACTTAGCACACTAAATCCATATGCAATGTCAATTCTAGTTAAGGTAGCATAGTTCAAGCTACCTACCATACTTTGATAACGTGTAATGTCTTGGACTTCATCACCTTCATGGGCACTTAGCTTTAAGTTCACCTCCATTGGAGTGCTTGCTGCTTTAGCATCTTGCAAGTGAAATTTCTTCAACATGTCCTGCACATACTTCTTCTGAGTAATGTATATTCCTGAATTAGTGTAAACTAATTCAAGTCCCAAAAAATACTTCAATAATCCAAGATCATTGATCTTGAATTCCTTCATCATCTGGCTTTTGATGCTTCTGATTCCATTTACATCATTGCCTGTAATGATGATGTCATCAACATAAACACAAAGATAGATTACCTCTGAATTACTTCTCTTAATGAACAGAGAAGTGTCAGCTTTACTCATGACAAAACCTTGGTCTTGGAGGTATGTAGTTAGCCTGTAATTCCATGCCCTAGGTGCCTACTTCAATCCATATAAAGCCTTCTTCAATTTGCAAACATAAGTTACCTTCTTAGGGTCTTCATATCCAGGAGGTTGTGACATATAAACCTCTTCTGAAATCCATCCATTCAAGAAAGCATTCTTGACATCCAATTGGTACATGTTCCAATTCTTTGATGCAGCCACACTCACCAACACTCTGATTGTTGGCATCTTTGCCACAGGAGAAAATGTTTCTTCATAGTCAATGCCTTGGGTTTGTGCAAATCCCTTGGCTACTAATCTGGCCTTTTACCTGTTAATTGTGCCATCAGAATTTCTTCTCAATTTATAGATCCATCTGGATCCTATTATCTTCATGGAGTCCTTCTTGGGTACTAACTCCCATGTATCACTCTCCTTGAGTGCTTCAATCTCCTCATCCATAGCTTCCTTCCATTCTGATTTTGTGATTGCTTCTTCATATGATCCTGGTTCTTCATTTAGCAAATCCTTTGCAAGATAAATTGAATGTTTAGTAACAAGAGATGTATCATACCCATATCTGATAGGTTTTTTGCTCTCTCTTTGAGACCTTCTGATTGATTGAGTTGAAGATTCTGGTATGTCCTGAAGCTTCTTCATCTTCATTTTTCCTTTGGACTTCCATGCCTTTAACTCTTCAAGGTTGATTGTATCTTCATCATCTGAAGTTGACTCTCCATCCTGAGTAGGTTCCTCCTTTGTAAGTTTTGGAAATTCTTCTTCCAAATCATAGGGTAATTGACCTTCCTGCATTCATTCTCATACCAAGAATCATTCTCATCAAAGATCACATCTCTGCTTACCATAAATCCCTTATTGGTAGGGTTATAAAACCTGTAACCTTTTTTATTTAAATCATATCCAATGAAAATACATTTTTCAGCCTTTGGATCTAGCTTTCCTCTTACCTGTGAAGGAATGTGTACATATGCTACACATCCAAAAATTTTGCAGTGATCCAATGATGGTCTCTTACCCTGCCATGCTTCATATGGTGTCATACCATCAAGTGACTTTGATGGTAACCTGTTTATGAGATAGGTGGCAGTAGAGACACTCTCTGTCCATAGATAGTTAGGTAATTTCTTCTCATTAAGCATAGATCTAGCTGTCTCAACAATTAACCTTTTTCTTCTTTCAACTACCCCATTCTGTTCAGGAGAGTACCTTGTGGTTATTTCCCTTTTGATGCCTCTGTCCAGCAAGAAGTCCTCAAATTCATTGGAGAAGTACTCACCTCCTCCATCTGACCTTAGCCTCTTCAAATTCCTTCCTATGTGATTTTCAACTAATGCAAGATATTTCTTAAAACAATTAAATACCTCATCCTTGTGCTTCATAAAGTATAATACAGTCCATCTGCTATAGTCATCAATAAAAGACACATAGTACCTTGAACCTGAGACTGAGGGGTCTTTGCTAGGTCCCCATACATTTGTGTGTACAAGCACTAGATAGTCTTCATGCATATATCCCTTCTTGGAGAAGGGTAACCTGTGAGACTTACCAAATTGACAAGCACCACACTTGTAAATCATATGTTGCTTGGATACATTAGGTATACCAAGCACACATTGGTCCCTGCACATTTGCTTCAAGGTCCTTTCTCCAATGTGCCCTAATCTCTTGTGCCAAATCTCAAGCTCTGAAAGTGTTTGATCTTTATAACTGTATAATGCAATGTTCTTTGTATCTTCCAACTCAAAGGTGAAAAGTCTAACTGATTTTTCTCCTTTAGCTATCCTTTTGAATCCATGTCTTGGGTCCTCCACAAATGCTCCATACTGATTGAATCTGACCTGCAACCCTTTCTCTACAATCTCACCAACACTCATTAAGTTCTTTGTAATTGTAGGTACATAAAGTACTCTACTCAATAAATTCTGATTACCATCACAAGTTTTCACATTTCCAACTTTAACTACAGAATGCTTTGTATCATCACCTGTTTGGACTTGGTGTTTACCTTTTGGTTCCTCAAGATCAGAGAGTAGTGCCACATTACCAGCCACATGATTTAAACACCCTGAATCAATATAAAATAAGTGATCATCATTTGTACCTGACTTTGAAGTCATGTTCATGATCAAGAGAGAGTCATCCTGCTCCTCTGTGTAGTTGTTGTAGTGCTTTCTGTTTCTGAATCCTCCTTGGTAGTTGCCATTGTACTTGTTGTTGTAGTTGTTGTTATAATTGTTGTTGTGGCCTTGGTGATGGTTGAACCTTCCTCTAGACTGAGAGTATCCACCTCTTTGGTAGCCTCTTCCTCTTTGATTTTTGTAATTTCTGTAACACTCATCTGTGGTGTGGTTTGACAAACCACAAATGTTACATGGTGATGAGTTATAGGGTCTCCCCCTACCTTGCTTACCTCCTCTGCCCCTACCTCTTGAAGATCTACCTCTCCCTACATAGTTGGCTTGGGAGGTAGAGCATTCATCTCCCACCTTCTTACTCTTGCCTTTATCCTTAGATTTCTTATCAGTGTATAGGGCAGAAGAGTTGTTACCTTTGGTAGTATCTCCACTCTTGGTAAGCTTTGCTTCATGTGTGAATAGTTGACCCATGAGAGTTGTAAGATCTGGAGTGTCCATGTCCATGTAGAGATCCATTGCAGTGGTGAAGTTTTCCCACTTGTCATCAGCCTTGATTCCATTAATTACCTACCTTACAATTTGTTCTTCTTCAATTTCTTCTCCTATGCTTGCTAACTGATCTGCAACATCTTTGATTTTCGTCACAAATTCTGAAACAACTTGCTTAGGTTGCTTCCTTAGTGTTGTGAATTCAATCACAACTGATTTTTCCTAGCCCTTGTACTAGAGGAAAAATATGATGACAAGGTTTCCCAAGTCTCTTGGGAAGTCTTACAATTTCTGATATGAGGTAAAAGAAAGTCAGATATAGAGTTGAGTAGATAAGACCTTGCCAATGCATCCCTTGCACACCATGTGTTGAGTTTTTCTTGCTCCTCCTTGGTTGGCAAACCTCTTGCTTTGAATGAGGGCAATTCCTCATCTCCTGAGATGTATCCATAGAGACTCCTTCCCTGTAAGTAGGTCTACATCCTTAGAGACCATGCTTGATATTTGTTCGTGTCCAATTTGTCAATAAATGAAGGAAAACCATCTATATTTACCTTATTTGCTCCGATACCACTGTTGGGAAAGATGGATGGATGATCCAAGAGATTGAGTAGGTACTGCTAAAACCTACTTTTTACCAGCCCTCTTTAGCTTCAAACTTGATTAGTAGACTCCCTTAGCTTTCTAATGACACTTATCATCCTTATTCTAATTGATTAAATAATTTTGTTTATTTTTCTATATTTATGACTTGACACGTTTCCATTAGGTATTTCAAGGAGATAAGGGTAGGCCATCAAGATCTTGATAGGCAATGAGTAGTCACAGGTTAGTGTTCAAGGTCTAGGCTTGAGATATTTCAAGTACTTATGCTACACAAATATGGAGTCATTGGTTCTTAGACAGATTCCTAGAGTATGCCCATGGTTGGGACTGTACTTCTTATTGTAGTCTCTAGATAGCAAGCAAAGAGGCTATTTGTATAGCTTTTAAGTATCTAGTGTTTTGGGCAACCAACACACCTTACATTTATTATTTGGATCATATTTTGGCATTCCTTGGTTTGTAGCTCCTTCTCTATCATTGAAGAGATTTTTCTTTGAAAAAGGGAGAGATTGTTGTATTTCAAAGATGTACATGCCTAAAGGAGCAAGGATTTCCATGCGCATGGAATAACCAAGGCTGAGATCCATGGATCCTAGAGGTGGTTCTTATACATGATGGCTAGATGAATAGTGAGAACACCAATAGTTCTCTAGATGGCGACAAGAAAAGTGAGATGATTCATAGGCATGTGCTTTCATTCTCTTAGAATAACCTTTCTTAACCATTTCAATAACATTATACAGATTCTTTATGAAACAAGAAAATGTCATACTTGTAAAATATTCCTTGGTTTCTATGAGTCCTTATGATTGACATCTCCCATATGTTCAACCTCATGCTCTTTGTTTCCATGATTCACCACCTATCCTCTTTATTTAGTTGTTTGAAGATTATCAAAAAACTCCTCTCTACCTTACATGTACTATAACAACTACCTATATACTAAATATCATCATCCCTCTTTTCTTCACTTATGTGTCTCATGGACATAAAACAATCATTATCTAATGTTGTAGACAAAATTTGCATAGGCTTTTTGTTTTCTTAGTTGTAACCTCTTTTCTTTTGATAATAATCGTTGGCATAGTGCCTTGGCTTCTCACATATGTAGCAACCATCATAAATGTTCTAGCATCTTCCTTCAACCCTATCTCTACCTCGCCTTCTCCCTCTTTCTCTCAAATATTGATCTTCTTCTTGTTGTTTTTAACTTTATTTATTGTTCCACTACCTCTATCTCCTCCACATCTGCTTGCATAGAAGAGTATCCTACCTATCTTTTGACTTTTTTTCTCCATGGTTGAACTAATCTTTCAGGATAAGCAAGATGAGCTCCTCAAAATATAGTAGAGAGTTTGTAACATATATATAGGTTGAAACAACCTTCCATTTTGTATCCTAATAATCCCACTGATTCTGTGGGAAACATATTCACATCATTCCCCACACGTCCTAATAATTCAATTGCATCAAATGTCTACTTATTTTGAGCATGAAGTCATATATGATTTTCCTTGAAGCCTTCTTTATATTAATAAGATCATTCTTGAGCTGCATCATATTAGTTCACTAGATCTAGAGTATAGATTTTGGACACTCATGAATTCTTTTTTCTATCTAAATCGTTAATATGATCTATCCTTGAGTTATTAATATGTTGGCATATAACTAAAATTATTGTGTCATCCCGCTCTTCCCATTCATTGATGGCTCTCCTCTCTTATTCTAGTTAAGCTCATTGGATGTATGTATGTCTTAATCTTTGTGCCACTTAATAATCCCCAAAGACTTTTCCCATAATGATATTGCATATTCCAAAGTTCCATAGTCAATAGTTTTTCTTGTCCGGCTTGCTAATCTATGATTTTAGGTCATAAAAGATGCCTAAGACCCTTTTTCCATACCTTCATATGACTAAATTATTATGAATAGGGATGATATATGATCTATCATAATAGAAGTTGTTTGAATCCGTTTATGTTCACTACATTGATAAATGCTTCCCCTTTCTTCAATGATTCCTCCAATGTTGGGTTTTCTTTCTTTCTAGATGGAACTTCCTCCAATCTTTGAGATCCCTTCTTGATTCTTTCAATTCCCAAACTTGACCTCTCATATAATTAATAGAGAATAGGATCTCTAGGTAGAAAAAAAGCACAATGGAGCCTCTCTGGGAGCTAACATTAATGTAGAATATGAATTCAAAATAGGAAAAAATGCACAATGCACCCTCTCTACCATAGTCCGCTAGAATGTCAACATCTCTCATTCCAACAGCCATTGGGTATAGAGACCTTGCGTACTCAAACTAGAACAAAATAGCTACAAAAAAGGCTTTGGCTCACATAATTTTCCTTCTAGAAGGACCACCAATGAACATGTCCAAGAGAAATCACCATTTTTATACATGGACTACATAGGGATGTGTTATGAGAAAACTACACATAGGCTTTGATAGAACCTATGATCTAGTAAATTCATTTGATCTTTATGAAGAAATAAACGAGTATAAATAAATTGAAGAAATTATATCTTGTCACATAAAAATCAGATGAAATAGAAGGCACTCCAATGGTAGAAACCTACAAAGGTATATGTATGTATATAGAGCTTTGCATGTATGTAGAGTTAAGCTAGTAGTGGATGCTTTCTTATCCTAAGTTCTAGCCTTCTTAAAATTACTACACTCTAATAAAAAACCTATTCTAGGCTTAAAAACCTGAAAGCTATTTTAAATCCATACATACATAAATGTGAAATTTTTTTTGTGTATTTAGGCTCCAATTCCACAAAAAATTGGAACTAGTTTTTCTAATCACAAATTGATTCGAGTTCAATTAGGCGATAGTTGTAAGGTGAATTGAATTGACTATCATAAAACAATATCAGCTTGCAATTCACCTTTAAATATAAAAATCAACATAAAATATTTTTCTTCTTTACACATTTAAAAAGTTGAAAAACCAATAAGCATATCCTCCTTTTGCAAGTAAAGCAAGCTATTGAAGTTCAAGTGACCAAAACAACCGTGCCAAAGATCCATTTCAGCAATACAAGAAGTATGAGCAACCAAAGCATTTGAGGTAGTCATCTTGCATGTATCCAACTGACACAGACCATTGCATAATGTACTCAATATCATGATAATATCAACAATTCTCAAATCATGACCCATACAGTTATGATAAGCAAAGTGTTCATGAATTCTAGCTTTGGCAATTAAAGGAACTAACATTAATTTCTTCATGATATTGGGTACATATGCTGAATTTTTTAAGAGAATCAAACCTTAATTTTTAGCCATAAGCTCAATTTTTCTTACTCGAATGATAGGATAAGCGGAATTGTTTGCAAAAATCACATGTCCTCCTTTCAGTGCATCTTTCATAGATGCAAAAAATGTTTTGCATGAGGTTATGTGCTTTGAACAGCCACTATGAAAGAACCAACCCAAATGGGTCTCAATCACACCCATACATTTAGAATCCATTGATGCATTAGAATGACATGTAACAATACATGCCCAAAAATCTTGAGTCATGTTGGATTCATCATTTTTTGCATTTGAACAATTTTTAACTATAGACATGTCATATTCCTTGTTCTTTTCATTATGCTTATCAAGATTATTACACTCACCAATAGTATGACTACCCTTTTAGAAATATTTGCATCTCTTCTTCTTTTGCAAATCAGAATCATTAGAGGAATGAGTGGAAAAGGAAGTTTGAAGATTTGTTTTGATAAGCCCAAAGCTAAATCATACTTTCTTTGTCCTTTTTGTGATATAGCAAGTGCTTTTGTTCCCTCAATCAAATAACTCCTATTCACTCGAGATTTCTTTTCTTGCAAAAAAAGAGACACAACTATTGGAACATCGAGCTTACACCATGCTTGAGGTGGATTTGATCTACATAAAAAAATCTATCGTTTGGATTATCCCAAAATATCCATTGAAGCGTTCTTTTACCTATACTCATTTATTGTATTTTTTAAAAGATATTTTATGGATCATTTACCATAGTAAAAGCCTAGAACTTTACACATGTAAACTGAGAAAACGAGAGCTTAACTTCTACGAATTTGAGGTGGTTGAGTTCCAATCAATGAATCAATCAATCACCTAAAAGTAGATAAAACTAGATCTTCACTTTCCCTAGATTGTAGGAAAGTTAATTGATTCTCTTAAACAACCTTTAACACCTTCCTTTGAACTCAAAATCCACTTTTTGAAGTCGTAGAGAATTTCACAAGTCTATATAAAGACTTCAAATCACTTGTACATTACATGGAAGCAATATACATACACTTGAAATCATCATTGTCTTGCTCCTTCATTTTCCTACATCATTTTTTTCAACAACATTAAACTTGTAGAGGTTGCTCCTATCTCTACAGAGCTCCAAGATGATTGAGCACCCATTGGAAAGGTATTAGTCTCTAGTCTATGTGTGTAAAGTTTCAAACAATTTGGTTTTGTAGATTGAGGGAAATCTCAGTTTTTGTCTGTAGATTCTGCAAGTTCTTTTAGTGGTATCAGAGCTAGATCAAGATGGGTGATGGCTTCCCCTAAATGATTGAAAAGATTGATTGACATAACTATGCAGCTTGGCAAATCAGAATATAGGCCTATTTGCAAGCTAGAAATCTTTATGGAATTGTACCAGCTGATGAAGTTATACCTATTCCAAGATCCAAAGTAGGACCTACACAAGAGGAGATAGATGTGCTCATACTTTGGTGCACAAGAGATGCGCAAGCAAGCTTGTACATACTAAACTCTATCTATGACTTTCTATTACCACATATTAGAGGATGCAAGACATCTCAAGATACGTGGGATGCCCTAGAAACTTTCTTTTTTGCTAGTACCAAAGCAAGGAACAATCATCTTTGGAATTAGTTCAACCAAATGAAGAAGACACCTAAACAAACCATCATAGAGTTTGTTATCAAGTTCAAGAAGGTTGCAGATCAGTTAGCATCCATTGCAGAGCTGATTGAAGAAGAGGCTATAATGAGGCAAATTCTCAATGGGATTCAAAGTGATAAGAAATGGCAATCCTTCACCACGACTTATGATCTCATCATGGATGTGCAACATCTAGACTTCAACATCTTTCTTGGACAACTCTTCAAAAAAGAGGTCAACAATAGCATAACGAAAGGTAAGTCCTATCATAGTTATTCAACTAGTGCTCTATATGAAGATAAGAAGAACAAGAAGTTGAAAGGCAAGAAGAAGGAAGAAGATGAAGAGGAGATTTTCCAAGCCAACTTTGCAAGCAAGAAAAAGTGCAAAGGGAACAAAAAAGGACCAAAGCATGACAAAGCTAAAGGTTAGAATGTTCAACCTTGTGCCATCTATGATAAGACCAACCACACCACTCAAAATTTCTAGTTCAATGGGACGATCCAAATAGGAAGTGGAAGAGGTAGATATGGCAGCAATAGAGGTAGATGTGGACACAACTTCAACAATAACATTAGAGGCCATAATAAAAGGGACTACAATAATGATTCTAAAGATCAAGCACATAAAGAGTCATTGCTTCTAATGAATCTAAGCCAGAAAGAAGTCTAAGAAGATGACCAATTTTTCTACATAGATTCTCGATGTTCAAATCATGTTGCAGGCAACATTGCTCTTCTTATCTAATTTGGACTGTCCAAACATAGACATGAATCTCAAAAAGGGGATGACACAAAGCATAGTGTGTAGAAGATTGGTAATTTCAAAGCTTCCATTGGCAGGACAAATACTTTGAGCAAGGTTATCTATGCTCCCACTATCACAAAAAACCTAATGACTTTAGGCCAAATAGTTGAGAAAGGCTTGCAAGTTAGGTGCACCCAACGTGGAGATTTTGTGGAAGATCCATGTCAAGGCTTCAAGAAAATAGCGAGAGGTGAGAAGACAGGTAGGATCTTTACATTTGAAGTAGGAGAAACCAAGAACATAGCTCTATTTACTTTTGGGTCTCACACCGTAAGTGGGCTTGAAGTGTGGATTTAGAGACTTGCTCATGTGAATGAAAGAAACTTGAAGGATATATGTAGGGATCAAAGTGTTCTAGGACTACCAAACATATCAAAGCAACACATGATCAACAGGTGTGATGCATGTCAGATTGGCAAGGCACAAAGACAACCAATAAACCATAAAGGCTACAATTGTAGGATATTTATTCCATTCATCATACCAAAATACCTCGTGTTGATTCAAATTGAGTTCAGAGAGGAGGATTCATGAAAAGCTTTAAGATTTTTCACAGATGGACTCGCAATCTCTTGCACATTAACTTGATTCTTCAATGTATAAATGATTTGATCTTCAAACTTTCCTCTATTTCACTTCTCTTTGCCATCACCTTCAACTTCAGTCAATTGGTAGAGATCGGTTCTCTCTCTATAGAGCTCAAAATTCTATGAACAAGCATTCATTGAGAACTTATAGCCGTCTACTTTATGTGTATAAATCTAAGTAGCATGTGGTTGAGTGGATTATGAGTAAACTACATTTTAAATTTCCGGGGCCATTTTCATACATCCCTTAAATGTGAGGGGTACCTCTATTTAGTGTTCAACTTATTTGTGGAGAAAATCTTGCTTATTAATTAAAATCTTATGCATTTTCTCCAAAATGAATTTTATCAATCGTATTCTTGATGGCTGCTTTGACCATTTGAAGTTGCACCATGCCATCGGAAATAAAAAGTTTTGTAAACTTTTCATTTTGCAAACTTATTTGTTTTATATCAAAACTTTCTCAGTGACACTCCAAAGTACATAGTGTATTTTATTGCACTAACTGCAATCCTATAAGGTTTATTTGACACTCCTAGAGTGCCAAGGCTGACCCTATGTTGGTTGGCAAGAAGAATCTTAATTATTTGGTACTTCATTTTTATACCTATCTCAAGATTCTCCACGTTCTCTCTCTTGTAGGATAAAATCATAAAAAGGGAGGTAACTACAACTTATCATCCTCAATTGAATGGAATTGGAGAGAGAAGAAACAACACCCTAGTTGGATAAAAAAGAACAATGCTTGAAGAAAAGAAACAACCACATTATGTATGGGTAGAAGCAATCTCAACCATGAAACTCAAATGGGCTAAAGATTTACTAGTACATCAACCATGAAATTTACCACAAGCAAGGATGTTGTATTTGAAGAACATAGGTCTTGGTATGATGAAGAAAAATAGAAAGTAAACCTATCATATGATCTTGACTCTTATTTTAGACCATTAACTAACTAACGTGATTCACAAGTTCACTAACCAAAAAGTGAACCTAATGAAGATCAAGATGAAAACAAAAGAGAATATAAGATTTGGAGGTCACAAGGTAAGGCCAAAATGCAAGAATGTGGAGAGTATTAGAAACATAATCCTAGAAGGTCAAGAAGGGAGAAAAAGAAACCTAAAATGTATGGATATGGCTTTATATTTCTCACAAAGAACTCTATTTATTTGGCCAAAAACTCAATTTCACAGGAACCTTCGACATATAAAGAAGCTAAGGCTAACTCGAATTTGGAGAAAGTTAAGAAAGAGGAGATAGAAGCCTTAAAAGAAATGGACACTTGGGATTCAGTCCTAATGCAAACTAATTAGAACGTTACAGGTTGGAGATGGGTCTATAAGTTAAAACTGAAGAGGTACATCTGTCACAACCTCTAGCATTTGAAAACCTTAACTACACATATTATGTATATAAACTCAAAAAGGCATTGTATGGATTGAAACAAGCTACTAGAGCTTTGAATTTCACATTGATAACGTATCTACAAGATCAAGGTTTTAGATCAAGAAATGCAAACCCTTTTTTGTTTATAAAAAAGAATCACAATGAAGTTATCTATTTGTATGTATATGTAGATGAAATAATATTGACAAGACTTGACTTGAATGGTATACAAAGAATCAAAAGTCACATGCAAGAGGAATTCAAAATTAGAGATTTAGGTGAGTACACATTCTTCATAGGAATGCAAATCATATGCATGATTGAAATGATGTATTTAACTTAGATGAGATACATTCAAGATGAGGTTCAAAAGCTAAAAATGGAGAGTGCTAAACCTAAATGTAAACCTTTGGAAATTAATCATAAAATGAGTGTTATTGAACGTGTGAATATTGAAAATCCTAAAGAATATGAAAGATTGTTTGGTAGCTTGATACACGCTACTTATACTAGGGTAGATATTTCATATAGCATAGGAGTGCGAAGCCACTTCATGCACTCTCAAAAAATTCCACACATGGATGAAGCTAAGAAAGTTTTTAAGTACATGAAAGGTGTAATCAATGAGGTATATTCTATCGTTATTCTTCAGAATTGGATCTCAAGATATATTGAAATGTATATTCAATAGGACCTAAGGTTGATAAAAGAAGTACCTCTCATTACCAAGGATTTGTAGGATCAAATCTTGTATCGTGTAGCTTCAAGAAGCAACCAATAGCTCCATTATCCTAGACTAAAGCAAAATTTAGAGGTTTGACTATAGCAACTCAAGAAGCAATATTGATAAGGGAATAGTACACAGATTTGGGTTTTGTGAGTTTCAAACCTCACATATTTGGAGACAACATAATCTCCATGCACTTAGCAACAAATACTATCTTCCTTGTAGGAGCAAAACACATAGTAGCTCATTATCACTTCATCACGGAGAAGTTGATGTTAGAGATTGACACATCTTTTGCTCCAGTTGAAAAAGATATGATGACAGAGACACCTGATGGAATCAAATTTTGAAGGTTCAGAACAATACGGGTTATTCACCCTATCAAAATTTTGAGAATAAAAAATACCTTAGCTTGAGGGAAATTTATTATATCATCAAGCTTACACTATGCCTCGTGTCAATTTGATCTACATCTAAAACCATGATTTGGAATGTGTCAAAGGTATTCATTGAAGAGACCTCATTACTATTCAATTTTGGTGTTTCATAAGGACCCTTAATGGATCATCAATTCACCTAAAATCCTAGTGTTTTATTCTTGCAAAAGGATAGAAAGGAAAGGTCATATTCCATGAGTTTAAGGTAGTTGAGTTTGATATTCAATCAATCATGAAAAATAGATCAAATTACATCTCTATGCTCTTCCTAGATTGTAGGAGATTGATTCCATTCATTATACCATAGTACGCTACATGGATTCGAATTTGAATTCATAGAGGCAGATTGATCAAACACCTCAAGAGTTTCTATAAAAGACTTGATTATATCTTGTACATTAACTTCTTTCAATATACATATGATTTGATCTTCAAAATTTGCTCTACTTTGCTGCTCTGCACGATCATCTTCAACTTGAGTCAACTTTGAGAGAAGGCTTCTCTCTCTACAAAGCTCCAAGTTTCATGAATCAACATTCATTGGAAGGGACTGAATTTCTCACGGGTGTTTGTAAACATTGGTAGCATTTTGTTAATAAAGTGTGAGCAATTTATATTTTGAGGTTTTGGGGTCTATGTTTGCACATCCCTGAAAAGTTAGGCGTACCTTTATTTAGTGTTAAACTTATTTTTGGAGCATACGTTCCTTATTAATTCTACTTTGGCATTTTAGCTATTGATCCCTAATTCTGAAATTCATCCAGAAGGAATTTCACCAATTGTATTCATGGTGGTTGCTCTTAGCATTTGAAATCGTACCATCCAAATCAAAATAGCAACTTTTGTAAACTATTCATTATGCACGTTTATCTATAATATATCAACACTTTCTCATTGATGCTAAAAAGTAAATAGTGGATATTATTGCACTTATTGCAAGCCTATAAGGAGTATTTGACACTCATAGAGTTCAAGGGCTGGTCTTGTGCTAGTTGTCTAGACCAATCTTGATTACTTGGCACTTCATTTTTTCTACCCCCCTCAAGCTTCTCCAAGTTCTATGATACTCATGCAACCTTTTGGACTAAGTGTACACTGATGTGCAAGGGGAAAGTCAAGAACATTCATTGGCAGTCTCAAGGTATTATGATTCATTTGTTGATGATGATAGTAGATGGACCATCTTATAATTCATAAAAAACAAAGGCAAACTATTTGAATGCTTCAAGAAGTTCCTAGAAAATGTCGAGAATCGTACACTAAGACCATTTATGAAACTAAGATCTGATGGAGGGGAGAATAATTCTCCAAATGATTTGATGAGTTCTTCAAGGATAAAGTCATAAAAAGGGAAGTAACTAACAATTATTCTCCCTGATTGAATGAAAATTTAGAGAGAAGAAAGAAGACCCTAGCTGGAATAGTAAGAACAATGCTTGGACAGAAGAAATTACCGCATTATCTATGGGTATAAGAAATCTCAAAGGTTGTTTATCGTGTGAACTAACTTCCATCCAAATCACTTCGATGTAGGGTAGAAAACCAGTTCTAGGTCATTGCAAGGTATTTGTTAAGCTTTTGTACCGGTACCTTCATAGATAAGAGGTAAACTAGATGAAAGGGAAACTTAGGCAATATTAATTGGCTATGGTTCAAGTCAAATGGGGTACAAGTTTTATAGTCCATTGACCAAGCAAATTACCACAAGCAAGCATGTTGTAGTTGAAGAACATAGGTCATGGTATGACAAAGGAAAATAGAAAGTAAACCTATCATATGATCTTGAATCTTATTTTAGACCCTTAAGTAGCAAGCATGATGCACAAAGTGCACTAACCAAGAAGTGAATTTGATTATGATCAAGATGAGAAGGAAGGAGACTTTAATATTTGGAAGTCAAGAGGTAATTCAAAAATGCAAGAATGTGGACAATTTTTGAAATATATTTATAGAAGGTCAACAAAGGAGAAAAGGAAACCTAAACATTATAGATATAACTTTACATTTGTTACAAAGTAGTCTCTTTATTTGGCCAAGGACTTAGTTTTAGAGGAACATTTGACATATGAACAAGCTAGGGGTAACCCTAATTTGGAGAAGTCTATGAAAGAGAAGATAGAAGCTTTAAAAGAAATGGACACTTCAGAGTTGGTTCTAATGCAAGCTAATCAAAACGTTATATATTGGAGATCGGTCAATAAGTTGAAAGAAAATTTGGATGGATCAATTTGCACGTACAAACCAAGAATAGTTTATAAAGGATTTGCTCAAACTTGTTGGAAGAGATGGATGGATACCTCAAGGAAGTTAGGTGGTACTGCTAAAACTTGCTTTGTGCCTGCCCTTATACACTTCAAATTTTGATAGTAGGCCCTTTTAGCTTGCAAATGACACCAAGAAAGTACCTATCTACTTTGGAGTTGATGTCTGAAACAATTGAATCAAAATAGACTACTTCAAGAATAGCTAGTGTAACAAAACTTCCTATTTTAGACCATACACCTACTGGTTCTTTTGCTCAGAGCTCACAATACAGTAAAATTTGATAAATTTCATTTTGAGGGAATTCAATTAGCTTAGATAGCTAATGATTGCAAGTGGAATCATCTAAAATGATAAACTATGCTCTGATAAATAAGTTTAGCAATCCAAATCTTACCCCGGATTTTTTAGGGACTAACCAATAGATGATTAGTGAGCACTTCGACGATGATTTCTCCCGGATGGCCAAACCAGATGCTTTGCGAGTTTTTCAGCACAAAGTAGACTTCTAGTTGGTTATAACAAGCCAAGGATTATGGAAAATGGTTGAGTATTCAATGAGATCTGACCAGAGAAAGTTGACTATTCTGAGTAGTCATAGCAGAGAAGTAGACAGAGATGTTTAATGAACTATATGTATTATACATCATGATTGTACAAGATCATTTGCATTGTAATGATGCTCAATGATGATGGACTGAGTGAGCTATGGTATGAGACACTTAGCTTCTACAAATGATCAAGGAGAGAGCTCTGAATAAGGCCATATAACCACGAGATTTACAAAAGCCTTTTAATAAGAAGTTTCTTCTAAGTTTGAATTTGAAATCAAACTTGGCTCTAACTAAAAGTGACTCCCTTGATTTAGGATTTATTCCATCATTTGAAACTCGTAACTAATGTTCCTCATAACTCCATGAGATATAGGTCTTGAGAGATTCTTCAAGGTTTTAATCTTTTACGATTGGTAAATGACCAAGTGATTACAAGCTAAGGTTCACATGCATAAGCAAGTGAGAGTTTCACACATTTCTTCTAAGCCAAATGTGTAGGCTTGATCATTTTGCACCAACATCTCCCCCTCAAGTGAAACATATTGGCTTGCATTGCTTCATCAATCTTCTTGAATATCCTATAGTCCAATCATGGTTTTAAAGGTGCAAAAATTAGTACCATCAAGTTGTTTGGTTAACAAATCAGCACACTACATATTTGTAGATACATATGCTAGTTGAATCTCTTTGCTCAAGAGTTTCTCTCTAACATGGTGATAGTGCACTTCTATATGCTTGGTTCTTACATGATAAATGGGATTGGCTCAAAGATGAAAAGAACTAGTGTTATCACCAAAGATCATTGGTGAATGACTGTGAAGTCCGAAATCTGAGTAGAGCAATCTAATCTCGATAGTTTCTTGTGTAGCATTCGCTAATCCCTTGTATTCAACCCCTGTTCAAGATAGAGCAACAGTTGGTTTTTTTTAGAAGACCATGAGATGGGCTTATCACCTGCAAAAGATAAATATCTAGAAGTACTTCTTTTGTCTTCCTTACATCCTACCCAATCTGCATCTGAGTACAATTTTATATCTAAATCTGATGTGTATGGGAAGTAAAAACCTTGACTTTGAGTACCCTTGAGGTACTTCAAAATTCTTTTAGCAGCTTCCAAGTGAGGTGCTCTAGGTTTATGCATGAATTGAATAAGAACACATACTACATAACATATGTCAATCCTTGTTAAGGTTGCATAATTTAGAGTCCCAAGTATGCTTTGATAACCTGCAATGTCTTCAAGCAAACCACCTTCATGAGCACTTAATTTATGATTTACCAACATGTCCTACACATATTTCCTTTAAGTGATGTAGATTCCAGAGTTAGTGTATACTAACTTAAGTCCAAGAAAATATTTCAAAAACCCTAGGTCACTGATCTTAAACTCCTGCATCATCTAGTTTTTTATTTGTTTGATGCAATTGGCATCAGTACCTATAAGAATAATGTCATCCACATATACACATAAATATATCATTTTCAGAATTACTCCTCTTGACAAACAAAGAAGAACCTCCCTTGCTCATCATGAATCCTTGGTCTTGAAGATAGATTGTTAACCTATAGTTCCCTGCTTCAATCCATAAAGAGATTTCTTCAATTTGCATACATGATTTACCTTGCATTGATCTTCATAGCCAGGAGGTTGAGCCATCTAAACCTCCTCTAAAATCCATCCATTGAGAAAAGCATGTTTCACATCTAGTTGATATATATTCCAATTTCTAGATGCAGCCACACTTACCAATACTCTGATGGTTGGCATCTTAGCCAGAGGTGAAAAAGTCTGTGGTAAATCCTTAGCAAGATAAATAGAATGCTTAGTGACTAATGAAATATGATACCCATATCTGATTGGCTTCTTACTCTCTCTTTGTGATCTCGTTAAGGCTTGGCTGGATGACTCAGGTATGTCTTCCAACCTCTTCATCTTGACCTTGCCTTTTCATTGCCATGCTTTGAACTCTTCCAAGTTCATGGTGTCCTTAGCATCTGATTTTATGTCTTCAATTGTGCTTGGCTCCTCCTTGGTAAGGCTTGGAAATTCTTCTTCCAAGTAATATGGTAATCAGACCTTCCTACATTCACTTTCAAACCAAGAATCATTCTCATCAAACTCAACATCTCTACTGACCATAAATCCTTTGTTGGATGGAGTATAAAACCTGTACCCTTTTTTATTCATATCATACCCTATGAAGGTGCATTTCTTTGCCTTAGGGTCTAACTTACCTCTAATTTGAGATGGAACATGCACATAAGCAACAAAACCAAATATTCTCCAATGTTCAAGTGATGGTCTCCTACCATGCCATTTCTCATAGGGGGTCATCCCATCAAGGGATTTAGAAGGTAACATGTTAATAAGATAAGTGGCAGTAGAAACACTCTCTGCCCACAAGTAATTAAGCAATTTCTTTTCATTTAGCATTGATCTAGCTACTTCTCAATCTACTCCTCCTCTCTGCTACTTCATTTCGCTCAGGAGTATATCTATTAGTGATCTCCCTTTTGATACCTCTGTCCTACAAAAATGCATCAAACTCATCTCGTCCATCTGACCTTATCCTTTTTAATCTTTTTCCTGTTTGATTTTCCACAAGTGCAATATACTTCTTGAAACAACTGAACACATCATCCTTATGTTTCATGAAATACAAGATAGTCCACCTAGTGAAATCATGAATAAATGACACATAATACCTTGAGGGTCCTTGCTTGGTCCCCACACATCTGTGTGAACAAGTTCCAAATAATCTTCATGCATATAGCCTTTCTTTGTAAAGGGTAACGTGTGTGATTTACCAAACTCACATGAACCACTATGGATCATATGTTGCTTGGATACATTAGGTATCCCAAGTACACATTGATCTCTACATATCTGCTTCAATGTTCTCTCACCAATGTGTCCTAATCTTTTGTGCCATATCTCTGACTCAGACAAAGTTTGATCCTTATAATTATAAAGTGTGATGTTTTAAGTGTCCTCAAGCTGTAACAATCTACTTGTTTTCTCTCCCTTGGCAATTCTCTTGAATCCATGTTGTGAGTCGTCCACAAAAGCTCCAAACTCATTAAACCTGACCTGCAAACCCTTTTCCACTATCTCTCCAACACTCATCAAATTCTTTGTCATATTAGGTACATAAAGAACTCTACTCAATAGATTCCTATTCCCATCAGAAGTTTTGACATTGCCTACTGTAGAGCCTCCATATGTCTCTCTCTCTCTCCCCCACTCAACCCCAACCCCAACCCCCTCCAACCCCTCTCAACCCCAACCCCCAACCCCCTCCAACCCCGCTCAACCCCAACCCGCAACCCCCTCCAACCCCGCTCAACCCCAACCCCCAACTCCCTCCAACCCCGCTCAACCCCAACCCCCTCCAACCCCGCACAACCCCACCTTGCGCCCCCCTTCTCCTCCACTCGACCCCGACACCCAACCCCCTCCAACCCCGCTCAACCCCAACCCCCAACCCCCTCCAACCCCGCTCAACCCCAACCCCCAACCCCCTCCAACCCCGCTCAACCGCAACCCCCAACCCCCTCCAACCCCGCTCAACCCCAACCCCCAACCCCCTCCAACCCCGCTCAACCCCAACCCCCAACCCCCTCCAACCCCACTCAACCCCAACCCCAACCCCCTCCAACCCCGCTCAACCCCAACCCCCAAGCCCCTCCAACCCCGCTCAACCCCAACCCCCAACCCCCTCCAACCCCGCTCAACCCCAACCCCCAACCCCGTCCAACCCCGCTCAACCCCAACCCCCAACCCCCTCCAACCCCGCTCAACCCCAACCCCCAACCCCCTCCAACCCCGCTCAACCCCACCTTGCGCCCCCTTCTCCTCCACTCGACCCCGACCCCCAACCCCCTCCAACCCCCAACCCCCTCCAACCCCGCTCAACCCCAACCCCCAACCCCCTCCAACCCCGCTCAACCCCAACCCCCAACCCCCTCCAACCCCGCTCAACCCCAACCCCCAACCCCCTCCAACCCCGCTCAACCCCACCTTGCGCCCCCCTTCTCCTCCACTCGACCCCGACCCCCAACCCCCTCCAACCCCGCTCAACCCCAACCCCCAACCCCCTCCAACCCCGCTCAACCCCAACCCCCAACCCCCTCCAACCCCGCTCAACCTCAACCCCCAACCCCCTCCAACCCCGCTCAACCCCAACCCCCAACCCCCTCCAACCCCGCTCAACCCCAACCCCCTCCAACCCCACTCAACCCCAACCCCCTCCAACCCCACTCAACCCCAACCCCCAACCCCCTCCAACCCCGCTCAACCCCAACCCCCAACCCCCTCCAACCCCGCTCAACCCCAACCCCCAACCCCCTCCAACCCCGCTCAACCCCAACTCCCAACCCCCTCCAACCGCGCTCAACCCCACCTTGCGCCCCCTTCTCCTCCACTCGACCCCGACCCCCAACCCCCTCCAACCCCACTCAACCCCAACCCCCAACCCCCTCCAACCCCGCTCAACCCCAACCCCCAACCCCCTCCAACCCCGCTCAACCCCAACCCCCAACCCCCTCCAACCCCGCTCAACCCCACCTTGCGCCCCCTTCTCCTCCACTCGACCCCGACCCCCAACCCCCTCCAACCCCGCTCAACCCCAACCCCCAACCCCCTCCAACCCCGCTCAACCCCAACCCCCAACCCCCTCCAACCCCGCTCAACCCCAACCCCCAACCCCCTCCAACCCCGCTCAACCCCAACCCCCAACCCCCTCCAACCCCGCTCAACCCCACCTTGCGCCCCCCTTCTCCTCCACTCGACCCCGACCCCCAACCCCCTCCAACCCCGCTGAACCCCAACCCCCAACCCCCTCCAACCCCGCTCAACCCCAACCCCCAACCCCCTCCAACCCCGCTCAACCCCAACCCCCAACCCCCTCCAACCCCGCTCAACCCCAACCCCCAACCCCCTCCAACCCCGCTCAACCCCAACCCCCAACCCCCTCCAACCCCACTCAACCCCAACCCCCTCCAACCCCGCTCAACCCCAACCCCCAACCCCCTCCAACCCCGCTCAACCCCAACCCCCAACCCCCTCCAACCCCGCTCAACCCCAACCCCCAACCCCCTCCAACCCCGCTCAACCCCACCTTGCGCCCCCTTCTCCTCCACTCGACCCCGACCCCCAACCCCCTCCAACCCCGCTCAACCCCAACCCCCAACCCCCTCCAACCCCGCTCAACCCCAACCCCCAACCCCCTCCAACCCCGCTCAACCCCAACCCCCAACCCCCTCCAACCCCGCTCAACCCCAACCCCCGACCCCCTCCAACCCCGCTCAACCCCAACCCCCTCCAACCCCGCTCAACCCCAACCCCCAACCCCCTCCAACCCCGCTCAACCCCAACCCCCAACCCCCTCCAACCCCACTCAACCCCAACCCCCAACCCCCTCCAACCCCGCTCAACCCCGACCCCCAACCCCCTCCAACCCCGCTCAACCCCAACCCCCAACCCCCTCCAACCCCGCTCAACCCCGACCCCCAACCCCCTCCAACACCGCTCAACCCCAACCCCCAACCCCCTCCAACCCCGCTCAACCCCACCTTGCGCCCCCCTTCTCCTCCACTCGACCCCGACCCCCAACCCCCTCCAACCCCGCTCAACCCCACCTTGCGCCCCCCTTCTCCCCCACTCAACCCCAACCCCCAACCCCTTCCGACCCCACTCAACCCCACCTTGCGCCCCCTCATCCCCACCTTCTCCTCCACTCAACCCCCAACCCCAACCCCCTCCAACCCCACCCAACCCTCCACTCACCCCCACTACAAATCAAGGTAATTAGAGAAGCGGTCTTCATGTTCGACTATTGCTTAGGGAGTGAATAAACATGCTGCTGCAAAACCTCATAAAGGGAACGTTGGAGCTGAAGAAAGTGGTACTGAGATGAGGTTAAATTGACTGACAATGCTATAGATAGGGCTGGATAGGAAGGACTCGTTCTAGAATGATCTGAAGAGCAGCCGGGAGGTGAAAAATCGCACTCTGAACAGTCCTCGAAATGGGGAACCGGTATGGGATAAAAGTGTGCAGGGTAAAAAGTAGAAGCGGAGAAAAGATTCTGCCATGTGCCAACAATCATCCAGGAAGACTACCCATTTTTTGGGACTCAATTCAAATCGAGGGAATAATTGACCTACCCTCCAATTTTGGGTAAGCAACCGGCGCGTGAACTGTGGACGTGAAGATTCGGCAAGGCTCTCTTGAGGCCTATAAAACAAGGGATTTGTGCTCATTTGGGTACACACTTTTGGTACATTTTCGGAGTTACTTTGACGCGTGTATACATGTAGAAGTTCTCTCTTGCGCTTGGTGGTTTCAAGCCTATTGTAGGAGCTACTCTGTAGTGTGGATTCAGAGGGTAGGCTTCTCAGTGGAGGGCTATGAGCACTATAGTGTAAGAGAGTGTCTTGGATTTTCTTTCTTTTTTGTGAGACACTATTGGTGTTAAGCTCTATTCTCTTGAGCAATTTCTTCATCATTTGTATTGATCTGTATTTATCTGCATAGAGTACCACGAAGCTCTGAGCATTAGTTTTTGAACATTTCCTTGTCAAATCTTGTAATCATCTGAATCGAATCAAGACGTGTATGATCTTCCTTGGTCAATTGTTATTCATATTTTCTGAAGAATGTACCGCTCTGTGCAATCCGTGTTATCTACCTGTTCACAGAAATGTTAAAGGGTATATTACCCTAAAGAGAACCCCCCTTGAGTAGGTGATGTACTGGACGTGTTTAGTTTTCATTCTCTACTTTTGTTAGAAGCGGATACCCCAGTACCTCCTCTACAGTTTGGCACGCCCGGTGGGACATTTGCATTTCTGTGAGAGGGTTTTCACCCTATTGTATTTGCGAGTAGGTACATGACCCATACGCGGGCGGATAAGGAGTCTCATCGTGAACGGAAGCGTCTCAACAAGTTAGAAATAACCACAACCAGTGAGCCTACCTCTCCTCCACCATCCTTGAATCTATCCATTGATTTGGGAGTAACACCATTATCAAAAGAGAAACATAGGAGAACCTTAGATTTTTCCTCTGATACTTCAGAAGAGGCGCCGGCACCAATGGAGGATCTTTCCCATTTACTCTCTAGGTTGAACATCAAGTTTCCTACATTTAAAGGATTGGCTTATGAAGATGCAGATGACCACGTGAGGAGATTCGTCTCGTTATGCCGTGGAAGAGGATTGCAGAACCGGGAGGATGCAATGTTGGTGCTCTTTCCATCCACTTTGGAAGGCCTTGCAGACAAGTGGTATAGCCAGTATGCAGATGGGCACTTCACTACGTGGGAGGCACTAAAAGCGGCATTCTCGCAGACATTTCGACCAAGCGACTCCTCAGAACGAGCTCTAGATCAGCTAGAGAACCTAAAATTACGAGCAGGTGAATCCTTTCATGAATTGCACACTAGAACTAAAGCACTCGTTTCTCGTTTGCCTCATGCTCCAGGTGATTTTTTAGTCAAAAAATGGATTGAGAAGGCTCTGCCTAAGTCATCTCAACAAAAGCTTCGAGAATCCCTCAGACTGGATGCAACACTTGATGATTTTGTTGCAACTGCATCACGCATTGAGGAGGCTAGAATACATTTTGAAGTGGAGTCTCAACCAAATTATGCATCCGATTTGGATCCGATCGGGCAACTCAGGAAGGAATTGGAAGCCTTAAGAATGCAGCAAAGTCGCCAAGAAGAGAAGGTCATACCGCCACCCTCAACCCATAATGTGGATGAAGTGTCTCAACTTAGGCGTGAGCTTGAAGACTTGCGGACTACCAAGGACATACGAAGACAGGTTTGGTGTACAATATGTAATAATAATGGACATTCCAATGTAAATTGTCCTAACAGAGTCAGTTGTCAGTTCTGTGGCAAAGAGGGTCATGAAGCAAGAGACTGCTACTACCTTAAGGGGACACAACAGCGAGGTAACTATCAAGGTGTAGATTCATATTATGCTAGCACTTCTAATGCACCTAATAGAGAAGAGACCCGCCCAACTCGGCCTAGATACAATCGGCCCCTAATGTGTTACCGTTGTGGGGAGTATGGCCATATGCAGAACAGGTGTTCTCTTCCAGAGGATGCACCCCCTTGTCAGCACTGTCCAGATGCTAAGGATCACTACACCAGAGATTGCCCAAGAGGTCGTCCGGCTCCTATTCACATGATTGCAGTCTCCCCACCTGTAGAAGGTATGACAGCTCAATCTTATGTTGTTTCATCTTCATCCATGCCAATGATGACCAGAGCCAGGCAAGCGGCAGTAGCCCAAAAGGAGGAACAACAAGGACTCAAAGATAGAGTTGTAGAAAAGAGGGTGGGATGGAAGGACCAAGAAGAAATGGAAGAAGCTTATGAGAGGGCAACTACTTTGCTGAAAGAGCAACCAACGAGTACTTCTGAAGGCAAGCAAGAAGTGGACATTGAAGAAATTTTGAAAGGTATTCATCATAAGATTAGCCTGTATCAACTCATAAAGATAGATCCTAAAGTAAGAAGTGATCTGCTGAAGATTATACATTCTGCATGCTTGTGCCCACCTCCTAGCATAGATGGTTTTATGGTGGACTTTCCTCCCGCACCCTTGGCTGATTATCAGAGCTCAAGATTATCCGTTTTAATCAAGGATGAAGCTCTAGCAGGTGTTATTATAGATGGAGGTTCCGGCATCAATTTGATGCCTGATTTCACTATGAAGAAACTAAGGCTCAATCCCACAAAGGCAGCACCCTTCACAGTCACTTTAGCAGATCAACGTCGGGTTGCACCAGTGGGCATTGTTGAAAAGGTACTTATGATAGTGCAGGGTTGTCATTTTGTTTTAGACTTTGTTGTTATTGCCCTGCCGCAGGAGACCTCATACCCTCTACTCCTGGGAAGGCCTTGGCTAAGGCAAGCAAAGGCTCTACAGGATTGGGGAAAGAACAAATTATGGATTTCCACATGTACTAACAATCAATTACAGATACATTTGGAAGAAGGATCAGACATCAACAAGGCTACTGGATATGCAATGGAAACTCAGGTAATGCCTTCAGAAGATGATGCCCTATTAAGTTGGATGATGGGAAGTGCAGAATGCTGCACAGTGGAGATATGTGAGGTAAATGAAGATTTTGCAGAAGCAACACAAGGAGGACGGGAAGAGGGAAAAACTGATGTTCTTCACTTGAACAAAATAGAAAAGAGTAAGCAAGGAAGTCAAGCTTATTTTTTGCAGGCACCTCCTGAAGGACAGAAATCTCCAATTGAATCAGATAATCAAAATTCAACACTTAGCGCCACTAAGATGGTATGTAGGGAAAAGGCAGGTAAACATGAGGAATCAGATGATTTTATGCTTGCAAGGACCAGAAAGAGACAAAGTTGTGCCTGCATCTGGGGAAGATAATTGCGACCTTCAAGAACTTCCATTCTCAGATATACCCTTAGGATGGATCAAGGAACAAATTGTGGATCATAAATTGAACTCTGCTCCTGCATACAGTGGAGATGAACTTTCAAGTGAGTCCAATTCTGAAAAGTTTGTTCAAGAAGTAAATCTTGGAGATGAAGAGAATCCTCAGATGGTTCACTTGGCTGCTTGGTTATGGCACTATCCGCCTTTATTGCAGAAGGTAACTTCCCTACTTTTTACCTATAAAAGTGTCTTTGCATGGTCCTATAAAGACTTAATAGGGATACCTGAGGAGCTTGGATTACACCGGATACCCTTAGTGGAAGGAGCTTCACCTGCAAGAAGTAGGCCTTACCGACTTAATCCAAAGTATGCAGAGGCAGTAAAACTAGAAATCACAAAATTGGAAGAGGCAGGTATTATTGTTCCGGTAGAACACTCACGGTGGCTTTCTTCCATGGTCATTGTACCAAAGAAAAACGGCAAAATAAGAGTATGTGTTGATTTTCGTGCCTTGAATAAGGTAACTATTCAAGATGGCTTTCCTCAACCATTCACAGAGCAGGTGCTTGAAGAAGTAGCCGGACACTCTTTATATAGTTTTCTTGATGGATTCAGTGGCTACAATCAGATAGCCATTCATCCTGAAGATAGAGACAAGACGGCTTTTGTTACACCATGGGGCACATATGTTTATACCCGTATGGCCTTTGGCTTGAAGAATGCACCAGCATCCTTCAATAGGACTATGTATCTCATACTAGGGAAATGGTTAACCTCATTTTTGCGCATTTTTATGGATGATTTTTCAGTATTTTCAAGAACAGACAAGAGGGCAATAGTTCAAGATTTCAATAACCATTTGGATAATCTAAAGGAAATCTTTGAGCAGTGTCTCAAAACAGGTTTGAAGTTGAATCCTGCTAAATGTCATTTTTTGGTGACCAAAGGTACTCTCCTGGGCCACATAGTATCGGTTGAAGGGATAACGGTTGATCCGGCAAAGATCACTGCTATCCTTTCCATGCCAATTCCACAAAGCCCAAAGGAAGTGCAAAGTTTCTTGGGCCATGCAGGATATCATAGACGATTTATCAGAATGTATTCAGAAATAGCTAAGCCTTTGTCCAGGCTTACAAGTAAGAATGTCCCTTTCTCATGGACTCCTGAAGCTGAGAAAGCATTTTGCGAATTAAAATTGAGGCTATGTACTGCTCCTCTTTTAACTGTTCCTAATTGGTCATTAGAGTTCCATGTACATACAGATGCCAGTCTTCATGCAGTTGGAGCAGTCTTGGCTCAACCATCATCACAGAAGATAGACCAACCTATCGTTTATGCTAGCAGATTGCTTACCAAAGCAGAGAGGAACTACAACACTACTGAAAGGGAAGGTTTGGCTATCGTGTTCGCTCTTCAAAAATTCCGGCATTACCTCTTAGGTGTGCATTTTATTGTCATAACTGATCATCAACCTTTGAAGTACCTGATTAACAAGCCCAGAGTAGCTGGAAGGATTTGGCGATGGTTACTCCTATTTCAAGAATTTAATTTTGATATTCATATTAAGCCAGGAAAAGAGCACTACATGGCAGACCAAGTATCCAGGACGGCAATGAGCGAAAAGGCAACACGTATTAATGACGAATTGGTGGATAGCAATCTTTTTCTAGTAACAATTCGAACTGGTTGGTATGATGAAATTCTTCATGTTCTCACTACTGGAAAGATTCCTGAACACTTGACATCTGTAGAAAAGAGAAGATTGCTCTTGAAAACCAAAGCATATTCCCTTATAAATGGAAATTTATATAAATACTGTCAGGATGATATATTGAGAAGGTGTGTCTATCCAGAGGAGGTAAATCTTTTCCTAGAAGCTGCACACAGTGAAGGACATCTAAAGGGGGAAGAATTGGCTCATAGAATCATCCACAAAGGTTTATGGTGGCCTCACATTTTCAAAGATGCAATCAAGTTCGCCAAAGAATGCCACATCTGCCAGAGGTGTGCTCCCGCGCCAACCAGATTGAATTTCCAACCATTGGTCATATCTACAGGATGGCTCCCATTTGAACGATGGGGTCTTGATTTCATAGGGCTAATAAGCCCAACTGGGCAACCAGGAGGTAAAAAGTATATTTTGATGGCCACATGCTATGCCACTAAATGGATAGAGGCTAAAGCTACTGTGGACTGCACGGCTTTAACAGTAGCTAAATTTATGTATAAACGTATTTTCTCAAGATTTGGTTGCCCACTGGAGATTACTAGTGATAGAGGCACACATTTTGTAAATCAATTGCTCCAGTTTATATTTGACAGGTACAAGATCTTCCATAAAAAATCTTGTGCCTATTACCCAAGGGCAAATGGCCAAGTAGAGAGTTCCAATAAGATTTTGATTGGACTACTTCGCAAATTATCTTTTGATCATCAAAGCTCTTGGCCACTAGCACTAATTGGTGCAATTTGGGCTTTCAGAACCACGAAGAGGGGAACCACAGGCGAAACTCCATTTCGTTTAGTTTATGGAAAAGAGGCATTGGCACCATTTGAGTTCATTATCAGAAAGGAAATAGGAATCAAAACCATTGGAATTGAACCCCCCATTCAGAGATTGGTGGCATTAGAAGAATACAGAGAAGAAGCAATGCAAAAACTTCAGGTAACACAAGAAGAGCGCAAAAGACTGCATGACAAGTATCTGAGGTCCAATGAAGTACAAGAAGGATCTATGGTTTTAGTACATCAGGTCCCAGCAATTCCAACCAAACTGGCACCCAAATGGATAGGACCTTACACGGTGATAAAAGTATTACCTCATGGAGCAGTACATCTAGAAGATTTGCAGGGTAAGAGGATACCCTTGGTCAATATTTCTAGGGTGAAGAAGTATCTGACCTAAATCAAAATGGAAGCACTTCATCCCCTGTATATATCGTATTTTTGTTCAGTAATTGCACTTTACCTAGATTTCATCAAAATAAGCATAATAAGGAAGAAATTGCACCAGGGACGGTGCAAAGGCTTGATGTGGGGGTCTGTAGAGCCTCCATATGTCTCTCTCTCTCTCCCCCACTCAACCCCAACCCCAACCCCCTCCAACCCCACTCAACCCCAACCCCCAACCCCCTCCAACCCCGCTCAACCCCAACCCCCAACCCCCTCCAACCCCGCTCAACCCCAACCCCCAACCCCCTCCAACCCCGCTCAACCCCAACCCCCAACCCCCTCCAACCCCGCTCAACCCCACCTTGCGCCCCCCTTCTCCTCCACTCGACCCCGACCCCCAACCCCCTCCAACCCCGCTCAACCCCAACCCCCAACCCCCTCCAACCCCGCTCAACCCCAACCCCCAACCCCCTCCAACCCCGCTCAACCCCAACCCCCAACCCCCTCCAACCCCGCTCAACCCCAACCCCCAACCCCCTCCAACCCCGCTCAACCCCAACCCCCAACCCCCTCCAACCCCGCTCAACCCCAACCCCCAACCCCCTCCAACCCCACTCAACCCCAACCCCAACCCCAACCCCCTCCAACCCCACTCAACCCCAACCCCCAAACCCCTCCAACCCCGCTCAACCCCAACCCCCAACCCCCTCCAACCCCGCTCAACCCCAACCCCCAACCCCCTCCAACCCCGCTCAACCCCAACCCCCAACCCCCTCCAACCCCGCTCAACCCCACCTTGCACCCCCTTCTCCTCCACTCGACCCCGACCCCCAACCCCCTCCAACCCCGCTCAACCCCAACCCCCAACCCCCTCCAACCCCGCTCAACCCCAACCCCCAACCCCCTCCAACCCCGCTCAACCCCAACCCCCAACCCCCTCCAACCCCGCTCAACCCCAACCCCCAACCCCCTCCAACCCCGCTCAACCCCAACCCCCAACCCCCTCCAACCCCGCTCAACCCCACCTTGCGCCCCCCTTCTCCTCCACTCGACCCCGGCCGCCAACCCCCTCCAACCCCGCTCAACCCCAACCCCCAACCCCCTCCAACCCCGCTCAACCCCAACCCCCAACCCCCTCCAACCCCGCTCAACCCCAACCCCCAACCCCCTCCAACCCCGCTCAACCCCAACCCCCAACCCCCTCCAACCCCGCTCAACCCCAACCCCCTCCAACCCCACTCAACCCCAACCCCAACCCCCTCCAACCCCAGTCAACCCCAACCCCCAACCCCCTCCAACCCCGCTCAACCCCAACCCCCAACCCCCTCCAACCCCGCTCAACCCCAACCCCCAACCCCCTCCAACCCCGCTCAACCCCAACCCCCAACCCCCTCCAACCCCGCTCAACCCCACCTTGCGCCCCCTTCTCCTCCACTCGACCCCGACCCCCAACCCCCTCCAACCCCGCTCAACCCCAACCCCCAACCCCCTCCAACCCCGCTCAACCCCAACCCCCAACCCCCTCCAACCCCGCTCAACCCCAACCCCCAACCCCCTCCAACCCCGCTCAACCCCAACCCCCAACCCCCTCCAAACCCGCTCAACCCCAACCCCCAACCCCCTCCAACCCCGCTCAACCCCAACCCCCAACCCTCTCCAACCCCGCTCAACCCCAACCCCCAACCCCCTCCAACCCCGCTCAACCCCGACCCCCAACCCCCTCCAACCCCGCTCAACCCCAACCCCCAACCCCCTCCAACCCCGCTCAACCCCGACCCCCAACCCCCTCCAACACCGCTCAACCCCAACCCCCAACCCCCTCCAACCCTGCTCAACCCCACCTTGCGCCCCCCTTCTCCTCCACTCGACCCCGACCCCCAACCCCCTCCAACCCCGCTCAACCCCACCTTGCGCCCCCCTTCTCCCCCACTAAGCCCCAACCCCCAACCCCTTCCGACCCCACTCAACCCCACCTTGCGCCCCCTCATCCCCACCTTCTCCTCCACTCAACCCCCAACCCCAACCCCCTCCAACCCCACGCAACCCTCCACTCACCCCCACTACAAATCAAGGTAATTAGAGAAGCGGTCTTCATGTTCGACTATTGCTCAGGGAGTGAATAAACATGCTGCTGCAAAACCTCATAAAGGGAACGTTGGAGCTGAAGAAAGTGGTACTGAGATGAGGTTAAATTGACTGACAATGCTATAGATAGGGCTGGATAGGAAGGACTCGTTCTAGAATGATCTGAAGAGCAGCCGGGAGGTGAAAAATCGCACTCTGAACAGTCCTCGAAATGGGGAACCGGTATGGGATAAAAGTGTGCAGGGTAAAAAGTAGAAGCGGAGAAAAGATTCTGCCATGTGCCAACAATCATCCAGGAAGACTACCCATTTTTTGGGACTCAATTCAAATCGAGGGAATAATTGACCTACCCTCCAATTTTGGGTAAGCAACCGGCGCGTGAGCTGTGGACGTGAAGATTCGGCAAGGCTCTCTTGAGGCCTATAAAACAAGGGATTTGTGCTCATTTGGGTACACACTTTTGGTACATTTTCGGAGTTACTTTGATGCGTGTATACATGTAGAAGTTCTCTCTTGCGCTTGGTGGTTTCAAGCCTATTGTAGGAGCTACTCTGTAGTGTGGATTCAGAGGGTAGGCTTCTTAGTGGAGGGCTATGAGCACTATAGTGTAAGAGAGTGTCTTGGATTTTCTTTCTTTTCTGTGAGACACTATTGGTGTTAAGCTCTATTCTCTTGAGCAATTCCTTCATCATTTGTATTGATCTGTATTTATCTGCATAGAGTACCACGAAGCTCTGAGCATTAGTTTTTGAACATTTCCTTGTCAAATCTTGTAATCATCTGAATCGAATCAAGACGTGTATGATCTTCCTTGGTCAATTGTTATTCATATTTTCTGAAGAATGTACCGCTCTGTGCAATCCGTGTTATCTACCTGTTCACAGAAATGTTAAAGGGTATATTACCCTAAAGAGAACCCCCCTTGAGTAGGTGATGTACTGGACGTGTTTAGTTTTCATTCTCTACTTTTGTTAAAAGCGGATACCCAAGTACCTCCTCTACACCTACCTTGATAACTGAATGCTTGGTATCATCACCTGTCTGCACTTGGTGTTTTCCTTTGGGCTCCTCAAGATCAGAAAGGAGAGCTACATTACCTGCTACATGGCTGGAATAACCAGAGTAAATATGGAAGAGGTGCTCATCATTCATACCTTGTTTGAAGTCATGTTCATAATGAGTAGAGAATCCTCTTGATCCTCTATATAGTTGTTGAACTCTTTTCTTGATTTGTATCCTCCTTGATAATTGTTGTTCTAGCCATGGTTGTATCCTTGATTGTGGTTGAATCTTCCACTTGATTGTGAGTAGCCACCTCTTAGAAATCCTCTTCCTCTCTAGTTCCAGAAGTTCCTATAGCACTCATCTGTTGTGTGATTAGACAATCCCCATATATTGCATGGGGAAGAGTTGAATGGTCTACCCCTACCTTGCTTACCCTTTGCCCCTTCCTCTTCAATTCCTACCTCTCCCTGCATAGTTAGCTTGAGAAGTAGTACCTACATCTTCAACTTTCTTGCCTTTTCCTTTATCCTTATACTTTCCTTTATCTATATACAGGGCATAGGAATTGTTACTACTTGATGGTTCTCCATTTTTGCTGAGCTTGGCCTTATGGGTGAAGAGATGCCCCTTGAGAGTAGTTAGATCAGCAATTTGCATATCCATATAAAGATCCATTGCAATTGTGAAAGATTCCCACTTATCATCTGCCTTCAGGCCATTGACTATATATATCACTATTTGCTCTTCTTCAATGTCCTCTCCTATGCTTGCCAATTGATTAGCTACATATTTCATCTTAGGCACAACTCTGAAATATTCTGCATAGGTTGCTTCTTTTGACTAGTAAAATCCATCCACAATTGATTTTTCCTAGCTCTTGTATTGGAAGAAAAATATGAAGATAGAGTATCCCAAGTCTCTTGGGGAAGCTTTGCAATTCCTAATATGAGGAATAAGGAAGTTAGAAATAGATTTAAGTAGATATGACCTGGCTAAAGCATCTTTGGCACACCATGAGTTGAGTCTTTCTTGCTCCTCTCTTGTAGGTTGATCTTTGCTTCTGAATATGGACATCTCCTCATCTCCTGATATGTATCCATGGAGACTCCTTCCTTGTAGATAGTTCTTCATCCTCAAGGACCATGCTTGATAATTATTTGTGTCCAATTTATCAATGAAAGAAGGGAAACCATTTCCAATTTTACCTCAACTTTCTTTGATACCACCTACGTTGTACGTGCCCTAATACACCTCAGATTTTGATAGTACGCCCTTTTAGCTTGCAAATGACACCAATAAATTACCTATGTACTTTGTACTTGATGCTTGAAACCATTGATTCAAAATAGACTATGTGAAGAATAGCTAGTATCACAAAACTTTCTATTTTAGACCATACACCTATTGGTTCTTTTGCTCAGAGCTCACAGTTTAGTAACATTTGATGAAATTCCTTTTCAAGGATATCAATTAGCTTAGATAGATAATGATTGCAAGTGAAACCATATAAAATGATAAACTATGCCTTGAGAAATAAGTTTAGCAATCCAAAGCTTACCCTTGATTTTATAGGGACTAACCAGCAGGTGACCAGTGAGCACCTCGACAATGATTTCTCCCAGATGGCTGAACCAAATATTTTGAGATTCTCTCCCTTAGGTAAGTTCCCTTTTCAATTGAGGAGCATGTTATCAATTATGGAATGTGTTGAATAACGAATTATTGAAGTGAGATTTATTAAGTTATCAATGTGTTTTGGTGTTTTGATATAGAAGTTGAAGGTTTGTGAGGGCACAAAAGGTGTGAAATGGCATGGACATTTAGAATATGTTCGAAAACCAATAATAGGATTTATATTCTACACATTCTATAAATAAACCCACGTAGAGGCATCTCATTTCTAGAAACAATTAGTAAAAGTAATGGTTAGGATAAGGATTGTTGTGGACTCCGATTCATGTAAATAAAAAAACATTCCCTCTTTTTAGTTTCACTCTTGCTTTTTAAGATGCCCTCATTGTAATTGCTATTTTTGAAATAATGGAAAAACCTATAAATTAGAAGCTTTTTAGTTTCACTCTTGCTTTTTAAGATGCCCTCATTGTAAATGCTATTTTTGAAATAATGGAAAAACCTATAAATGCATGCACTCTCTAGACCCCTCAAACACAGTGCATGGATGGAGATTTCACCCAATGTTGTGTAGTATCTCATCTCTTTGCATATCTATTTTCTATGTGTTTTCAGTACCCTTATCCTCTATGAGCATGTGAACTAGGATCGTGGTAACACGTTGTAACATGTGTCAATTATTAATACATTTTTACTTGCATTTTCATTTCTACATGTATCTCTATTCATTATTGAAGTACATCGCATAAATTTTTAAATCTTCTCAGAGACATTTCTATATGCATATGTAATCATTATCCAATATAACAACTACAATACAAAGATAGTACTATATCAAGCGTGCAAAAAAAACATTATATTCGTTGGATCTTTAACTCTTGATTTAAGAGTAGATCAAGGTGACTATGTATGTGCATCATATTCTTCGTAAAAGTTCAGAATTATTCCCCTGACTTCTTCTACATATTTATCTGAGTATAGTCCTCCTAAATCATGAAATAACTTAGTTTAGCTCACTAAAAAAATCATTTGAATGGGTGCAAATATTCTTGGTTCAATTTCTACTAGGCTCTAAGCTTTGAGTAAAACTTTAAGTGCTTTCTTTCATAAATAAAAGGATTTCTCAAAGTGCTTTGTGCACATAAGTGATCTATTTTGACATAGAGTTTTGGGATTCATTTTTTAAAGTAATATGGTGGTCTAAATGCATATATACAAAGCTTAGGGACTCTATTATAGCTATCTCGAGTTACTTAAGTTTGGTTAGAGTAGGATTTTGCCAAGACCCTCACATCTCTCTGTATTATCTATCACTACTTACACTACTTTTGTAATAGACTCTTTCTAGAAACCCCATATGAATATATTTAAATTCTTCTATATTTTACACTTAGAGATCTTTGTTTCTATGGTAGATGACATGTTTTAACCTTCACAGAATTTCTGTGTAGAAGATTTTATGTGGCTATGATCTAGCGAGGTGTTCTTTTCCAATGATGTTTGGGTTGAATTATGATGCTTAGGAGTTCTTAGTCAAATTTAACATCAGCTAGGAGCTGAATGCATTCATTATCAAATCTTTGCACCAAAATAGTTCTTCTCCAATACCTTGTTTGATGAAAATTTGCAACATAAATCATGAGTTTTGTTTTTTTTCATACTCCATTGTTTTCAGCCTCTTGATTACTACTTTGAAAATTATGAAAATATTCCATACAAACCAATTATGAATAAGCACATATCTAAGTCATGGACACATATATCAAATAATCATGTGAAGCAATTGAGGAAAGTCCTATTCTTCAAGGATATTTAATACTTGAATAATCTGAAAAATTACTATGTAATGCCGAACTTTGACGACCTTTAACATATAAAAAACATATAAGATTTTTTAACATGAAAAAAATATATGCAAGATTTCATTAGGCATAAAAAATTGTTAGATTTTGACATTTCCTCATTATTATATGAATAATTGTTTACAAAGCTCGAAGGCTTCTTCGAAACGGTTAGTAATATACAAGGTGAGATACTCCAACACCTTACTCTAATCAAATAATATCTAAAAGATTAACGTTTAGAGTTTTTCTCCACAAGAGTTTAACATACAATTCAATAATACACTCTCTACCATTAATCCATCTTTCACTACCAAACGTGCCATTTAGAAATGTGTTCTAATTATGAAGCTAAGCTTCAGTTTCTTTAAGCCTTCGATGTGTTATAGAGTTTATAGTGATGTATGAAGTCAAACAAGAGTTTTCAAATGGAATGTACCAACATGAAAGAATCATTTCCGTATCAGACATACGTGGCAATCTTTGGTGAGTCCTTGCTATAGATTTCTCTAAGAACTAGAGTTCATTTAACCTATCAAACTATCTCTATTTTAGTTAAAATTTTGCTATCATCTTTCTAGGCCAATGTAATTTGAGTGGAAAAGATTTCAAGGCATTTGGACATTTTTTCTTCCATACTATCCAAAATACCTAGGCCCTATATCTACCACATTCTAAACATCTATTGAGGAAAGCTTTCACTCTTCTAGTTATATATGCTAGATAGAAATGAATCTATTAAGAAGAAATTCTAACACTATTCTGAATATATTTAGATCAAATTTAAAAACAAAATTTCTTAAAATGATTATTATAACATAAGAGAATCATCATATCTAGGTCACATGATCATTGGCCATTGAAGAGATTCCAAAACCTACATTTCTCTTTGTAGATATCATTTGACTTCCCAAAATAAACTTTAAAATCCACAAAAATGTATATGTAAGAAGTTTAACTAAAACACTTCCATAGGAATGCAAAATTACTACATTTGGGTTTATCACTTGGGATTAATCCCCCTTCAAATAGATCCTCATTACTTGTTTTGGGTTGCAGCATAATTTAGCAGCAACTCTAGTGTAGAGGTCATATGAGATTTGCAATAATCTTCAACGTACTTCAAAAGTGGGTGGATTCACTAAACCCTTGTGATATAGGTTTCTCCAAATTTGAATCAATTCAAACTTTCCATCATGGAGAAACATCTAGATCCTCGTTAACCTACTTGTTTTCAAACTATATTTAAAAATCACCTTTGAGACTTAAAACTGATTAGACATGTTAACACTTTTAATTAAACATGATCATTCATGTGATTTGAATGAATCAATGACATAGATACATTTCCATGCAAAACTCATTTATTTAACATCCTTCAAAATAATTTTGTAATCCAAATCACTCCATGGAAATCGATTCAATGAACATCATCCACTTCTCAAATGAGATAATACATTGATGGATGTATCCCTGGTCTTTTAACTCCTTGCACAATCTATAAATGTCATGCTAAACAATACACACAGAAGAATGTGATGCTTATGTGTATAAGCATGTTCATAACACAATGTTGTGCAAACTATTGATTAGACCTACATGTCTTGAATATATAAGCCTCCATAAATAGGTATTCATCCTTTGATTAAATAAAAAATACTTCTTTCTCTGATGCATATAAGAGTATCCTTGAAATGGACTAATATGGTTTCAATTAGTCACTGCACATTTAAACATCTATACATTTAACTTTAGAGAACATTTTATTGTTTTGATGATTCTATCATCCAAACATCTCTTAGTTTTTTTATGCTTTGAATCGTGAGGGCATATTACAGATATTAGTTACCTTCATCACCCTTTGCCTAAATATTACTTACACTTGCATGTTATTGTTACCATTTCCTAATTATATTATGCTCATTCTAAGTCCTAACTCATCTTCATGGTGGAAAAAAGAAAAATCAATGTTCAAATGAAAATCCTTCATATGCTTCACATCATCATAACCTACTTCTTCATGGGTTCATGCATTATTTGCTACTTAAATTAATCTTCATCAGTTCACTCATTCCAATATTTTAAAAGGAACATAAAAGAGTTCTTATTTCTAAATCTCATCTCTCAAGTTCTCCATGACATGCATGGAATTTCATTTGGTAAAAAGGTTTTAACAAACTTCCATTTGCAAAATGAATTTGAGAAAAAAATAAACAAAATACATAAAGAAAATCAGGCTAATGGAATGCAAGGCATTGTTTCCTTGTACCATCAACTTGCAAATAAGAAACGTTTTCAATCATATATTCTTGTGAAATTTTTCAATGGTATATTCTTGGACATTTTACAAACTTGTGTACTAAAAAATCTCAAGCAATTGTTTCCTACTTCAATACTTGGCAAGAGTTTTGTAGAATAAAAGATACCTTCACATGATTTTACTAACCAATTAAGACTGCTTTAACGCCTGTTGCAAAGAAGACCATATCATACTTTTTATTAACTTAATTTTCATAATACTAATGAATAGGATAGAAACCAAGAAATATGCAAAAAAGAAAAATGATTTTTGAAGCAAAAATTGATGTAATAAGTTAACTAAGGAGATATATTTTGGTGTAAAGATTTGAAAACGAATTCATTTAGTTCCCAAGCAATGCTCAATTTCATTAAGAACTCCCAAGCATCATAAAAAAACACAAATATTCTTTTGAAAAGAACATCTTGATAATCAATAGCCATATAAAAGCTTCTACAAAGAGAGAATGCGGAGCTTAAAACATGTCATCTACCACCAAAAAGAAATATAAGTGTAAAGTATAGAACAATCCAAATGCCTCCATGGAAATGGATTCAATGAACATCATCCACTTCACAAATGATATTACACATTGACGGATGTATCCCTAGATATTGTGCTTCTTGCACACTCTATAAATGTTATGTTAAAAATACACACCCAAGAATGTGTTTCTTATGTGTATGAACATGTTCATAACTCAATATTGCGCAAAGTATTGATTAGTGTTATATGTCTTGTATATATAAGCTTCCACAAATACCTGTTGATCCTATGATGAAATAACAACTACTTCTCTCTTTGATGCATATACGATTATGCTTGAGACCCATTAATATGGTTTCACTTAGTCAGTGCACATTTAAAGCTCCATACATTTTGACTTGATAAAATTGTTTAGATTTGCCTATGATTCTATCATCCAACCATCTCATAGATTCTTTTTATGCTCGTGCTCATGAGGGCATATTAGAAATACTATTTACTTTGATCACCCTTTGCCTATATATAAGTTAGACGTCCATGGTATTTTTACGATTTACTAACTAGATTATGATCATACCAAGTTCTATCTCATCTTGATGGTGAACAAAATTAAATATAGGCTTCTTCGAAAGAAAATCTTTCATATTCTTCACATCATCATAACCTATTTATTCATTGATTCATGCATTCTTTGCTACTTAACTTAATCTTCATGCATTCACTCATGCTAATATTTTCAAAGGAACAAAAAAGGGTTCCTATTTCTTAATTTGATCTCTCAAGTTCTCTAGGGCACTGAACCAAATATTTTGTGGATTCTCTCCCTTAGGTAAGTTCCCTTTTCAATTGAGGAGCATGCTATCAATTATGGAATGTGTTGAATAACGAATAATTGAAGTGAGATTTATTAAGTTATCAATGTGTTTTGGTGTTTTGATATAGAAGTTGAAGGTTTGTGAGGGCACAAAAGGTGTGAAATGGCATGGACATTTAGAATATGTTCGAAAACCAATAATAGGATTTATATTCTACATATTCTATAAATAAACCCACATAGAGGCATCTCATTTCTAGAAACAATTAGTAAAAGTAATGGTTAGGATAAGAATTGTTGTGGACTCCGATTCATGTAAATTAAAAAAAATCCCTCTTTTAAAGAGAGAAGCTTTTAAGTTTCACTCTTGCTTTTTAAGATGCCCTCATTGTAATTGCTATTTTTGAAATAATGGAAAAACCTACAAATGCATGCACTCTCTAGACCCCTCAAACACAATGCATGGATGGAGATTTCACCCAATGTTGTGTAGTATCTCATCTCTTTGCATATCTATTTTCTATGTGTTTTCAGTACCCTTATCCTCTATGGGCATATGAACTAGGATCGTGGTAACACATTGTAACATGTGTCAATTATTAGTACATTTATACTTGCACTTTCATTTCTACATGTATCTCTATTCATTATTGAAGTTCATCGCATAAACGTTTTAATCTTCTTAGAGACATTTCTATATGCATATGTAATCATTATCCAATATAACAACTACAATACAAAGATAGTACTATATCAAGCGTGCAAAAAAAAAACCTTATATTAGTTGGATCTTTAAGTCTTAATTTAAGAGTAGATCAAGGTGACTATGTATGTGCATCATCTTCTTCGTAAAAGTTCAGAATTATTCCCCTGACTTCTTCTACATATTTATCTGAGTATAGTCCTCCTAAATCATGAAATAACTTAGTTTAGCTCACTAAAAAAATCATTTGAATGGGTGCAAATATTCTTGGTTCAATTTCTACTAGGCTCTAAGCTTTGAGTAAAACTTTAAGTGCTTTCTTTCATAAATAAAAGGATTTCTCAAAGTGCTTTGTACACATAAGTGATCTTTTTTGACATAGGGTTTTGGGATTGATTTTTTAAAGTAATATGGTGGTCTAAATGCATATATACAAAGCTTAGGGACTCTATTATAGCTATCTAAAGTTACTTAAGTTTGGTTAGAGTAGGATTTTTCCAAGACCCTCTCATCTCTCTACATTATCTATCACTGCTTACACTACTTTTGTAATAGACTCTTTCTAGAAACTCCATATGAAAATATTTAAATTCTTCTATATTTTACACTTAGAGACCTTTGTTTTCTATGGTAGATGGCATGTTTTAACCTTCACAAAATTTCTGTGTAGAAGATTTTATGTGGCTATGATCTAGCAAGATGTTCTTTTCCAATGATGTTTGGGTTGAATTATGATGCTTAGGAGTTCTTAGTCAAATTTAACATCAGCTAGGAGCTGAATGCATTCATTATCAAATCTTAGCACCAAAATAGTTCTTCTCCAATACCCTGTTTGATGAAAATTTGCAACATAAATCATGAGTTTTGTTTTTTTCATACTCCATTGTTTTTATCCCATTGACTACGACTTTGAAAATTATGAAAATATTCCATATAAACCAATTATCAATAAGCACATATCTAATTCATGGACACATATATCAAATAATCATGTGAAGCAATTGAGAAAAGTCCTATTCTTCAAGGATACTTAATACTTGAATAATCTGAAAAATTACTATGTAATGTCGAACTTTGACGACCTTTAACATATAAACAACATATAAGATTTTTTAGCATGAAAAAAATATATGCAAGATTTCATTAGGCATTAAAAATCGTTAGATTTTGACATTTCCTTATTATTATATGAATAATTGTTTACAAAGGTCGAAGGCTTCTTCGAAACGGTTAGTAATATACGAGGTGCGATACTCAGAACCTTACTCTAATCAGATAATATCTAAAAGATTAACGTTTAGAGTTTTTCTCCACAAGAGTTTAACATACAATTCAATAAAACACTCTCTAGCATTAATCCATCTTTCACTACTAAACGTGCCATCAGTTGATTCTACAAGCAATGCACGTGGACATTTAGAATGTGTTCTAATTATGAAGCTAAGCTTCAGTTTCTTTCAGCTTTCGATCTGTTATAGAGTTTATAGTGATGTATGAAGTCAAACAAGAGGTTTCAAATGGAATTTACCAACATGAAAAAATCATTTCTGTATCAGACATACGTGGCAATCTTTGGTGAGTCCTTGCTATAGATTGCTCTAAGAACTAGAGTTCATTTAACCTATCAGACTATCTCTATTTTAGTTAAAGTTTTGTTATCATCTTTCTATGCCAATGTAATTTGAGTGGAAAAGATTTCAAGGCATTTGGACATTTTTTCTTCCATACTATCCAAAATACCTAGGCCCTATATCTACCACATTCTAAACATCTACTGAGGAAAGCTTTCACTCTTCTATTTATATATCTTAGATAGAAATGAATCTATTAAGAAGAAATTCTAACACTATTCTGAATATATTTAGATCAAATTTAAAAATAAAATTTCTTAAAATGATTATAATAACATAAGAGAATCATCATATCCAGGTCACATGATCATTGGCCATTGAAGAGATTCCAAAACCTACATTTCTCTTTGTAGATATCATTTGACTTCCCAAAATAACCTTTAAAATCCACAAAAAAGTAAATGTAAGACGTTTAACTAAAACACTTCCATAGGAATGCAAATTACTACATTTGGGTTTATCACTTGGGATTAATCCCCCTTCAAATAGATCCTCATTACTTGTTTTGGGCTGCAGCATAATTTAGCAGCAACTCTAGTGTAGAGGTCATATGAGATTTGCAATAATCTTCAACGTACTTCAAACGTGGGTGGATTCACTAAACCCTTGTGATATAGGTTTCTCCAAATTTGAAGCAATTCAAACTTTCCATCATGGAGTAGCATCTAGATCCTCGTTAACCTACTTGTTTTATAACTATATTTAAAGATCACCTTTGAGACTTAAAACTGATTAGACATGTTAACACTTTCAATTAAACATGATCATTCATGTGATTTAAATGAATCAATGACATAGATACATTTCCATGCAAAACTCATTTATTTAACATCCTTCAAAATAATTTTGTAATCCAAATCACTCCATGGAAATGGATTCATTGAACATCATCCACTTCTCAAATGAGATAATACATTGATGGATGTATCCCTGGTCTTTTAACTCCTTGCACACTCTATAAATGTCATGCTAAACAATACACACAGAAGAATGTGATGCTTATGTGTATAAGCATGTTCATAACACAATGTTGTGCAAACTATTGATTAGACCTACATGTCTTGAATATATAAGCCTCCATAAATAGGTATTCATCCTTTGATTAAATAAAAAATACTTCTTTCTCTGATGCATATAAGAGTATCCTTGAAATGCACTAATATGGTTTCAATTAGTCTCTACACATTTAAACATCTATACATTTAACTTTAGAGAACATTTTATTGTTTTGATGATTCTATCATCCAAACATCTCTTAGTTTTTTTATGCTTTGAATCGTGAGGGCATATTACAAATATTAGTTACCTTCATCACCCTTTGCCTAAATATTACTTAGACTTGCATGGTATTGTTACCATTTCCTAACTATATTCTGCTCATTCTAAGTCCTAACTCATCTTCATGGTGAAAAAAAGTAAAATGAATGTTCAAACGAAAATCCTTCATATGCTTCACATCATCATAACCTACTTCTTCATGGGTTCATGCATTATTTGCTACTTAAATTAATCTTCATGAGTTCACTCATTCAAATATTTTAAAAGGAACATAAAAGAGTTCCTATTTCTAAATCTCATCCCTCAAGTTCTCCATGGCATGCATGGAATTTCATTTGGTAAAAAGGTTTTAACAAATTTCCATTTGCAAAATGAAATATAGAAAAAAATAAACAAAATACATAAAGAAAATAAGGCTAATGGAATGCAAGGCATTGTTTCCTTGTACCATTAACTTGCAAATAAGAAACGTTTTCAATCATATATTCTTGTGCAATTTTTCAATGGTATATTCTTGGACATTTAACAACCTCGTGTACTAATAAATCCCAAGCAATTGTTTCCTACTTCAATACTTGCCAAGAGTTTTGTATAATAAAAGATACCTTCACATGATTTTACTAACCAATTAAGGCTGCTTTAACGCCTGTTGCAAAGAAGACTATATCATACTTTTTATTAACTTAATTTTCATAATACTAATGAATAGGATAGAAAACAAGAAATATGCAAAAAAGAAAAATGATTTTTAAAGCAAAAATTGATGTAATAAGTTAACTAAGGAGATATATTTTGGTGTAAAGATTTGAAAACGAATTCATTTAGTTCCCAAGCAATGCTCAATTTCATTAAGAACTCCCAAGCATCATAAAAAAACAGAAATATTCTTTTGAAAAGAACATCTTGATAATCAATAGCCATATAAAAGCTTCTACAAAGAAAGAATGCGGAGCTTAAAACATCTCATCTACCACCAAAAAGAAATATATCTAAGTGTAAAGTATAGAACAATCCAAATCCCTCCATGGAAATGGATTCAATGAACATCATCCACTTCAAAAATGATATTACACATTGAGGGATGTATCCCTAGATATTGTGCTTCTTGCACACTCTATAAATGTTATGTTAAAAATACACACCCAAGAATGTGTTTCTTATGTGTATGAACATGTTCATAACTCAATATTTCGCAAACTATTGATTAGTGTTTTATGTCTTGTATATATAAGCTTCCACAAATACCTATTGATCCTATGATGAAATAACAAATCCTATGATGAAATAACAAATACTTCTCTCTCTGACACATATACGATTATGCTTGAGACCCATTAATATGGTTTCAATTAGTGAGTGCACATTTCAAGCTCCATACATTTTGACTTGATAAAATTGTTTTGATTTTCCTATGATTCTATCATCCAACCATCTCATAGATTCTTTTTATGCTCGTTCTCATGAATAATACGTCCATGGTATTCTTACGGTTTACTAACTAGATTATCGTCATACCAAGTTCTATCTCATCTTGATGGTGAAAAAAAGTGAATATAGTCTTCTTCAAAAGAAAATCTTTCATATTCTCCACATCATCATAACCTATTTAGTCATTGATTCATGCATTCTTTGCTTCTTGACTTAATCTTCATGCATTCACTCATGCTAATATTTTCAAAGGAACAAAAAAGAGTTCCTATTTCTTAATTTGATCTCTCAAGTTCTCTAGGGCATCCATATATTGTCATGTGGTTACAAACGTTTTAAAAAGATTTCATTTGCAAAATGAAAGAATTGAGAAAAGAAAACATAAACAAAATCAGCCTTAGAATCTACCATGTTTTATGTCATTTATTTGAGAAACAAATAGAGGAAGTTAGGGTCTTTTTAGTGAAGACAAGTATAAAAAATAACCTCTGTAGAGAGCAAAGATGAACAAAATAATGCATACCTTAGTACTACGTGATGATGAACTTTTATTAATCCATAGGTGTGACAATGCATTTTTATATGTATTGATTGCATACATGAGCATGAATATGCTTTTATACACACATGCGTTCATGTACATGCTTATGAATCAGATTCATTTGTGCATTTATAAATATGTAACTACACACACACACACACATATATATATATATATATATATATATATATATATATATATATATATATATATATATATATATATATATATATATATATATATATATGTGTGTGTGTGTGTGTGTGTGTGTGTATGAATGTATGCATTTGTGTGTGTATAACCATATGTGCACTAATTAGAATGTGTATGTGAATGCAATACATATGTGCATCCATAGATGCATAATTGAATACTTGTGTACATGCATTAGTAAATAAATGCATGCGTATATACATATATACATATGTAATTTACTGCGTGCATGTTGTATACGTGCATGAGTATCACTCTCCTATCCTTTTTCGCGTTCTCTCCATTTGCACATGTCCCATCTTATCACTCTCTTTCTTTTTTCCTATTCCTCTTCTCCTTTCTCTTTGTCTCTACCTCGCTCTCTCTCTCTCTCTCTCTCTCTCTATCCTTCTTGTTATCTTTCTCTCTCTCTCTATCTCTCTCTTTCTTTCTCCCTGTATATCTCTCTTTCTATCATTAGCTTTTTTATCTCTCTTTCTTTGTTTTAATCATCCCTTTTTCTCTATATCGCTATGTTTCTCTTCCTCTATCTATATTCCCTTTTCTCTCCCTTTCGCTTTCTCCCTTTCATTTTTTCTCTTTCTTTATTTCCACTAGATTTTGTTTCTCTAACCCTATTTCCATCTCCCTCCCTCTCTCCACCCATTTCTCTCTCACCTTCTCTCTGACTCTTTTCAAAGCTAAACACACATTCTCATGAGTTTCCAAGATGACCACAATCAAGGCATTCCTAAGTGTAGCAGCTACAAGAGATCGGAAGCTACTTCATTTACATGTGAAGAATGTCTTTCTCAAGGGTTTGATAAGTGAAGAGGTACATCTGTCACAACCTCTAGCATTTGAAAACCTTAACTACACATACTATGTATATAAACTCAAAAAGGCATTGTATGGATTGAAACAAGCTAGTAGAGCTTTGAATTTCACATTGATAACGTATCTACAAGATCAAGGTTTTAGATCAAGAAATGCAAAACCTTTTTTGTTGATAAAAAAGAATCACAATGAAGTTATCTATTTGTATGTATATGTAGATGAAATAATTATGACAAGACTTGACTTGAATGGTATACAAAGAATCAAAAGTCACATGCACGAGGAATTCAAAATTAGAGATTTAGGTGAGTACACATTCTTCGTAGGTATGCAAATCATATGCATGATTGAAATGATGTATTTAACTTAGATGAGATACATTCAAGATGAGGTTCAAAAGCTAAAAAATGGAGAGTGCTAAACCTACATGTAAACCTTTGGAAATTAATCTTAAAATGAGTGTTATTGAACGTGGGAATATTGAAAATCCTAAAGAATACAAAAGATTGTTTGGTAGCTTGATACATGCTACTTATACAAGGGTAGATATTTCATATAGCATAGGAGTGCGAAGCCACTTCATGCACTCTCAAAAAATTCCACACATGGATGAAGCTAAGAAAGTTTTTAAGTACATGAAAAGTGTAATCAATGAGGTATATTCTGTCGTTATTCTTCAGAATTGGATCTCAAGATATATTGAAATGTATATTCAATAAGACCTAAGGTTGATAAAAGAAGTACCTCTCATTACTAAGGATTTGTAGGATCAAATCTTATATCGTGTAGCTACAAGAAGCAACCAATAGCTCCATTATCCTAGACTAAAGCAAAATTTAGAGGTTTGACTATAGCAACTCAAGAAGCAATATTTATAAGGGAATAGTACACGGATTTGGGTTTTGTGAGTTTCAAACCTCACATATTTGGAGACAACATAATCTCCATGCACTTAGCAACAAATACTATCTTCCTTGTAGGAGCAAAACACATAGTAGTTCATTATCACTTCATCACGGAGAAGTTGATGTTAGAGATTGACACATCTTTTGTTCCAATTGAAAAACAAGTAGTAGATATGATGACAGAGACACTTCATGGAATCAAATTTTGAAGGTTCAAGACAATACCGGGTATTCACCCTATCAAAAATTCAAGAATAAAAAATACCTTAGCTTGAGGGAAATTTATTATATCATCAAGCTTACACTATGCCTCATGTCAATTTGATCTACATCTAAAACCATCATTTGGAATGTGTCAAAGGTATCCATTGAAGAGACTTCATTACTATTCAATTTTTGGTGTTTCATAAGGACCCTTAATGGATCATCAATTCACCTAAAATCCTAGTGTTTTATTCTTGCAAAAGGATAAAAAGGAAAGGTCATATTCCATGAGTTTAAGGAAGTTGATTTTGATACTCAATCAATCATGAAAAATAGATCAAATTACATCTCTATGCTCTTCCTAGATTGTAGGAGATTTATTCCATTCATCATACCAGAGTACGCTACATGGATTCAAATTTGAATTCATAGATGCAGATTCATCAAACACCTCAAGAGTTTCTATAAAAGACCTGATTATATCTTGTACATTAACTTCATTCAATATAAATATTATTTGATCTTCAAAATTTGCTCTACTTCGCTGCTCTACATGATCATCTTCAACTTGAGTCAACTTTGAGAGAAGGCTTCTCTCTGTACAAAGCTCCAAGTTTCATGAATCAACATTCATTGGAAGGGACTGAATTTGTCATGGGTGTTTGTAAACATTGGTAGCATTTTGTTTAATAAAGTGTGAGCAATTTATATTTTTAGGTTTCGGGGTCTATGTTTGCACATCCCTGAAAAGTTAGGCGTACCTTTATTCAGTGTTAAACTTATTTTTGGAGCATACGTTCCTTATTAATTGTACTTTGGCATTTTAGCTATTGATCCCTAATTTTGAAATTCATCTAAAAGGAATTTTATCAATTGTATTCATGGTGGTTGCTCTCAGCATTTGAAATTGTACCATCCAAATCAAAATAGCAACTTTTGTAAACTGTTCATTATGCACGTTTATCTATAATATATCAACACTTTCTCATTGATGCTAAAAAGTAAATAGTGGATATTATTGCACTTATTGCAAGCCTATAAGGAGTATTTGACACTCATAGAGTTCAAGGGCTGGTCTTGTGCTAGTTGTCTAGACCAATCTTGATTACTTGGCACTTCATTTTTTCTACCCCCCTCAAGCTTCTCCAAGTTCTATGATACTCATGCAACCTTTTAGACTAAGTGTACACTGATGTGCAAGGGGAAAGTCAAGAACATTCATTGGCAATCTCAAGGTATTATGATTCATTTGTTGATGATGATAGTAGATGGACCATCTTATAATTTATAAAAAACAAAGGCAAACTATTTGAATGCTTCAAGAAGTTCCTAGAAAATGTGGAGAATCGTACACTAAGACCATTTATGAAACTAAGATCTGATGGAGGGGAGAATAATTCTCCAAATGATTTGATGAGTTCTTGAAGGATAAAGTCATAAAAAGGGAAGTAACTAACAATTATTCTCCCTGATTGAATGAAAATTTAGAGAGAAGAAAGAAGACCCTAGTTGGAATAGTAAGAACAATGCTTGGACAGAAGAAATTACCGCATTATCTATGGGTATAAGAAATCTCAAAGGTTGTTTATCGTGTGAACTAACTTCCATCCAAATCACTTCGATGTAGGGTAGAAAACCAGTTCTAGGTCATTGCAAGGTATTTGTTAAGCTTTTGTACCTGTACCTTCATAGATAAGAGGTAAAATAGATGAAAGGGAAACCGAGGCGATATTTATTGGCTATGGTTCAAGTCAGATGGGGTACAAGTTTTATAGTCCATTGACCAAGCAAATTACCACAAGCAAGAATGTTGTAGTTGAAGAACATAGGTCATGGTATGACAAAGGAAAATAGAAATTAAACCTATCATATGATCTTGAATCTTATTTTAGACCCTTAAGTAGCAAGCATGATGCACAAAGGAGAAAAAGAAACCTAATGAATATAGATATAACTTTACATTTGTTACAAATTAGTCTATTTATTTGGCCAAGGACTTAGTTTAAGAGGAACATTTGACATATGAAGAAGCTAGGGGTAACCCTAATTTGGAGAAGTCTATGAAAGAGAAGATAAAAGCTTTAAAAGAAATGGACACTTCAGAGTTGGTTCTAATGAAAGCTAATCAAAACATTATATATTGGAGATCGGTCAATAAGTTGAAAGAATATTTGGATGGATCAATTTGCACGTATAAACCTAGAATAGTTTATAAAGGATTTGCTCAAACTTATTGGAAGAGATGGATGGATACCTCAAGGACGTGAGGTGGTACTCCTAAAACTTGCTTTGTACCTGCCCTTATACACTTCAAATTTTGATAGTAGGCCCTTTTAGCTTGCAAATGACACCAAGAAAGTACCTATCTACTTGGAGTTGATGTTTGAAACAATTGAATCAAAATAGACTACTTCAAGAATAGCTAGTGTAACAAAACTTCCTTTTTTAGACCATACACCTACTGGTTCTTTTTCTCAGAGCTCACAATACAGTAAAATTTGATGAAATTCATTTTTAGGGAATTCAATTAGCTTAGATAGCTAACGATTCCAAGTGGAATCATCTAAAATGATAAACTATGCTCTGAGAAATAAGTTTAGCAATCCAAATCTTACCCCCGATTTTTTACGGACTAACCAATAGATGATTAGTGAGCACATCGATGATGATTTCTCCCAGGTGGCAAAACGAGATGCTTTGTGATTTTTTCAGCACAAAGTAGACTTCCAATTGGTTATAACAAGCCAAGGATTATGGAAAATGGTTGAGTATTCATTGAGATATGACCAGAGAAAGTTAACTATTCTGAGTAGTCATAGCAAAGAAGTAGACAGAGATATTTAATGAACTATATGTATTATACATCATGATTGTACAAGATCATTCGCATTGTAATGATGCTCAATGATGATGGACTGAGTGAGCTATGGTATGAGATACTTAGCTTCTACAAGTGATCAAGTAGAGAGCTCTGAATAAGGCCACATAACCACGAGATTTACAAAAGCCTTTTTATAAGAAGTTTCTTCTAAGTTTGAATTTGAAATCAAACTTGGCTCTAACTAAAAGTGATTACCTTGATTTAGGATTTATTCCATCATTTGAAACTCATAACTAATATTCCTCATAACTCCATGAGATATAGGTCTTGAAAGATTCTTCAAGGTTTTAATCTTTTACGATTGGTAAATGACCAAGTGATTACAAGCTAAGGTTCACATGCATCAGCAAGTGAGAGTTTCACACATTTCTTCTAAGCCAAATGTGTAGGCTTCATCATTTTGCACCAACATCTCCCCCTCAAGCGAAACATATTGGCTTGCATTGCTTCATCAATCCTCTTGAATATCCTATAGTCCAATCATGGTTTTAAAGGTGCAAAGATTAGTACCATCAAGTTGTTTGGTTAACAAATCAGCACACTACATATTTGTAGATACATATGCTAGTTGAATCTCTTTGCTCAAGAGTTTCTCTCTAACATAGTGATAGTGCACTTCTATATGCTTGGTTCTTGCATGATAAATGGGATTGGCTGCAAAATGAAAAGAATTCCTGTTATCACCAAAGATCATTGGTGAATGACTATGAAGTCCGAAATCTCAGTAGAGCAATCTAATCTAGATAGTCTCTTGTGTAGCATTTGCTAATCCCTTGTATTCAGCCCATGTTCAAGATAGAGGAATAGTTGGTTTTTTTTACAAGACCATGAGATGAGCTTATCACCTGCAAAAGATAAATCTCTAGAAGTACTTCTTTTGTCATCCTTACATCCTACCCAATCTGCATCTAATTACAATTTTATTTCCAAATCTGATGTGTATGGGAAGTAAAAACCTTGACTTTGAGTACCCTTGAGGTACTTCAAAATTCTTTTAGCAGCTTCCAAGTGAGGTGCTCTAGGTTTATACATGAATTGAATAAGAACACATACTGCATAACATATGTCAATCCTTGTTAAGGTTGCATAATTTAGAGTCCCAAGTATGCTTTGATAACCTGCAATGTCTTCAAGCAAACCACCTTCATGAGCACTTAATTTATGATTTACAAACATGTCCTGTACATATTTCCTTTAAGTGATGTAGATTCGAGAGTTAGTGTATACTAACTCAAGTCCAAGAAAATATTTCAAAAACCCTAGGTCACTGATCTTAAACTCCCCCATCGTCTAGTTTTTTATTTGTTTGATGCCATTGGCATCACTACCTATAAGAATAATGTCATCCACATATACACAAAAATATATCATTTTCAGAATTACTCCTCTTGACAAACAAAGAAGAACCTGCCTTGCTCATCATGAATCTTTGGTCTTGAAGAAAGATTGTTAACCTATGGTTCCCTGCTTCAATCCATAAAGAGATTTCTTCAATTTGCATACATGATTTACCTTGCATTGATCCTCATAGCCAGGAGGTTGAGCCATCTAAACCTCCTCTAAAATCCATCCATTGAGAAAAGCATGTTTCACATATAGTTGATATATATTCCAATTTCTAGATGCAGCCACACTTACCAATACTCTGATGGTTGGCATCTTAGCCAGAGGTGAAAAAGTCTCTTTAGAATGTACTCCTTGGGTTTGTGCAAAAACCTTAGCCACAAGCCTAGCTTTCTACCTGTTTATGGATCCATTTGAGTTCCTTTGATTTTTGTAAATCCACCTAGAACCTATTACCTTCATTGATGCTTTCTTGGGTACTAACTCCCAAGTGTCATTCTCTTGGATTGCTTCTATTTCTTCATCCATAGCCTCGTTCCATTTTGCTTTGGTACTTGCTTCTTCATATGGAGAAGGTTCTTCAAGTGGTAAATCCTTAGCAAGATAAATAGAATGCTTAGTGACTAATGAAATATGATACCCATATCTGACTGGCTTCTTACTCTCTCTTTGTGATCTCGTTAAGGCTTGGTTGGATGACTCAGGTATGTCCTCCAACCTCTTCATCTTGACCTTGCCTTTTGATTTCCATGCTTTGAACTCTTCCAAGTTGATGGTGTCCTCATCATCTGATTTTATGTCTTCAATTGTGCTTCGCTCCTCCTTGGTGAGGCTTGGAAATTCTTCTTCCAAGTAATATGGTAATCAGACCTTCCTACATTCACTTCAAACCAAGAATCATTCTCATCAAACTCAACATCTCTACTGACCATAAATCCTTTGTTGGATGGACTATAAAAACTTTATCCTTTTTTATTCATATCATACCCTATGAAGGTGCATTTCTTTGCCTTAGGGTCTAACTTACCTCTAATTTGAGATGGAACATGCACATAAGCAACACAACCAAATATTCTCCAATGTTCAAGTGATGGTCTCCTACCATGCCATTTCTCATAGGGGGTCATCCCATGAAGGGATTTAGAAGGTAACATGTTAATAAGATAAGTGGCAGTATGAACACTCTCTGCCCACAAGCAATTAAGAAATTTCTTTCCATTTTGCATTGATCTAGCTACTTCTCAATCTACTCCTCCTCTCTACTACTTCATTTCGCTCAGGAGTATATCTATTAGTGATCTCCCTTTTGATACCTCTGTCCTACAAAAATGCATCAAACTCATCTCGTCCATCTGACCTTATCCTTTTTAAGTTTTTCGTGTTTGATTTTCCACAAGTGCAATATACTTCTTGAAACAACTGAACACGTCATCCTTATGTTTCATGAAATACAAGATAGTCCACCTAGTGACATCATGAATAAATGACACATAATACCTTGAGGGTCCTTGCTTGGTCCCCACACATCTCTGTGAACAAGTTCCAAATAATCTTCATGCATATAGCCTTTCTTTGTAAAGGGTAACCTGTGTGATTTACCAAACTGACATGCATCACATTTTATGGATCATATGTTGCTTGGATACATTAGGTATACCAAGTACACATTGATCTCTACATATCTGCTTCAATGTTCTCTCACCAATGTTTCCTAATCTTTTGTGCCATATCTCTGACTCAGACAAAGTTTGATCCTTATAATTATAAAGAGTGATGTTTTTAGTGTCCTCAAGCTCAAATGTAACAATCTACTTGTTTTCTCTCCCTTGGCAATTCTCCTGAATCCATGTTGTGAGTCATCCACAAAAGCTCCAAACTCATTAAACCTAACCTACAAACCCTTTTCCACTATCTCTCCAACACTCATCAAATTCTTTGTGATAGTAAATACATAAAGAACTCTACTCAATAGATTCCTATTACCATCAGAAGTTTTGACATTTCCTACCTTGACAACTGAATGCTTGGTATCATCACCTGTCTGCACTTGGTGCTTTCCTTTGGGCTCCTCAAGATCAGAAAGGAGAGCTACATTACCTGCTACATGGTTTGAACAACCTGAGTCAATATGGAAGAGGTGCTCATCATTCATACCTTATTTTGAAGTCATGTTCATAATGAGTAGAGAATCCTCTTGATCTTCTCTATAATTGTTGAACTCTTTTCTTGATTTGTATCCTCCTTGATAATTGTTGTTCTATCCATGGTTGTATCCTTGATTGTGGTTGAATCTTCCACTTGATTGTGAGTAGACACCTCTTTGAAATCCTCTTCCTCTCTAGTTCTAGAAGTTCCTATAGCACTCATCTATTGTGTGATATATTTCACTATTTGCTCTTCCTCAATCTCCTCTCCTATGCTTTCCAATTGATCAGCTTCATCTTTCACCTTAGGCACAACTCTGAAATATTCTGCATAGGTTGCTTCTTTTGACTAGTAAACACCATCCACAATTGACTTTTGCTAGCTCTTGTATTGGAAGAAAAATATGAAGATAGAGTATCCCATTCTTTGGGAGGATTTATAGATTTAAGTAGATATGACCTGGCTAAAGCATCTTTCGCACACCATGAGTTGAGTCTTTCTTGCTCCTCTCTTGTAGGTTGATCTTTGCTTCTGAATATTTATATCTCCTCATCTCCTGATATGTATCCATGGAGACTCCTTCCTTGTAGATAGGTCTTCATCCTCAAGGACCATGCTTGATAATTATTTGTGTCCAATCTATCAATGAAAGAAGGGAAACCATCTCTAATTTTACCTCAACTTTCTTTGATACCACCTACTTTATACGTGCCCTAATACACCTCAGATTTTGATAGTACGCCCTTTTAGCTTGCAAATGACACAAATAAATTACCTATGTACTTTGTACTTGATGCTTGAAACAATTGATTCAAAATAGACCATGCGAAGAGTAGCTAGTATCACAAAACTTTCTATTTTAGACCATACACCCATTGGTTCTTTTGCTGAGAGCTCATAGTTTCATAACAATGGATGAAATTACTTTTCAAGGATATCAATTAGCTTAGACAGATAATGATTGCAAGTGAAATCATGTAAAATGATAAACTATGCCCTGAGAAATAAGTTTAGCAATCCAAAGCTTACCCTTGATTTTATAGGGACTAACCAGTAGATGACGAGTGAGCATCTCGACAATGATTTCTCCTAGACGGCTGAACCAGATATCTTGAGATTTTCTATAACGTGACAATTCAAGATGGTTTCCCTAAGCCAAGGCTACTATTAAGAAGATCCCTCTCTCTTGGAGTCATTTAGCAAAAAGAGCATTCAATGAGATAAATCTAAAGTTATGTTTTGCGAAACTCTTAATTGTTCTTATTTGGTGACTTGAGTTCCATGTGCATGTAGATGTCACTCTTCATGTAATTCGAGTAGTCTTGGCACCACCATTAGCACACAAGGTAGACCAACCTATTGCCTATGCAAGCAAGTTTGTTACAATAGGAGAGAGAATTTATATTACTATAGAAAGAGAAGGTTTTTCCATTGTGTTTGGAATTCATTGTTATTTTTTATCATCAACCTTGTAAGTATTTGATAAATAATCCTAGAGTAACTAGAATGGTTTGGTGATGGCTATTATTATTTCAAGAATATGACTTTGTGGTTCAGACTGATCAAGGGAAAGAGCACTACATGGAAGATCAAGAATCAAGGATGGCCATGAGAAAGTATACAACATGCATAAATGATGAGCTCGTGGCCAGTTGTTTGTTTCTTGTAGAGGTTCAAACTTATTGCTATGATGAAATCTCACTATTTCCTCTGAAGATGAGAAGATGATATTATTATTGAAGGCCAAAGCATTTTCACTCATACAGGGCCAGTTTTATAGATATTAGTGGGATGGTATTTTGATTAAATGTTTTGAACCGCCAGAAGTCAACTTTATGCTTGACACAACACACAATGAAGGGCGTCTCAAGGGAGAGGAACTTTTGATGAAATTTAATTCCATTTGAGGTTTTTTCCCCATTTTGAAAAGAGCAATTGTCTATCTAAATGTAGCATTTACCCATAGTTATTCAAAAATTAGAATGCTCTCTTTCGAAACAATTGATTCAGAAAACTAGTATAGTGTTGATATATAGGTACTGAAGGATGCATCAAGCTTGCACGTTCAAATTTCTTATTCTTAATTTTATGATTCTCCTCATTTGTAAGGAACTTCTATGTAGAAAAAACGAAATTGAACTTCAATAATTTTTACGTTCTCTTTGCACTAAACTAATCAATTGAAGATAGATGAAAGGGACATACGTTATGATTGAATAATTAGGATTCATTCTAATGATTAGACGTTTGTATGGAAAATTAAGTTTAAAGAATATAATTTAATTGACAATCTAATGAACTAAGTTCCTTAGTAAGGTTAATAAAAAGCTAGCGCTACTCATTATGTCATGTATATCAAACCCACTTTTATCTACATACAAATTTACTTCAAATATCTTATCACATTTATGATTCTAGACTTGGTTTTAGTTTTTTTGAAGTGCCCTAAAGTATTCTATAATATTAAAGGATATAATATTCCTCTTTTTTGTATAACATACTATAATACCATTATTTTATAATACTCATACAACCTTCATATTTTGACATGAACCAATGATCCCATTCTTGAGCCATGAATTAATTAGTAACCTCTACAATCCAATTATGAAATACATCTTAACAATCTTTCAAACTAATCCAAGGGTTTCTAAGTCATCACAATTATATTAACATACACACATGAATTCATGGACTGATTAGGTATCACTTTGTTCGAGATAAATATAATTTGTTACATGTCAAGTTCACTTTCGTGTGATGCTTTGGGCCAATGAAATAGAAAAAGCATAGTTTTTTACTTGTTTCAAGAGTTTTAACCTCAAACTAAAGAAGGATGTAGGAAGAATCAACAAGACTCTTACGTGTAAGGAAGATGTATAATGTATCTCTATTACGCCTTGTGAATACCAAAATTATAACATTCTTAAGAGGAAATCTATAAGTAGATATATTCCTTCACAAAATAAGGTAGCAAAAAGAAATAATAGATATGTTTGAAAGCGTGTTGTGGACATGTCAAATGGAACTCAGATTTCAAATTAGAACTAGCGATATATCATATCTACTATAGCATACATCTTTACTAATGGGAGAATTTCAAACCTTTACTAGTAGCTTTGAAGCATGCTTGGATTCATAGGCACACTCAATTTTTTCTTTGCTCACTCAAACCATTACTTATCTGAGCTCGTTTGGAATGAATCCAAGATCTTTTGATCAAGTAAACATGACTATAAGAAATTGTAAATGTAAGTTTTTCTTTCAAAATAATTTCTCATCCTAGGTAGGAATTCTCTCAAAATCTATAGAGATATGACCAAAACTTTGAGGAAACAATAAAAGAATATAATATCTTTCTAACAAGAGAAATTTTACAAGTAACAAATACCATATGAAGATGAAATGATGCTCTACACACAAATATATAGCTTCTTGACTATCAAAATACAGAGCAATTTATGACTCCGTGAAATTCTAAGCAGTCACTAAAGAAATCATGGGTCTTGGCTTGAAAGGGAGCTACTAGGCCATTGATAGTTCTAATAAGCTAATACAAACAAGATACACATAATTCAATGTCCATGGTATGTATATAGACCTTTTAAAAAACTCTCTAAATATAAGGAAGTTTCTTTCAAAGAAAATAGGATTCCTCACTTTTAAGTGTGATATGCAACATGAATTTGAATTCAAAAATTGACTTCAACTCTAGCTATAAAATTGGATCAAAATCTGTCATGGATGAGAGCCGATTTGGAGATCAATTTAGAGGGATTTCTTGTGATTAGAGAGCTCACTCCATAGCTCCATCACTACCCTCACATTGTGTGGAATTATACATTGCCAATGTCATTGTAATTCTATGTGATTTAATACATATACATTGATCACTTCTCTACTTCACTTCTCTCTTATGATCATCTCAGAATAGTTAAATTCTTAGAGATTGTTCTCAGTGCATAGTTGATCATTTGATGTGATTTAAAGTGTTATAGTTTCAGCACACTATCTACTTCATATCTACAAAGTTTCATTATCATTTCTTTTCTCAATCTCCAGATATCTTCACATTTTTGCTCACTAGCCTACATCCTATAGCACCCTGAAGATGTCGGTCTACTCTTCCAACTTGCTAAGAATCATTCTTAATGTACACTTGATTATTTTTATTCCAATAACTCATGCTTGGTGTCTATCTAAGTTAATTAGATACTCGCGAAAGGAATTTAGTCAATTGCTAGCAAGTTGAGAGCACTCTTCATTTTACTAAACATGTGTAGAGACCAAAATAGAAAGTATTGACACTTACTTGAAGTTTCTACTCATCTGTTTTGATCCATTGATTAGAGGATCATGCTGCAAAGCACATGTGTCATTATTTTTTATTGTTGGGAATATCAAGGGGTCTAATATACTCTCCACAACTTTTTCTTTGCTGGTGTGAAGCAAGATTTTGGAGCACCACTTCATCTCTGGAATATATCCACCATCTCCTCCAAGAGTGGTATTAGAGCAACACCAAGCACAATGGGAGATCGATTTCAATCATTCATTGACAAATTGGATAGAAGAAACTATCTAGCATGGTCCCTAAGGATGAAAGACTACCTTCAAGGAAGAATCTTATTTGGATACATCTCTAGAGATGAGGAACTGCCAATATTCAGAAGCAAACATCAACCTATAATAGAAAAGCAAGAAAGGCTAACTACATGGTGTGCAAAGGATGCTCTGGCCAGGTCTTATATACTTAACTCAATATCTCATTTCTTATTACCTCAAATTAGGAATTGTAAGACCTCCAAAGAGACTTGGGAAGTACTCTCTTTATAACTCTCATCAAATACAAGGGCTAAGACGAACCAACTTTGGATGGAGTTCACAACCTTGAAGGAGCAACCAAACCAAAGTGTAGTTGACTATGTGACCATGATGAAGGATGTAGTTGAACAATGTAGAAGCATTGGAGAATAGATAGAAGAAGAGCAGATAGTAAGGTAGATCATAAATGGCATCAAGGCTGATGATAAGTGGGATTCCTTCACCACAACCATGGACTTATACATGGATATGCAGATATCTGACCTCAACACATTGATGGGGAAACTCTTCACACATGAGACAAAGCTCAACAAGAATGGTGAAAACGTTGTCACGAGGAAGGAGATAAGGAAGAGAGCTCACACACACACACAATCACAATCAAAGAGGAGCATTAAAGGAATATACAAGAATGACCTAAAAACAAGAATACAAATACTGCAATATATAAAGACTAGTACATAAGGAAAAACCTAATGTCCACAAATAAGTGAGCTAGCAAGAAACAAATGTGCCATCACTCACTATACATGTCAAAGAAATGAATCAGTGATACGTGTCATCATGGATCATCAAATGTTGAGCTTGATATCTCAACACTCCCCCTCAAGATCAACACTGTGATCTCTATTTCAAGCATCTTTCAAAAAATCTTCAGCTTCTCTCCTTCAAGCGCTTCAGTGAAAATATTAGCAACCTGCTCATGTCTTCTCACATAAACAAGATCAATATCATGTGGTAATACCTTCTCTCTAAAGAAGTGATAATGTACCTCGATATGCTTTGTTCTAGCATGAAAAACAGGTTTTTTGCTAGTTGTATGCTGCTAAGAATATCATAATAGATGTAGATATGCTTTTACACTTCCACACCTAAATCTGCAAGTAGCATCTCCAACCATGATGCCTCACATGCTACCATTGGAGCACCTCTATACTCAGTCTCTGTACTGGACAAAGCAATAGTGGGTTGCTTCTTGTTGCTCCATGTAATAGTTTCACCTCCAAGTGAGAATAAAAAGCCACTAGTAGATCCTCTATCTAGAATACTACTAGCCCAATCTGCATCGGTGTATCCATGAACCTGCAAATCTACACCA
>CM035428.1:135142772-135250272 GCA_020310875.1 Ceratopteris richardii | reverse complement strand
AAAAAATATCACACAATCGTTATATGAAGAGTACCGGCCAGCACTTGGGAATCCTATTGTCAGTTCCGAATATATTCAGCATACGGCATGCGAGGTGATGTCTCATTGACGGTCGGAAGTTCGTGATGCTTTTAGAGCAGGCTTACCGAAACCCTAAGTACTCCAAAGGGAATGATCATATCATAAAGAACTATCTAAAACTGGCTGCTAAAGAGGCTAAGAAGAAAGAGGCTGGAATGGTTGTTGCAGAGGCCTCTACACCAAAAATATATTATGCTAATCTTGTACAGGAAGAAGAATGGGCGTTTACTACTGTCTATAGTTTTGATCCATCTTCTCATGAGCAGTGCATGTCTGCAATAGACTCAGGTGTTTGGTATTTTGACAATGGGGCGACCAAACATATTACCTTGCAGTGCAGTTTGTTCTCTTCACTCGAGCCTGCCCCTACAGGTAATACTATTACATGCATCAACAACTCCTCTTATCTTGTTATGGGAGTTGGTAACATCATTTTGACTACTGTTGATAGTAGTTCTTTCACTTTTTTACATGCTTTATTTGTGCCAGGGATCAAGAAGAACCTGTTATCAGTTTTTGCATTAGCCGAGATTGGCTTAGTTGTGAAGTTTGTTGATGATAGGTGTACAATTGATGATCTGTCAAATGGCAATGTGATTATTGCTTCTGGCATTTTATGTCATCAGTTGTATAAGCTCATGGACTATGAAAGATCTGTAAATGATTTGGCATGTGCAGTAAATGATTCTCAGGCTATGTTAGATGCAAAGCTTTGGCATGCATACCTTGCTAGTTTGCTACGCCTGTAGAAATCTGAAATGGTGTCCTCTTTGCCCAAATTTGAGGCACCTGCAAAACATGTTTGTGAAGGTTTTTGGGCAAAATGCAGCATTCATCCTTTCCAAAAAATGGTTCAGTTCGGACTACTCAAAAATTGCAGCTTGTACATAGTGATGTTTGTGGTCCTATGCAGACACCTTCTTTTGGGAATTATCTTTACTTCCTGACTTTCATCGATGATTTTTTCAAGCATGCATTGGTATATCCATTCAAGGAAAAGTACGAAGTGTTCATGTGCTTCAAATAGTTTTTGGTTTTGGCGGAAAATGTGTCAGCATGTAAAATGGACAACCTCCGTTGTGATCGGGGGGGGGGGGGGGGGGGATATATGTCTTCTAATTTGATGGCATTTTTGTCTGAACGTGGGATAAAACACTAGTGTAGAGTGTCATATGCACCTCAACGAAAGGGAGTTGCTAAACGAAAGAACAGGTCACTCATGGAGATGGCGAGGTGTGTGGTCAAGAGTTAGGCTTTACCACATAGTTTCTAGCTTGAGGCTGTCATGTGTGCACCATATGTATTGAACAGGTGTCCCACTAAAGCGCTAAACTCTATCACTCCATATGAGGCTTGGCATGAGTGCAAGCCATCTATTGCTCATCTGCGTGTTTTTGGTTGTTTGGCATATGCTTTAGTGCCTGAACAACATCGCAAAAAAGTGGATGATAAGGTAGTAAAATGTATTTTTGTTGGGTATAGTTCTCAAAGTAAAGGCTATCGTCTGTATCATTCACAAACCAAATGCATTCTTGTTAGCCATGATGTTGTTTTTGTGGAAGATGTTATTCAACCATTGCTTTCATGTACTAAGGAGACATCTATTAGCTCCAAAGACATGTATGATACTTTGCTACTTGTTTTTAGAGGTGGACAGTCTAGTGCTAGTCCTAATGAGGCAACGTCTCAGCCTTTGTAGGTTTCATGTGATGATGCAGATAATTCCATTTTTGATGTAGATGTACATGAGGTACTTATTGATGAGAGAGTTGATATTGAGCAGGAAAGAACAATGCCAAAATGGCTGGTGCATACCTTGTGTGATAACAAATTGGATGCACCTCTGTCATATTGTACTCGTTCACACTCTTTTAGTGCCTCGTTTGCATCAGATTGCTATGCTATGGCTACATCTAGTCTCTCTGGTGAGAATGAGGCTGATTCATGAAGCACAAAATTCAGAAAATTGGATGGCTGGTATGCAATCTGAATATGATGCTATAATGAAGAATGGTACTTGGTCTTTATGTGACTTGCCTCTTGGCAAGAAGGCCATTAGCACTAAGTGGGTATACAGGCTGAAGCATAAACCGGATGGTACAATTGAAAGGTATAAGGCTAGGCTTGTTGCAAAGGGTTATGCATAGGAAAGAGGCATTGATTTTGATGAGACCTTTGCACCTACATGCCATATGACTAGTGTTCGGAGCATCTGTGCACTTGCAGCTCATCATGGTTGGAATGTACATCAGCTGGACATTAAAACAGCATTTCTGAATGGTGACTTGCGTGAAGAAGTGTATGTTTTTCAGCCCTGTGGCTTTCTGCAAAAAAAGCATGAAAACCAGGTGTGCAGGTTAAAGAAGGCATTATATGGTTTAAAGCAAGCACCACGTGCTTGGTATGAGAAGATACATGCCTATCTGATTGCACATGGTTTTGAGAACAGTCCAACTAAAAGCAACTTTGTTAAGCATGCTAATGATGTGCTTCTGATCATTGTTTTCTATGTTGATGACATGCTGCTGAGTGGTCCTATTGAGAAGAATATTGCTGATTTTAAGGCTGATTTGCATGCCTCATTTGAGATGTCTGATTTGGGGCATTTGCATCACTATTTGGGCATTCAGTTTATGCAAGTTGATGGTGGAATGGCTTTGTGTCAAACGAAATATATTGACACATTGTTGTAGTGTTTTTGCCTTGAAGACTATAAGCCTATTTCCACTCCTACGAAGATAGGTTTACGATTGACTCTTCATGATGCTAGAGATGCATTTGATGTTGTTCTCTATCAGCAGCCTGTTGGATGCTTGATTTACTTATGCATTACTCGGCTAGATATTCAGTTTGCTGTCTCACAGATGAGCAGGTTTATGCATTGCCCAGGAGTCAAGCATAGGTAGGCAAGTTAAGCACATCTTCGCTACTTAAGTGGTACTCGACTACTTGGGTTTTGCTTCATGCTTGGTAGCTCATGTATATCTTGGTTGAGCAAGAAGCAGCCTACTGTGGCCACTTCGAGTTGTGAGGCTGAGTATAGGGAAGCTTTCACAATGACTCTTGAGTGTGTGTGGCTCAGACACCTTATGGCTGATTTGGGTGTTGGTCAGACTTCTGTCACCACCATCTTCACTGACAATGAGAGCGCATTGGTAGTTGTGAGGAACCCTGTGTTCCATGCTTGCACTAAGCACATTGAGGTGCATTATCACTACATGAGGGAGAGGTTCTCTACTGGGGAGATCTGCTTGGCATATGTGCCCATGTAGGAGAACATTGCAGATCTTTCCATGAAGGCTCTACCTAGGGAGAATTTTGAAGCTTTTCGCAAAGCTTTGGGCTTTCTTCCTTTTGTGGTGTGATTTCCATATAGCTTGGCACTTCCTTATACATGAGTTCCAGCACCTTGTTCACCACATCACTCCCAGGGAGGATTTGTAGGTAGTGATGTGTGTGAACACACTAGGACCATCGGGGCACTTTTTTCCCTCTTTAGAAGGTTTTTTCCCCCGGCTTGTATATACACATATTGCACTAATGGGCTACTTATCTTTGTACATTCTCTAGTAATACATTCAATATTGTGTGTTGTGCTCCAAGCTTCTTCTTCTTCCGTGTGTTGTTTGCGTGCTTCCGCAGACGTCTAACTCCAACAACATTGACATATAGGGATCCGTCGATTTGATCCATAGGGATCATTGATCCAGAAGCATTAGAGTATCAGGCACTGATAGTTTTGATACTATGAAACAAGCTATTTTAGAGGCTCCTATACTCAAAGTGGAAAGAAGCTGTTTCAGAGGCTCCTATACTCAACATCGTAGATCCACAGAAACCCTTTGAGCTAGAGACAGATGCTAGTGGCATAGCCATAGGGACAACTCTGATACCAATTGTGAGAAAGGCTTGAATGATGTGTGTGTGAGTCTACTCCCATCCATATGTACCCTAAGGTACTTTGGTAGTAATGGGAACTACTTTGGTAGTAATGGGAGTAAGTGTTACATGGTGGCCATATGTTCACACTAGACTATTCCAGATCATTGCTATTTTTAGAGTACAAGAGGGTATATATGGATGGGAGGAGAGTCACACACATACATCATTCAAGCCTTTCTCACAACCAATTACATAAATGTATTCAAATTATTTGCAAAGAATATGAAATTGGAACTATTGAAGGAGAGTCTCACTTATTTTAGAATTCATTAGTATTAGATTCCTACAATAGACCTTTAACCTCTTCACTAGAATTAATAAGATTATTTTTTAAATATGCCAAGGAACCCTTTGTTTGTCTATTTTGATATCGATATTTGTGGACACCCTAACAACTAAAGGGAAACTTTTTCCCCTTATTAGAGGATTTTTGTCATACCTTGTATGTATGCTTTTAGCCCTGATGCGTTACTTAAGTTTTAAAATTCATTCAGCAATACACATTCTTGTGTTAAGATCTTCTCCTCTTTCTATGCATTGGGAGTGTCTCTAACTATGGTTTTAGTTACACGTGATTACCTATAATATTTCAAGGAAAATCTACTCTAAGAATGAGGGCAAAAGAGTAATCATGTGGCTTAAAAGTAATTTATGAAAGTTTTATGTGAGAACATAGCACAACTAGATTAGAAAATATGGACAATTGGTAACAGGTGGATAAGTAGATTTACGAGATATATACATTGTTCATTAAGGGTGTACAAAGTTATTTAAGTTTTAAAAGGTATTTCACCCAACTAAGGATTTCAATTCAATCCAACCTTCAAAGCTACTATTTAATATTGAGATTATTAGAAATCTATTTGTGCCACAATCACTCCAATGTCAACTACCCTAATCGAATAAGTTTTTAGTTTTGTGGAAAACATGGACATGATGCACCTGAATATTACTACCTCAAGGGAGCCCAACAAATAGGTAACACCCAAGTTCCTCAGATCATTTATGGTAGTACTTCAAATACACATAATAAAGAGGAAAATCCTCCTAATGAAACTACATATACTAGACCCTTAATATGGTAGCATTGTGGCAAATACAATCACATGCAAGATAGATGCTCTATGCTGAGGGCACATCTCCCTATCAACCTTTTCTTGCCACTAAGGATCATTATACAAGGGATTTCCCTTTCAACGGTGCTACTCTAATCAATCTGATTGCATTCTCTCCAACAAAAGAAGCTATGAATCCACAATCCTATGATGTTTCATTATCAGTAGCACCTACGATGACTATGGCTAGAAAAGAGGGAGCAACTCCTGAAAAAGAGCAATAGGGAGTCAACAAAAATGAGGACTACAAGAGGGCCGATTTAGAGGACGGATTTGCCATTGAGGAAGCCTACTACAGAGGTTAGGACTTCACTAAAGTTCCAACCTACTTGCCCTTAGGAGAATATACAAGTGGTGAATGATGAAGAAATCTTGAAGGGAGTTCACCACAACGGCATTTCATTCCAATTAAAAAAAGTGGATGCAAAGGTGAGAAATGATCTACTCAAAGTCATACAGCTTGCCCCACCACCTAGCATAGATTGATTCATGGTGGATTTTCCTTGTACACCTCTCACTGCGTGGCCCAAGTGGGGATCATGAGGCCCAATTTGGGCACCTCTCCTAGGGTGGCCCAAGTGGGCGAGAATTCCTAGGTAGCCAAGGTTCCAATTTAGGCACCTAAACTTTGGTGGTGAAAATGAATTATTCGGTGACCAATTTTTATGTAGGATCAACTTTGGTGAATAAAATCTAGAACGTATGAGGAAATGAGGCACCTAAGTTTTTGTGATTTTTATGATAGACCACCACAAGGTAGGTACCTAGGCGCTATTGGACAAGTAGCCAAGGAGCCTTCCCTTGGCCAAAATAGGTTATTATACCTAAGAAAAGTAGTCGCAAAAGAAGATTATGTTTAGATTCTTATGCTTTCTATAACGTGACAATTCAAGATGGTTTCCCTAAGCCAAGGCTACTATTAAGAAGATCCCTCTCTCTTGGAGTCATTTAGCAAAAAGAGCATTTAATGAGATAAATCTAAGGTTATGTTTTGTGCAACTCTTAATTGTTCTTATTTGGTCACTTGAGTTCCAACACTGAGTCACAACAAAGGAGAACAAAGACGTGTTCTCTATTCCTTTTTACCTAAAGACCATGATATCAAGCAATAAAGTGGGCATTTTACAATATCTAGAAAGCATCACTTGTTCTTTCTTGTAAATATTGTCACTAGAAGCTTGATCTCATATCCCAAGTAGTCAAGATAGATATAATAAAATACTTGTTGCCATGAAAACTAGTTGTTCAGCATGATCAAGAATCCCACATCATGATCTTTGACAAGAGATTAGAGTTTAAGGTACAAGTAAGAGTTCGGGAAGCTCCTTCATTACATCTATAACCTCAACAAGCATAGATTATAGCCGATTAAAAGCTACTCGAAAATCAGAGTACATGTGTTGCAAAAATCGGAACACTTTAACAAGGCAATTAAGATCATCCCCTTTGTATAGTTAAGATCCTCATTGAATGTTGGGCCATATTCACAAAATATGAAATACATTTCACAAAAGCATTCCCAAGAGAAGATTATAATCAACAAAATTATACTAAGAAACATTCACACATGATCAGAGAAATGCTCAAGATAAATCAAGATGAACACAAAGTGGAAGCAGAACTCGACATTATATTTCTATTAAAATGATGTTTTACATTTCATGTGTTTTAATACAAGAGTAATATGAATCTACAATAGAAGCTGATCATAGCTTTCCTCATGCTCAAGCATAATGAGATCCTCTGGAACATTAGAACACATATCCTGCCTCTCTTGCTCCAAGATTGGCTCTTCAAGGTCAGCCATGTCCCCCGGTTCATCTGCAAGTGGGGGAACAGGCTCCCTTGAAGCCGGTTGGAATCTCTCCGTGTCTGCAATGTGCTTCCTTCCAACCTCTTGGTCTTCATCCGGGCATTCATTCAGCCCATTGATTCTCATTCTAATGAAGCTCACTTGAGCATCATCCTTCTCCACAGCTATGCAGTGCCTGAACATCTTTAAGGAGCAAGCCAGAGTCGTTCCTGAAACAGCAGAATACCACTTAGAGGCCTCAATCAACATGATGACTAATGAAAATTGTTAAATTTGAAATTACCTGTGCCCGAAAAAAGGTCTAGGACCCAGTCATCATCATTGGAGAATAGTTGAAGCAATCTCATTATGAGCTTTTGTGGCTTTTGATAGGGGTTAACCAATGTCATGTCCCCAGCTACATGACGAAGTTTCTTGGTAACGGCTGGGAACATGAGCACATTGGAGATCCCATTCTCATTGCAATGCTCCCGGACTCTCCTTTTGCTTACTTCATCATAATAGCCAACTGTACTGCATTCAGTGGAGCTCACAAACCTATGCAAAGGAGTGTGATTGACGTTTGTCTTCACCCTGCCAACAAGAACTATGAGTCACAGAGAGCATCATTAAAGCCATGGAGTAGAAAGAAGATTACTTACCACGTGAGGCACTCCACAGCATGACATCTTGCCTTCACAGCAGTTGAAACAGAGAAAGACTGGTCTCTGCTATGGAAAATTACTATCCTCCAAAGAGGAGACATAGTCAACTCTGCAAAATCAGTGACCATCTTCTGAATCTGAGGGTGTTTGAAGGGTTCATCATCATTAACTGATCCCAACATCCTAAATCCATAGGGTATGTCTACTATGAGAAGGGAGAAATGCTTTCTAGGCACAACAGAACAAATGTTATTTACATCACTACAGAATACATTGTAATATACAGGCCTAAGGGGGTCTAGGGGATTCGAGAAACATTTCAGATCAGGTTCATCATCAAAATCCATCTCCTTGGCTTTCAGTCTAGATTTCTCATGCCTTGCTCTTTGAATGTGAGCGAGGAATGCAGGGGGGCAATCATCTAGTAGCTCTGGAGACTTACTTTTCTTTGGTTTCTGCAGAAAAAAGTGGAAACACAATTAAATGAGCTCTTCAATACAGCAAACAAAACATAACGAATCGATGCATGGCATCGATTTCGTGTGTGGGTAGATGCCAGGCATCGACTTTCTATTGAAAGTCAATGCCTGGCATCGACTTTGGGACATAAGTCGATGTCTGGCATCGACTTATGCCACGAGGCCGATGCCAGGCATCGACTTATGCCCCCAAGTCGATGCCAGGCATTGACTTATGCTAGGAGATCGATGCCAGGCATCGACTTTTGGGAGCAGGTCGATGCTAGGCATCGAAATTAGCAGTAAGTCGATGCCAGGCATCGAATTCCTACTAAAAGCCTCGCATGAAATTGGTTAGGTGAATCAAGGCATCTAACCTAATGGCAATCCAGGCATAACCTCAAAACGGGAACCTACCCAATCATGAAACATGATAAAATACTCTGATAAAGCTTTCTAGGATGATGTGGTTGGATAGTCTGCTTGGACCTCTGTCCAAGAAAAGAAGCCCAGCCTCTTCATCATCACGTCGTGAATCTTCATGTATACTTTATGACTATAGTCACAAAAATCAAAAAGAGACTAGGTCAGACCAGAAACATGGGAGGAGGGTCTGGCCTCGACTTCCGTTGCTTCTGGCCCTTGACCTCCTTGTTCTCCCACGTTGTGAAAATTTTATCCTGCAGATCCCAGATCTCACCTAATCTGAATGCCAATTGAAACCATGGATCATATTTCCTCAAAGCATCAGACTTTCTATTCTCATCCAGTGCAATTCCAACCTCAATAAGGCATTGCTTTCGTAGATTGGGATGTATTCTTCCATCTTCCTTCACGAGACAATCTTCATATTCATGGTGGAAGAACCGAATTCTCTCTATGGAGGACATTTTTTGCCTGTAGTCATTGTCATTGTTGTGATCCCAAGCAAGAAGCTTGGCTTCCTCAGTTGTAAGACCAGCATATATCTTGCACTCTGCATACCTAAAGAAGAATGTGGTAGGGTGCTCCTTCACTAGTTGTCTACGGGCCTCTGCAGAGTGTGAACCTCCAATCACATAATAAGTATAATCCTCAAACAAACCCTCATTGAACTCCTCCACAGAGCTGCACTCATTCGGATCCACCATGACAAAGAATGGCACAACAGTAGCATGAGGATTTATTTTCATTTTCTTCTTAAGATTCTGCACGTGCAAATTGTGTGGCTCCCTGATCTCAAGGGGCCTCCTCCCTGTGACTAGATCTATTGGTGGCCTATGGATGATATTGATTGGTAGGTGGAACAAATGCCCCTTCTTCACAACTTTTCTTCTAGCTATGTCCTCCCTCTTCTTGTTCTGCTCAGTACCAAGAACACCCGAGGCAAGCTCTCCACCAGGTGCAACTATTATATCCTCAGAGCTAGAGCTTGAGTCAGAAGACTCCTCTTCTGCAATTCTCTTCTTTTTCTTCTAGAACTTTATCTACATGCTCTGCTTACCCCTTGCCTTTATAAGGGTTGTCATCTTCTGTTGTGTTGGCATGATGTTGCCCTGGATCCATGGCATCAAGTCCTTGATAAGATTCACTGAGTCCCTGCATATCTCAGCAAGCCCATCTGGAACATAGCACTCTGGGCACAAGAAATCCATCTTGCATATAACATTTCTTAAACCTTTTGATGTCTCTACCAAGAAAAGGAGGTTGTCAGAATCCTCATCTTCATAATCCAGTTTGTACACAAGGCCATACTGAAAACCCTATGTTGTCGTGATCTTTCCTCTCCAATATGCTCCTGCGAACACAAGAAGGACTGCATTCTTTTCTTCAACATATAGAAGGCACCACTCCAGATTTATCATGTCTCGTAGTGGAAGATCTGTCCTTAAGACCTCTGCGTCCCTCGACCTATCCTTCATAGTTGTATCATCCTCAGGAATTTTGATGCTACTCTGTCCACCAGAGGATATTCCAACCAGGTTGCTGGCCTTCTCACAGGATAAGGATGCAATAATTTTCTTTGGTTTTGCTTGGTGACCAATGCCTTTGTCACGTTGATGATCACCAGAGCTTATGGTCACTCTCAGCTTCTTGAAGGGCCTCTCACTCTTGGACTCCGCATCCCAGAAGGCGCTTGGAAATATGAGCTCATACGTTATTGTGTTTTTCAAAGGTCCAAGTTGATGCCAGGCATCGACTTTTAAGTGCAAGTCAATGCCAGGCATCGACTTTGTGTGCAAGTCGATGCCAGGCATCGACTTTGTGTGCAAGTCGATGCCCGGCATCGACTTGAGGGTGCAAGTTGATGTCACGCATCGACTTGAGGGTGCAAGTCGATGACAAGCATTGACTTACACCCTCAAGTCGATGCCGGGCATCGACTTGCACCCTCAAGTCAATGCCGGGCATCGACTTGCACACAAAGTCGATGCCTGGCATCGACTTGCACTTATAAGTTGATGCCTGGCATCGACTTGCACCTAAAAGTCGATGCCTGGCATCGACTTGAACCTAAAAGTCGATGCCTGGCATCAACTTTGCATCCTAAAGTCGATGCCTGGCATCGACTTTTAGGCCAAATTCGATGCCAGGCAAGTCGATGCCAGGCATCGACTTTTAGGTGCAAGTCAATGCCAGGCATCGACTTTTAGGTGCAAGTCGATGACCGGCATCGACTTGACGGTGAAAGTCGATGCTAGGCATCGACTTTTAGGTGCAAGTCGATGCCAGGCATCGACTTGAGGGTACAACTCGATGCCAGGCATCGACTTACACCCTCAAGTGGATGCCTGGCATCGACTTGCACCAAAAAGTCGATGCCTGGCATCGACTTGCACCAAAAAGTCGATGCCTGGCATCGACTTGCACCCTCAAGTCGATGCTTGACATCGACTTGCACCTAAAAGTCGATGCCTGGCATCGACTTGCACCTAAAAGTCGATGCCTGATATCGACTTGAGGGTGCAAGTTGATGCCAGGCATCGAGCTGTACCCACATTGGATCTATATTTTAGGAGCTAAGAAAAAAAAAACCTAGAAAGCAGACTATTCACACAAACATACAAAAGGAATCTTTTAGGAATCTGTTTTTTTGGTATGATTTTGTCTACCTCTTGGTACTCTTGCCAACATTCTTCTTCTCCATCAGAGTTTCCTTGATGGTATGCTGAGCTCTGTGCTCCATGGCTGTCTATGCTCTGTTGCTCTCTCTTGCTGGTGGATTTTGAAAATGAGAATGATCTCCTCCTCTGCTATTTATAGGCAATTGGGTAACTTGAACCAGAGACTAACTGGATCTAACTGAATGAGTCCAGTTGCTAACTATATCTGTCAACTTATCTAACCACGAAATACCACTCACACAAATAGGCTGTTTCACCTCCACTTTAATGAAATATTCATAGAACCTTGTAACTATTTATATACATTTGCATGGAAATTACACTTCAATAGCAAGAGTATGGTATGTACATGAGGATGTCTAATCTCATGTATAAATTGTTTCTTAGAATCTCTTGCTTGGGAAAAAATCAAGTCTAAGTTGTGTTGAATATGGAAGATTAATGACATCTTTATAGTGTTATCCTTCTCACTTCAGTTCATATTCACATTTATCCTGTAACACATTGTTGAAATGGAAAATCAATGTATGAATAACCATTCAAGTAAAGAGCTCTAGGGTAATTTCGACAAAATATGTTGGTAATTTCAACAAAATAGCTTGGTAATTTCAAACTTCACTCATTGTCTTTGCATCCAACGTTCAGAAAAATCGTAGATTCAAAATTCATTTGAAAATCTTTTGTAACAAGCATATACTTAATTCTTACATATAATTCTTACATATACTTTTCCATGTACTTCTTACATATACATTTTCGTGTACCTCTTTTACACATAATTCTTTTTTAATATACTTTCATCTACCTCTTTGAGATCTACCTAAGACCACAATAAAACCTAATCCTTGAAATCTTAACCAAAGGTAAAATTTCTTCTTGTATAGTCTTCAATGGCACTACTCCAAACATTTTTAATATCTAATCCAGTTGGAACTCAACTTGGATATATTTTGATTCACTCATAATGCTAAGACTGAATGACTCATATCTAGTTAGAAATCAACTGTGTATCTCATCTTTCAAAAGTGAATCAAATCTTTGGTTCCCTTATTAGTGTATATTTGATTAATTAAGTGATTTGATGTAATTTGATGTTTAATGTTATTTAATGTACTTTAATGAAATTTTGATTTCATACTTCTTGATGTGACATTTGATGTGACATCTTCACTTGATCTCGGATTTCTACTTATTTAAAAAGGTCATTCATCTTCAGTCTTCTGTGAACTCAGTGAAGATGAGCTCAATCTTTTCAGTGGATGCTTGGGCATCAGCTTCCTCTAGTGATGTCTAGTGATATTGATACAGTTTCGGATTCATTGTTCTCAGTTGACCCTTTCCACAGAAGTGATGATCCCTATGGTTTAGAACGTGCTGATGATTCTATGTTTTCTGTTGAGTCATTTAAGTTATCCAATTCACAGTGCAATGCTGCTCAACCAAATGCACCTCTTGATCTCCCATCTGATCCAACCATTGATCTCCCTTCTGACTCAAGTGCATGTGGAGCAACGGAGAAGCAAAGCAAGCTCAATCTATGATTTGAAAGAACGCCTCGTGAAGTAAGTCAAAAAAGATTTAAATTTCATACTTCAGATAGACAAATTGCATTGAATATTGTGAAGCATTGTTCTGGTTTGAAATGTTTGTACAATTTAGGAATGAAGAAACTAAAGCACCTAAGAGAAAAATTCATCCATTTAGATAGTGAAAGGCGGGATATATACCTTGTTTCTTGCATGCAAATGATTGAGGATAACATGTCAGTAACACGTGTTGCTTTTGAATATTTCTTTAGTCTATGGCTGCATTTAAAATTGCAATGGGTGTGGGAAATTTTAGAATACATAGGGTTCAACAAGGGCTTTTGAATGGGGATCTCATTTTCGATACGTTCCATGTTGGGACCAAAGGATCTGTTGGACGTCATGCAATGAATTGGATGATGAACTATTTTAGCTTGCATTGTGAGGTTATGCCTACAACTGGAAGGTTGCACTTGTCAGATAACTTTACTCGTCGAGAGCTATTTCAAATATATAGAGAAGACATGGAAAATAGAAATGAGAAGCATGTGTTGTATCGTCACTTTACTCGATTATTGAAGGAAGAGTTTAACAATGTGTCTATTCCTCCTAAAGTTAGAATGGGTGAATGTTGAGTTTGCGCCACTTTGAAAAACATGGCAAAAGGGGCTACAACACCACAGGAAAAGAATAATTTTAAAAACCTTCTTAACAACCATCGTGAGAGTCAAGCTTTAGAGAGAAAGAAAGAAATTCATCATCAAAGTACAGCACTCAGAAATCCGGAGCGTTATATGTGTTTGTTGATCGATGGTAGGGATAAAAAAAAAACTTGTTTGCCACATTTTTATCGCATCCCTAAGGACATTGGAGATGAAGTCCTTGTGCAAATGCATTTGGTTGGTGCTTTGGTATACAATGGAACTGTAATGTCCAAGGTTTTCTTCACATATCCAAATGTGCATAATGATCCAAACCTTACAGTTACTGTCATTCATCGTGTTTTGCAATCATGGAAGGGTCTTTTGCCACCAACTCTATATTTGCAACTTGATAATACTGCAAGAGAGAATAAAAATTCTACAGTCTTTGGTTATTTAAGCATGCTTGTTGAAAAACAGGTATTTCAGAAGGTAAGGTAAATTTCCTTCTGGTTGGCCACACTCATGATCACATTGATCAAATGTTCAGTACTTTCTCTAAGAAGTTGGCACGTAACAATGCTTTTACTCTTTCGATTTTATCTGAGCTGATTTCAGAAGCATATACTCCAAAACCAGAAGTTCAACACCTCACACAGATTTATGACTTTAAGCACTTTTGCTCAATAAGACTTGATAACAGTGCTAAGGTTTTGGCTCCATTGCACAATATTAGCTTCAACCATGTATTCTTGATGAGGAGGGTTGATGAAATAACCCTTTTATTTGCAAAGCAGTATTCATCTTCTCTTGGGTGGGAGCCTAAAGAGGAATGCAGATTCTTATTGCAAGTGCCTAATTTGTCTACAGTGTATGGTGCAGAACAATCACCATATGAAGATAAAAACAATACAGAAAGATGTGGAAATGTGGTTGATCAAAGTAAAATCTGGATGCATGCACTCATTGAAAAGAAGAGACATATTGAGTGTGCAAAAAAATATGTTGGAGATCAAGATGTATCTTGGTGGGAGCACTTTTTCAATCATCAAGAAGAGATTATATAGTATACAATTGCAGGTCACTGGTCAGTTGATGTTCCATTCACATGGGATTTTTGTACACAAAGATCTATGAATGTGGCCCAAGCATGTAATGCAGATGCACTTCAAAGTTTTATACATCCACAAAGAAATATTTATGTAGGCCCAAGGATGACAAACAGGCAGAAGCAAGATGGCAAGGAAATTTAATAGAGATAAATGTTGGAACACTTATTGCAGTACTTGCTGATGGTGATGAGGCTACCAGACCATTTTGTATTGCAAAGGTTTTAGAGATAACTAAAGATATTGATCAGAGAAGAATAGAGGCTTTGATGGTGCATTGGTATTACACTAAAAGTAGTAATGCATTCACAGGTAAATATAACTTAGAAATGGTGTGTGATACTAAACGAACACGTTCAAAAAAGAAAAAGAATATTTGAAGCACATCCACTCTTAAAATGGATGATGTAGATATTCTCGTTTATGATTTTTCCTTGATAAAAACAGGTCACTTGAGGAAAGCAACCATCAACATGATAAAACAAAAGCTTCCAGATGTATGTGGTACAGGAAATCATAGGCAAACAAGAAGAGTTGTGCATGATCTTGCGGAATTTGGTATGTACGTGGATGAAGATAGAGCTCTTGTGGATATAGAAGAAGAAGAAGAGAGCTCTCAACAGTATGAGACTGAATCAAGTGCATCAGATGATGAGGGTGTAGACATAGATCGACATAGTTGTGAGTTGCATTGAAGCTCTCTAACATTTTTAGTGCTTATGTAAATGCCTCAAAGTAGTTTGGTTACTGAAACCATGTTTTGTAGCAATTTTGAATAACAATCAGATATCCACCCATTAAAAATATGTCTAAAATGTTATTTTTGTATAAGAATTATTTAGTTCTACATTCTTTATATAGATTTTAGACATGTAAATGTCTTATCATATAGATTTTGGACATGTCAATGTCTTATCATATAGATTTTGGACATGTCAATGCCTTATATAGTGAAATTTTGACTACATTTTGAGCTCTTTTTTTATGCAAAAATGACAAAAAATGTCAAAAATCACATGTTTTCACCTCATTTTTGTAATATATGTATATTGGTATAAAGGAATCTCAAACATAAGCTGCCATTTGCTTGATTTTTGACGAGAGTGTTCTCTTTTTATGACATAGTTCTCGTTTGTTACGACTCGTTGTTTTCCATGTGCATGTAGATGTCACTCCATGTAATTCGAGTAGTCTTGGCACAACCATTAGCACACAAGGTAGACCAACCTATTGCCTATGCAAGCAAGTTTGTTACAATCGAAGAGAGAATTTTTATTACTATAGAAAGAGAAGTTTTTTCTATTGTGTTTGGAATTCATTGTTATTTTTTATCATCAACCTTGTAAGTATTTGATTAATAATCCTAGAGTAACTAGAATGGTTTGGTGATGGCTATTATTATTTCAAGAATATGACTTTGTGGTTCAGAGTGATCAAGGGAAAGAGCACTACATGGAAGATCAAGAATCAAGGATGGCCATGAGAAAGTAGGCAACATGCATAAATGATGAGCTCGTGGCCAAATGTTTGTTTCCTCTAAACATGAGAAGATATTATTATTGAAGGCCAAAGCATTTTCACTCATACAGGGTCAGTTTTATAGATATTAGTGGGATGGTATTTTGATAAAATGTTTTGAACCGCTAGAAGTCAACTTTATGCTTGATACAACACACAATGAAGGGCGTCTCAAGGGAGAGGAACTTTTGATGAGATTTAATTCCATTTGAGGTTTTTCCCCATTTTGAAAAGAGCAGTTGTCTATGTGAATGTAGCATTTCCCCATAGTTATTCAAAAATTAGAATGCTCTCTTTCGAAACAATTGATTCAGAAAACTAGTATAGTGTTGATATATAGGTACTGAAGGATGCATCTAGCTTGCACGTTCAAATTTCTTCTTAATTTTATGATTCTCCTCATTTGAAAGGAACTTCTATGTAGAAAAAACGAAATTGAACTTCAATAATTTTTACGTTCTCTTTGCACTAAACTAATGAATCGAAGATAGATGAAAGGGACATACGTTATGATTGAATAATTAGGATTTATTCTAATGATTAGACGTTTGTATGCAAAATTAAGTTTAAAGAATATAATTTAATTGACAATCTAATGAATTATGTTCCTTAGTAAGATTAATAAAAAGCTAGCGCTACTCATTATGTCATGTATATCAAACCCACTTTTATCTACATACAAATTTACTTCAAATATCTTATCACATTTATGATTCTAGACTTGATTTTAGTTTTTTTGAAGTGCCCTAAAGTATTCTACAATATTAAAGGATATAATATTCCTCTTTTTTGTATAACATTCTATAGTTAAATTCTTAGAGATTGTTCTCAGTGCATAGTTGATCATTTGATGTGATTTAAAGTGTTATAGTTTTAGCACACTATCTACTTCATATCTACAAAGGTTCATTATCATTTCTTTTCTCAATCTCCAGATATCTTCACATTTTTGCTCACTAGCCTGCATAGTATAGCACCCTGACGATGTTGGTCTACTCTTCCAACTTGCTAAGAATCATTCTCAATGTACACTTGAATATTTTTATTCCAATAACTCATGCTTGGTGTCTATCTAAGTCAATTAGATACTCTCAAAAGGAATTTAGTCAATTTCTAGCAAGTTGAGAGCACTCTTCATTTTACTAAACATGTGTAGAGACCAAAATAGAAAGTATTGACACTTAGTTGAAGTTTCTACTCATCTGTTTTGATCCATTGATTAGAGGATCATGCTGCAAAGCACATGTGTCATTATTTTTTATTGTTGGGAATATCAAGGGGTCTACTATACTCTCCACAACTTTTTCTTTGCTGGTGTGAAGCAAGACTTTGCAGCACCACTTCATCTCTGGAATTTATCCACCATCTCCTCCAAGAGTGGTATTAGAGCAACAACAAGCACAATGGGAGATGGATTTCAATCATTCATTGACAAATTGGACAGAAGAAACTATCTAGCATGGTCCCTAAGGATGAAAGACTACCTTCAAGGAAGAATCTTATTTGGATACATATCTGGAGATGAGGAACTGCCAATATTCAGAAGCAAACATCAACCTATAATAGAAAAGCAAGAAAGGCTAACTACATGGTGTGCAAAGGATGCTCTAGCCAGGTCTTATATACTTAACTCAATATCTCATTTCTTATTACCTCAAATTAGGAATTGTAAGACCTCTAAAGAGACTTGGAAAGTACTCTCTTTATAACTCTCATCAAATACAACGGCTAAGACGAACCAACTTTGGATGGAGTTCACAACCTTGAAGGAGCAACCAAACGAAAGTGTAGTTGACTATGTGGCCATGATGAAGGATGTAGTTGAACAATGTAGAAGCATTGGAGAATAGATAGAAGAAGAGCAGATAGTAAGGTAGATCATAAATGGCATCAAGGCTGATGGTAAGTGGGAGTCCTTCACCACAACCATGGACTTATACATGGATATGCAGATATTGGACCTCAACACATTGATGGGGCAACTCTTCACACATGAGACAACGCTCAACAAGAATGGTGAAAACCTTATCACGAGGAAGGAGATAAGAGAGAGAGCTCACACACACACACACTCTCTCACAATCAAAGAGGAGCATTAAAGGAATATACAAGAATGACCTAAAAACAAGAATACAACTACTGCAATATATAAAGACTAGTACATAAGGAATAACCTAATGTCCACAAATGAGTGAGCTAGCAAGAAACAAATGTGCCATCACTCACTATACATGTCAAAGAAATGAAACAGTGATACGTGTCATCCTGGATCATCAAATGTTGAGCTTGATATCTCAACACTCCCCCTCAAGATCAACACTGTGATCTCTACTTCAAGCATCTTTCAAAAATTCTTCAGCTTCTCTCCTTCAAGTGCTTTAGTGAAAATATTAGCCACCTGCTCATGTCTTCTCACATAAACAAGATCAATATCACGCGGTAATACCTTCTCTCTAAAGAAGTGATAATGCTCGATATGCTTTGTTCTAGCATGAAAAACAGGTTTTCTGCTAGTTGTATGCTGCTAAGAATATCACAATAGATGTTGATATGCTTTTACACTTCGACACCTAAATCTGCAAGTATCATCTCCAAACATGATGCCTCACATGCTACCATTGGAGCACCTCTATACTTAGTCTCTGTACTCGACAAAGCAATAGTGGGTTGCTTCTTATTGCTCCATGTAATAGTTTCACCTCCAAGTGAGAATAAAAAGCCACTAGTAGATCCTCTATCTAGAATACTACTAGCCCAATCTGCATCGGTGTATCCATGAACCTGCAAATCTACACCACCTTTGTAAAATACTTCATAATCGAAAGTAGCACTCACATAACATAGAGTGCATCTTAGACCATCCAAATGTGGCTTCTTGGGAACCTGCATAAATTGACTTTCAAGTCCAATAGTATAGCTTAGATCAAGCCATGTAATTGTGAAATATATAAGACTTCCCACAATTTACCTCTACATAGTTCCAATGCTTAACCTGATTATCATAGAAATTGTCTTAGAATCAGCCATACCATACTTTTAAAGCATATTCAAGGAATATTGCCTTTGCAACATCCATATACCTGTTTTTGTATCTATAAACTCAATGCCCAAAAAGTAACGTAGCACACTAAGATCTTTCATGTCAAATTCCTACATAAGAAGTTGCTTTACCTCTTTAATGCTTTCTTCATTATCACCACCTACAATCAAGTCATCAAAATAAATAGCCACAATTGTGATGCCATCATCACCCTTCCTTGCATATAGTGAATGATCTACATCACACATAGAAAACCCAATGGTGGTTAAGTAATCAGCAATCCTTGCATGCCATGCACAAGGAGCTTGCCTCAGCCCATACCAAGCCTTTTGTAGACTGCAAACATATTCTGGATGCTTTGAATCTTCATATCCTTGTGGCTAGTCCATGTATACTTCTTCCTATAACTCACCATGTAGAAAAGCATTCTTCACATCCATATGATGCAAAGTCCATCCTTTTGTTGTAGCTAATGCAACAAGTGTTTTGACAGTAGACATTTTAGCTACAAGGTTGAATGTTTCATCATAATCAATGCCATACGTTTGTGCATATCCTTTTGCTACCAAACATGCTTTTTACCTGCTTATGCTACCATCACCATTGTGCTTTACCTTGTAAACCCACTTGCAGCCTATGGGTTTCTTTCCTTGTGCCAATGGAGCCAGCTTCCATGTATCATTTCCATAAAGTGCAGCCATCTCCTCATCCATAGATTCTTCCCAATCCTCATTTCCAATTGCATCTTTAAAACAAGAAGGTTGACCATCTTGTATTACCTTTGCCATGTAGGCACAATGACGAGCCATGTAACTATCATATGTCAATAGTTGTACTGGATTCTGCATCCTCCTCGATCTTCTTGGTCTTGGGTCACTTCTCCTTGTATCATCTACATGTTCCTTTCTTACTCCTAGACTCTTCATAGAGCGAAATCCAAGTTCGTCATCAAGACTCTTTTCTGAACCTCTTGAATCTCCATCAACATCTTCAAAACCTGCATATGTTTTATGACCAGGAGAAATCTTTTCTTTACCTTTCATGGATGTATTTCATTAATTTGCCGGACTTAAATTTCCAGGTTATCTTCCACTCCATGGATTTGAGTTGGAACTATTGCTTTGGTGATGCATCCGGTCCACTCAAACCTTTATATTCTGCACTTGAGTTTTTAGCATTTTCTTTGTCAATTGGTTCAAGATTTAGTCCTTCATTAGCATCTTCATAAAAGCTTGAAATTTCATCAAATACCACATCTCTGCTCACCTTCACCTGTCGTGTGAGTGGTTATAACATTTATATCCCTTTTGCTCAAGGGAGTATCCAATGAAGACACATTTTTCTGCTTCTGGATCAAGCTTTATCCTCAACTCATCTGGAACATGTACATATGCAATAGAGCCAAAAACTTTCAGATGTGATAAGTATGGCTTTCTACCTGTAAACTTCTCTTCAAGTGCAACTTGATGTATAACAGTAGTCGGACTTCTGTCCATGATGTATACAACAATATGAACAAATTCTACCCAATAACAAAGAGGCATATTCTTCTCAACCATCAAGGCTCTTGCTATATCTTCAATATGTCTATTTTTGCATTCAACAATGCCAATCTAATGTGGTGTGTACTTGCATGAAAAATGACACCGAATTCCATGATTTTTTAGAAAATGGTTGAACTTATTTGACATATATTCACCTCCTCCATCAGATCTTAATGTCTGAATATACTTCCATGTCTCCTTTGCCATCATAGCTTTAAAAATGTGGAAGTGAGTGAACACCTCACTCTTCTCTTTCATGAAATATACCCACACTTTTCGTGTATGGTCATCTATGAAAGTAACATAAAACCTACAACTACCCATAGATGTGGTCTTTGTACGACCCCAAACATCTGTATGTACTATTTCTACTATGTTCTCACTAACATGCTTGTAATGTGGAAATGATGCTCTTGACTGTTTTGCAAATTGACATGTTGCACATACCTTTTCCATCTCTGCAACCCTAAAATTTGGTAGTCCATGGACAATCTCCTTTGACTGCATCAATTTCAGCCTTTGCAAGTTTTGCATGTCCAATCCGTTTGTGCCAGATGTCTATATCAGCAATGACTCTTGCACCTTTTGCAAACATGGCTATATTCATTTCAAGAATCTCCATATTTAAGGTGAACGTCCTACCCACTTTGTTTCCATTGGCAATCAATCTTCCATCACATTTGTATTCTTCTACATATAACCCATCAACATTCAACCTTCCTTGTAATCCCTGGTCAACCATTTACCCAACAGAAATCAAATTCTTTGTCATATTTCGAAGATGCAGCAAATCAACAAGACGTTTTACCTTCCTGTCCTCCATAGATAATGTTATGTTTCCTCTATGCTCGATAGGGTGTGATGTGTTATCACCTATTTCAACATATCCAGGAACTGGCAATTTCTACAAAGTACTAAACCATTCTGCACGACTAGTCATGTGATTTGAAGCACCTGAATCAACATACTAGACATTATCATTTGATTTTGAAACACCACGAGACATTGTATTCATCATGTGATGTTGAACCATGAGCAACTTCGCAGAATCATCTGTGCTTGTGGATGCATAGTTGCCTTGTTGCCTTCTGTTATTTTCATTCTTCGACCTGCAATCATGTTCAAAGTGTTAAAGTTTACCACAATTCCAACATCCTTTATTGTCATTACTTGAATCATTTCTTTGGAAATTTCTACGACCTCTTTTGCTCCCCTTGCCTCAAAATTGTCCTCTTCCTCCTGCATGATTTTGTTGTTGACCTTGGTCTTGGTTACTATTTCCTCGTCCACTTCTGAAACCTCTACCTTTGCCTCTTCCTAGGTTTTCCTTGGGATTTTGAATCCTCACCAAGATTCCATCATCTACATTCACACCAATAGATGCAAGTGTCTCACATATGCTTTTTATTGTTATGGTGTAGTCACTTACCCACATGCTCGTCTTCTCCAATGTATGGAGCTCATTCTTGAGTTGCAATTTCCATGCCTTTTTATTGGTCTCATACAATGCGACCAAACTATTCGAAGCCTTTTTCATAGTCTTGGCATCGTGTTTGTGTCCAATCATGCTATTCTATATGCTAACAAATAGCTGATACATTACCTTTTGTGCTCCTTGATTCCATTCCTCATACGCTCTTAACTGGTCTATAGTCCAACTCCTCTTTGGTAACTATGGAGCATTTTCGTTCTCTCCTTCGATCATCTTCAAGTAGCCCTTTCCCATCATGAAATTTGTCATTCTGAATCTCCAAGCATGGAAGTTGTTCTTATCTAGCTTATCACTCATAAGCAGACTCATTCCATTTGCATTTGCCATATCTCGAGCTATTCACAACACTCCAAAACACTACAAGCAGCACTTCTACTTGAACAATATCACACTATGACGTGATAGTTCGATCTCAGAAAAGCATAGTTTTCATGTATCAATAGTACACAAAATTGCTTGAAATTTTGGATCTGGAATATGTGAGTCTTGACAAACATGATGCAAGTTACAATTTTTGACATTGAGATAGTTTTTTTGTGGGCCCCACCTTGCAGGCTCAAAACGGAGGTCAAGATGGCTTTAAAACTTCACACCAAATTTCATAGCAATCTGAGGTCGTCTCTGAATTTGATTTCTTCATGCATTCTCTCATACTCTTCATTGTCGACCTTCTCCACAAGCTCTCTAGAGCCACACTGCCTCTGATACCATGTCACGAGGAAGGAGATAAAGAAGAGAGCTCACACACACACACTCACAATCAAAGAGGAGCACACGCTCAGATTGAGGCAAGAAAAAGATCTTCTTCTTCTTCTCCTTCTATTTCTTCTTCTTCTTCTTCTTCTTCTTCTTCTTCTATTACGTAAAAGGAATATAAAAGAATGACCTAAAAACAAGAATATAACTATTGCAATACATAAAAAACAATACATAAGGAAAAACCTAATGTATGCGATTGAGTGAGCTGGCAAGAAACAAATGTTCCATCACTCTCAGTAGATAAATCTAATTAAGCTCAATAAAGAGTCCTTGACATATAGCAGCGTGACAACTATACATGTCATAGAAATGAAAAAGTGATATGTGTCATCTTGGATCATCACATGTTCAGCTTGATATCTTAAGAATCCCTAGAGGTAATCAATATTCTCCTCTTTACACAGATAGAAGAAAAAAGTAAAGATAAAGAAAAAGCTAAAAAAATAGAAGAGACAAGTACCTCCCAAGTGAACTTCACAAGTAGAGGAGCATGTACTAGAGGAAGGGGCATAGGAGTAAAGCAAGGCAGGGGGAGATCATACAACTCTTCCACTTGCAACATCTTTGGCTTGAACAATCACACCACATATAAGGGTTCCACGAACACAAGGAATCAGAGAGGAAGAGGTTTCCACAAAGGAAGTTATGGTCAATCCAGAGGCAGGTTCAACAATGGAGGAACCAATTATCATCACAACTATAACAAAGGCTACCAAAACCACTATCAAGGAGGCTTTAGAGGTAGAAGAGATTAAAGCAACTACACACAAGATCAAGAGGAATCTGTACTAATAATTGAACATGACATCCAAGCAAGCTAAAGATGATGATCATCTTTTCTATATTGATTCTGGTTGTTCCAATCATGTGGCTGGAAATGTAGCATTGATATCCGATCTTGAAGAACCTAAAGGGAACCATGAAGTGCAAGTAGGATATGACACTAGACACTCTATTAAGAAGATTGAAAATGTCAAGGTTTCTGATGGTAACATGAACCTTTTAAGTAAGGTATGAGATTCTATGTCAGAAGACCCTTATTCATTTGAAGAAGGCAATAAGAAGGAACAATGGAGAGAAGCCATGCAGGAAGAAATTGAAGCACTTCAGGTAAACAACACTTGGGATTTGGTTCCCAAGAAATCAGGCATGAAGGTAATTGGATCCCCGTGGATTTATAAAATCAAGAAGAGCTCAGATGGTCAATCAACAGGTAGTAAAGCAAGGCTAGTAGCAAAGGGATTTGATCAAACCCATGCATCGGATTATGAGGAGACGCTCTCACCTATGGCTAAGATGCTAAGAATCAGAGTTTTAGTAAGTATTGCTACTTCAAAGAATTTGAACTTGTATTCATTAGATGTTAAAAATGCATTCCTAAATGGATCTCATAAGAAGTTTACATGGCTCAACCAATAGGTTTTGAAATCAAGGACAAACCAGAGTATGTATGCAAGCTAAGGAAGGCACTCTATGGTTTAAAACAAGCTCCTAGAACTTGGAATCATCAGCTTCTCACATATTTGCAGGATTAAGGATTTGTTACTAGAAAAGCACTTTTTTCTTTTCTCATCAAGAAGACTAACTCAGAAGTTATTGACATATGTGTTTATGTGGATGGCATTATCATGATGGGGAATGATGGTAATGGGGTCAAGCAAATTAATGCACAAATGATGGAAGAATTTAAAATCAACGATCTTGGTTTGTTAACATACCTACTTGGATTAGAACTTGTATATCCAGATTCTAGAATCTTTATTACTCAAAGGAAGCACATTCATGATATGTTGGTTAAATTCAAGGTGGAGAGTATCAAGGGAGCACTAGATTGTGCTCTCTAACTACAGTAGACAAGATTTTAGAACTACACTTTTGATTACAAGAACACCCACAAAAGGGAAAATGATACAAGAATACGTGACTAATACAAGATGTCCCACAATCCGGGACTGATAGGTATGAATAAATCGACTAGAGATGATACACAAGATCCCACAACCTCGGATCATAGGTATGGAAAATGATATTTGGATTACAAGAACTCCCTTCTGGGAGATGAACTAGATAAAAGAAAGAACTTGACAGGATCTCGTACTATGAGATTACAAGGGGATAAGATAGGATGTCGAAGAACTAGACTAGAACAAGGAACAAGACAAGAACTAGAACTAGAACTTGAAGAGTACTTACTTGGCAGTCACGACTCCTTGAGCTCCCGAGATTGGTATTGTCAAGACTGATTATGAATGTGGCCAACCCCTCCTTATATAGGTTTTCAAGGGCGGTTCCCAAGGGTGGTTGCGACTTGATGATGTCATTGACTTGAATCAAGACCTCTAGGTGTTAGAATTTAGCAAATAGATAGTCGATCTTGGGGTTTTGGCACATTCGAGACGCAATGGAAGCATTAGTTTCTCCAAAATCTAATCCAATCATGAGATATAGAAATTGACATGGAATCTAAGGTTTAGATGGTTTCCTTTTTGTCCATGACATCACCTCCCCCTCAAGCGACGAGTTCCACGAGGAGCGGCCATATTCTCTAACTTGGGTTTCATTGGATTCTCCTTATGGAACTTACGAACCTTGACTTTTGCTCTCTGAAGATTTTCTGTAAGTTCACAAGTACGATCACTGATGTCATATGCTTTCCAATGAATAAAGCATTCCAATTGTCCTCGCAAGATTCTTGAATCTAAGACATGATTAACCTCAAACTCTTCGTGATCCTTAATCTTGAAAGGTGGTGAAGGACTGGGTCTCCGTTGAGCTTCCTTAGGTTTGTCACAAGATAGGTCCTTTGAGCTGTCAGTGGTGCATTGTAGTGTCTCCAAGATCTTTGATGGAGTTCCTTGAGTAATCACACCTCCTTGATTGAACACGAACTCCTCCTTGTCCTTTGTCTCCTTGTTATCTTCATAATTTGAATGCTCCATATCATTCGTAATGACTTCTTGGCCTTCAAAGAGTCTTGATTCAGATTCTTGATGAATACTGTCTTCTTTATTGAAGACTTCTAACTCTTGGACTTGGCTTTCTATTACCAATTGATTCTAACACTGAATTGCTTGATTGATAGCTTCATCTAAAGTTTTTAACTGAGATGTAGAGGATAAACAAACCTTTATTTCATCTCTGAGACCACTTTGAAATCGATTAACTAGATAGTCTTCTTGATATGTGGATCCTTGAAATACAATTTTGAAGTCTGATGCAAATTCTCCAACTGAGCGATCACCTTGTTGCAACCTTCGTTCAAAGTCTCGAAGTTTTTTATAAATACCATCTAGAGTAGACTCGATATTCCTGAGTATGGATATGGTGCCCATCATTCTTGGCACGGTCTTGATGTGGATAGTCTTGCCAATATGTCAAGGGAGCACTAGATTGTGCTCTCTGACTATAGTAGACAAGATTTTGGAAATACACTTTTGATTACAAGAACACCCACAAAGGGAAAATGATACAAGAATACGTGACTAATACAAGATGTCCCACAACCCTGGACTGATAGGTATGAATAACTTGACTAGAGATGATACAGGAGATCCCACAACGCGGGATTGTAAGTATGGAAAATGATATCTGGATTACAAGAACTCCCTTCTGGGAGATGAACTAGATACAAGAAAGAACTCGATAGGATCTCGTACTACGAGATTACAAGGAGACAAGATATGACGTCCAAGAACTAGACTAGAACAAGGAACAAGACAAGAACTAGAACTGGAACTTGAAGAGTACTTACTCGGCAGTCACGACTCCTTGAGCTCCCAAGACTAGTATTGACAAGACTGATTATGAATGTGGCCAACCCCTCCTTATATAGGTTTTCAACGGCGGTTCCCAAGGGCGGTTGCGACTTGATGATGTCATCATGATGTCATCGACTTGAATCAGGACCTCCGGGTGTCAGAATTCAGCAAATAGACAGTTAATCTTAGGGTTTTGGCACGTTCCGGACGCAATGGAAGCATTAGTTTCTCCAAAATCTAATCCAATCATGAGATATAGAAATTGATATGGAATCTAAGGTTTAGATGGTTTTCTTTGTGTCCATGACAGAGAGCACTAAAGTTGCATGTACACCCATGGAACACAACCACAAACTTAGTTCGCATGAGGGAGAACTCCGTAAAGATATTATAGGTTATCAAAGGCTTTTAGGGAGTATCAATTATGAAACCCTAACAAGAGTAGACATATGTTATGGAGTAAGCACATTAAGACAATTTATGCATACACCAAGAAAACCTCGCATAATAGCCTTCCAAGAGGATCCTAACGTATCTAAAGGGTACCATAAATGGGGGGTTGTTTTATCCAGTCACTTCTAGTTTGGATATCAAGATGTATTCTGATGCAGATTGAGCAGGCTGAAAAGATGATAGGAGGAGCACTTCTACCTACTTATCTTCTGCAGGTTCAAAGCTTATATCATGGTCCTCAAAGAAACAACCAAATGTAGGATTGTAAGCAATAGAAGCAGAATATAGAGGCTTAGCAAATGCAACACAAGAAGCTATGTGGCTCAAATTACTCTACATAGATTTGGGATTACATTCTTATACTCCAATTATTTTTGGAGATAACACTAGCTCACTTCATTTGGCTGCTAATCTTGTATATCATGCTAGAAAATCAAACAGAAATGATGATCAAGCATATTAGGCTTGAGGAGAAGCTATTGCTGCAAATGAGTCCATGCCTACATACTTGGACAATCAACATTTATCTGATATAGTCTCATATGACTACTCCCTTGTAAAAGCAAATTACTTTTATCCTTGTAAAAGTACATATGTTAATTGCACTAATCTCATGTGGAGTTAGGAGAAATCAAATATCAAATTGTTGGTAGTTGATAGATGAGAAAGTAAAGCCTAAATTTTAGGACTCCCTTATGGTGAGTACTTGAATTTGAATTCAAAAGTTGGCTCCAACTCTAGCTATAAAATTGGACCAAAATCTCGCATGGATAAGAGCTGATTCGGGGATCAATTGAGAGGGATTTCTTGTGATTAGGGAGCTCACTCAATAGCTCCATCACTACCCTCACATTTTGCAATTATACATTGCCAATATCATTGTTTTCTATGTGACTTAATACATATTCATTGCTCACTTCTCTACTTCACTTTTATGCTATGATCATCTCAAAACAGTGAACTTTTGAGAGCTTGTTCTTAGTGCATAGTTGATCATTTGATGTGATTTAAAGTTCTATAGATGCATCGCACTCTCTACTTGAGATATCTTCATATTTTTTCTCACTACTCTGCATACTGTACCACCCCAAAAATGTCGAGCTAGTCTTTCAGCTTGCTAAGCATCATTCTCAATGTAAACTTGATTATTTTTATTGAAATAACTCATGATTGGTAGTCATCTAATTAGTTAGATACTCCCAAAAGGAATTTAGTCAATTAATAGTAGGTTGAGAGCACTGTTCATTTTACTCAACATGTGTAGAGACCAAAATAGCAAGTATTGACACGTAGTTGAAGTTTCTACTCATCTATTTTGTTCCGTTGATTAGAGGATCATGATCCAAAGCACATAGGTGATTATTTGTGATTGGTGGGAAGCTCAAGGGTCTTCTATAATCTCCACAACATGTTCTTGGCTAATGCAAAGAAGGATTTTGTAGCACCACTTCATCTCTGGAATCTATCCACCATCTCCTCCAACATTTGGGGACCTTTTTTATCATCAAACAAATTTAGAATCATACTCATGAGCCGCGAGAAAGTATTCTCACTATTGAAATAGTATTTGGAGATCACATTAACTAGATCAGATTGCAGTTGATTTATTATTGTAGTGCTCATCTCTAGCTAGAGTTACGCTTACTTTCTTAGCTGCATATCTCTCAACCTTAGGCTTGTCTATCATGGTGTATAACTAGATGATTAATTATCACTTTGTACCTTTTTTGCATGATGCATTTGAAGTTGTCTTGTAATCAAATTTTAAATCTTCAACATATTTGTATCTTCAACGTGTTAATATTTGAATAAACTAGGAATCCTCTTCTATATTTTGAGTATATACCTCGTTCTATAGGTAAAGATAGTGTATATTCTTGTGGATGGGTCGATTGTTTGAGAATACTTAACTTGTTTGTTCTAAAGCATGTGTGGTGAACCATGAGGTATACCTCAAGTTATATTGAGTTTCCATACATTGAATTCATATATAGGTGCTTTTACTATCCCCATAATACTTTTTCAATTGTAACTAGATCTTTCATGTTCTTCAAGTAGAAAGGATGCAAAGATCTTCTTATAATACACAAATTTGAGGTTAAAATTTTTCAAACGTGATAGTTTGAGTTTATCTATTTGTCTACTACACTTAGATATAATCATGTTTAGATTAGTTATCACATCATATGTTGTTCTTCTATGGAAAATGACGTTCATAGCACATGATTTCTACCACATAAATAATCTTGGCCACTTAATTTCTTCGAGTTCGGTACATAGGAGATGATGTCTAGGCCATAAGTATTCTATTGGAGTTTGAGTTGTATGAAAGGAGGTGAATAAAACAAGCAAAAAGAAGAACCTAGGAGAAAAACACACAATATACAATGTATTAGCAAGAAATGTACAAAGATAAGTGACTTGTTAGGGTTATAGGTGTATATACAAGCTCAGGGCAGAAACCTCCAAAAGAGGGAAAAATGTGCCACAATAGTCCCAGTTTATGCACACACATCACTACCAAAATATACAAGGAGCTAGAATTCATGTACAAGGAAGTGTCAAGCTATGTGAAATCAATCCACAAATGGAAGTAAGCCCAAAGCCTTGCAGAAAGCTTCAAATGTCTCCTTAGGCACAACCTTTTTGAACAGTTCTACAACATTCTCTTATGTGGGCACATATGCCAAACTTATCTCTCCAACAAAGAACCTCTCCCTAACATAATGATAGTGCACCTCAATGTGCTTAATGCAAGCATGGAAGATACAGTTCCTTCCAACTATAAATGCAATTTGACTCTTAGTGAAGATAGTCATGGTAGAAGATTGACCAACAGCCAAACCAGCCATAAGGCATCTGAGTGATACACATTCAAGATTCACTATGAAAGTTTCTCTATACTCAAGCTCACAACTAGAAGTGGCGAGAGTAGGATGCTTCTTTCTCAAACAAGATATGCATGAGCTACCAAGAATGAAACAAAAAACCACTCATGGACACAGGAGTGTCATACCAACTAGTCCAATCCGAGTGAGAAAAAGCATGTAAATCTAACAGTATTGATCCCCCCTTTGGATAAAACAATCCAAGTAGTTGGTTACCACTCAAGTAGTAAAAAGTCTGATTAGCTCCCTGCCAATGCTTGACACCTGTGCAATGCATAAATGTACTTATCTATGTGATAGCAAAGTGAATATCCAACCAAGTTATGCTGATAGAGAACCACATCAAATGCATCTCTAGCATTATGAAGACTAAACCATCAACCTCTTTCCATAGGAGTGGAAATAGGTTTTCGATCCTCAAGGAAACACCAATGCAATAATGTTTCAATATATTTTGATTGACACAAAGCTATTACGCCATCAACTTGCATAAACGCAATGCCCAAATAATGATGGAAATGCTCCAAAACTGAAATCTCAAATCAGGCATGCAATTGAGCCTAAAAATCAGCAATATGCTACTCATTAGGACTAATGAGGAGAATGCCACCAACATAGATAATAATGATTAGAAGCACATTATTTCACACTTAACATATAAGGTGCTCTCGGTTGGACTATTCTCCAAACCATGTGCAATCAAGTAGGCATGTATCTTTCTGTACCATGTGGTGCTTGCTTCAAACCATAAAATGACTTTTTCAATGTTCACACTTTGTTTTCATGCCCTTTCTCCACAAAATTTTGGGGATTAAAAACATACACTTATTCATGTAAGTCACCATTCACAAATGTAGCTTTAATGTCCATCTTATGTATATTCCAACCATGATGAGCTGCAAGTGCATAAATGGTATGAGAAGTAGTCATTCGGCATGTGGGAGCAAAGGTGTCATCAAAATCAATGCCATCTTTCTTTGCCAAGACTCATTAGGTTTGATAGACTCCACTACTTTGGTGGGACACTTGTCAACTACATATGGTGCTAAGATAACAACCTCAAGCCAGAAGCTATGCTTTGATTGTGTAGATTTAGGAGATTTCTACTAACTAGAAGATGAGCTCCATTTACCTTTGTCCTTCTCGCTCTTCATGCAAGCTTTATTTGCAACATGCATAATGGACCTGTTCTACCTAGATTAACTCGTCAAATGTTAAGGCATTTGGATCACATTTCATCATCAATCAAAGAGTAGAAGCAAAACTCTAATATGAATTTGGATAAGTTTAGAACACTCTACACAAGTGAAGTGTCTGGCAAGACTTCATCAATAGAAATCAAATGCTCCTTCAAATCTTTCATCTTTGCCAAAAAAGTGTCCATGAAATGCTCTTCATTGATGTGCTCATTCTTCAACTCCTTTTGATGGTAAGCAACACAAGCCTCATTCCTTGCATGGTATAAAGTGGTAGATGTATCCCAAACATCCTTTTTTATTTTATAGGGGCAAATGTGAGGAATAATGGCATGTACAACAAACAAGGCTATCAAAGCATCTGCCTAATCATCTTTGCCATCCCAAAAAAGTAACTCTGCAGTAAGTGCAACATGAATTGCATCACGACGAACAACCTACATTAATGCAATCCTCATCACCTTCAATAAGTGTATTTACAAGTTTAGCAGCACAATTTTCAACATTCTACACAATATTCCATAGTCCTTTTGCAATCAATACATGATGCATCATATATGCCCAAAGTGAGTAATGAGTACCATCCAATCTCTACTCAATAGCCAACATACGAAATACACAAAAACATCATTGCGTTCAATCATGGCCAGTGACTAAAATACCATCATGTAGAAATATGACTCTATCTTGAAAACTTGAGCAAAACTACCCCTCAAGCCCTACTAGACCTATGGTAGACTTTGAGATGCTTGCACTCATGAAATGAAATGTGTATATATCTTTTGAAAAATAGGATAAAATTTCCTACATAGGGGCTATGATAGTGCATTTGGAACAAAGATTCCTACATGAAGTGGTAGCCTACTCTGATACCAATTGTTGGAATCTGAGGTCTATGGAAGCACATGAACAACACAAGGAAAAAGAAGAAGCTTTTTGTGCAACACAGAATGATGAATGTATTAGCAAGATAATGTACAAAGATAAGTGACCCATTAGGGTTATAGACATATATAAAAACCGGAGGGAAAAACCTTCTAAAGAGGGAAAAAAGTGCCCTAATGGTCCTAGTGTGTTCACACACATCACTATCAAATATATCATCATATTCTTGGCTACTTAATTTCACACATTTGATTGGTTGAATGTTATCAACACAAAAATGACGTGATGGACATCCTACTTTTACTTCTTGGCTAGAAACACTTATCAAACTCCTCACAATACTATACATTTACAAACAGGACTTTAACAAAATTTTGCATGCAAAATTTGGACACCATGGCCCAAATGGAGGTTTCTACCTTTGTGGATGTGCTTACAAAAATTGATGGTAGAGATGGATGGATGCCTCAAGGAACTAAGGTGGTACTTCTAAAACCTGCTTTGTACCAGCCATGATGCACTTTAGAGTTATAAAGAAGACCCTTTTATCTTGTAAATGACACCAAGATAGTACGTATCCATTTTGGAATCAATACTTGAAACAATTAATCCAAAACAGACTAGTTCAAGAATAACTAGTGTTGAAAAACTTACTATTTTAGTCCATACACCTACTAGTTTTTTTTTACTCAAACCTCACGACAAATTAAGAAATGGCAAAACTCCATTTGGGGGAATTCAATTAGCTTAGATAGCTAATGATTGCAATTGGAATCATTTGGAATGATCAACTATGCTAAAAGAAATAACTTTTGCAAATCATAACTTACCCCTAATATTTTAAGAAACAACTAGTAGATGAACACTGAGCACTTTGAAGGTGCTTTCTCCCTGATGCCTGAATCAAATGCCTGAGGGTGAGAAAATAAGGCTAATGGAATGCAAGGCATTGTTTCCTTGTACCACTAACTTGCAAATAAGAAACGTTTTCAATCATATATTCTTGTGAAATTTTTCAATGGTATATTCTTGGACATTTTACAAACTTGTGTACTAAAAAATCTCAAGCAATTGTTTCCTACTTCAATACTTGGCAAGAGTTTTGTAGAATAAAAGATACCTTCACATGATTTTACTAACCAATTAAGACTGCTTTAACGCTTGTTGCAAAGAAGACTAAATCATACTTTTTATTAACTTTTTCATAATACTAATGAATAGGATAGAAACCAAGAAATATGCAAAAAAGAAAAATGATTTCTGAAGCAAAAATTGATGTAATAAGTTAACTAAGGAGATATATTTTGGTGTAAAGATTTGAAAACGAATTCATTTAGTTCCCAAGCAATGCTCAATTTCATTAAGAACTCCCAAGCATCATAAAAAAACACAAATATTCTTTTGAAAAGAACATCTTGATAATCAATAGACATATAAAAGCTTCTACAAAGAGAGAATGCGGAGCTTAAAACATCTCATCTACCACCAAAAAGAAATATATCGAAGTGTAAAGTATAGAACAATCCAAATGCCTCCATGGAAATGGATTCAATGAACATTATCCACTTCACAAATGATATTACACATTGACGGATGTATCCCTAGATATTGTGCTTCTTGCACACTCTATAAATGTTATGTTAAAAATACACACCCAAGAATGTGTTTCTTATGTGTATGAACATGTTCATAACTCAATATTGCGCAAAGTATTGATTAGTGTTATATTTCTTGTATATATAAGCTTCCACAAATACCTGTTGATCCTATGATGAAATAACAAATACTTCTCTCTTTGATGCATATACGATTATGCTTGAGACCCATTAATATGGTTTCACTTAGTTAGTGCACATTTAAAGCTCCATACATTTTGACTTGATAAAATTGTTTAGATTTGCCTATGATTCTATCATCCAACCATCTCATAGATTCTTTTTATGCTCGTGCTCATGAGGGAATATTAGAAATACTATTTACTTTGATCACCCTTTGCTTATATATAAGTTAGACGTCCATGGTATTTTTACCATTTACTAACTAGATTATGATCATACCAAGTTCTATCTCATCTTGATGGTGAACAAAAGTAAATATAGGCTTCTTCAAAAGAAAATCTTTCATATTCTCCACATCATCATAACCTATTTAGTCATTGATTCATGCATTCTTTGCTACTTAACTTAATCTTCATGCATTCACTCATGCTAATATTTTCAAAGGAACAAAAAAGGGTTCCTATTTCTTAATTTGATCTCTCAAGTTCTCTAGGGCACTGAACCAAATATTTTGAGATTCTCTCCCTTAGGTAAGTTCTCTTTTCAATTGAGGAGCATGCTATCAATTATGGAATGTGTTGAATAACGAATTATTGAAGTGAGATTTATTAAGTTATCAATGTGTTTGGGTGTTTTGATATAGAAGTTGAAGGTTTGTGAGGGCACAAAAGGTGTGAAATGGCATGGACATTTAGAATATGTTCGAAAACCAATAATAGGATTTATATTCTACATATTGTATAAATAAACCCACATAGAGGCATCTCATTTCTAGAAACAATTAGTAAAAGTAATGGTTAGGATAAGAATTGTTGTGGACTCCGATTCATGTAAATTAAAAAAAATCCCTCTTTTAAAGAGAGAAGCTTTTTAGTTTCACTCTTGCTTTTTAAGATGCCCTCATTGTAATTGCTATTTTTGAAATAATGGAAAAACCTACAAATGCATGCACTCTCTAGACCCCTCAAACACAATGCATGGATGGAGATTTCACCCAATGTTGTGTAGTATCTCATCTCTTTGCATATCTATTTTCTATGTGTTTTCAGTACCCTTATCCTCTATGGGCATATGAACTAGGATCGTGGTAACACATTGTAACATGTGTCAATTATTAGTACATTTATACTTGCACTTTCATTTCTACATGTATCTCTATTCATTATTGAAGTTCATCGCATAAACTTTTTAATCTTCTTAGAGACATTTCTATATGCATATGTAATCATTATCCAATATAACAACTACAATACAAAGATAGTACTATATCAAGCGTGCAAAAAAAAACTTTATATTAGTTGGATCTTTAAGTCTTAATTTAAGAGTAGATCAAGGTGACTATGTATGTGCATCATCTTCTTCGTAAAAGTTCAGAATTATTCCCCTGACTTCTTCTACATATTTATCTGAGTATAGTCCTCCTAAATCATGAAATAACTTAGTTTAGCTCACTAAAAAAATCATTTGAATGGGTGCAAATATTCTTGGTTCAATTTCTACTAGGCTCTAAGCTTTGAGTAAAACTTTAAGTGCTTTCTTTCATAAATAAAAGGATTTCTCAAAGTGCTTTGTACACATAAGTGATCTTTTTTGACATAGGGTTTTGGGATTGATTTTTTAAAGTAATATGGTGGTCTAAATGCATATATACAAAGCTTAGGGACTCTATTATAGCTATCTAAAGTTTCTTAAGTTTGGTTAGAGTAGGATTTTTCCAAGACCCTCTCATCTCTCTGCATTATCTATCACTGCTTACACTACTTTTGTAATAGACTCTTTCTAGAAACTCCATATGAAGATATTTAAATTCTTCTATATTTTACACTTAGAGACCTTTGTTTTCTATGGTAGATGGCATGTTTTAACCTTCACAAACTTTCTGTGTAGAAGATTTTATGTGGCTATGATCTAGCAAGATGTTCTTTTCCAATGATGTTTGGGTTGAATTATGATGCTTAGGAGTTCTTAGTCAAATTTAACATCAGCTAGGAGCTGAATGCATTCATTATCAAATCTTAGCACCAAAATAGTTCTTCTCCAATACCCTGTTTGATGAAAATTTGCAACATAAATCATGAGTTTTGTAATTTTCATACTCCATTGTTTTTATCCCATTGACTACGACTTTGAAAATTATGAAAATATTCCATATAAACCAATTATCAATAAGCACATATCTAATTCATGGACACATATATCAAATAATCATGTGAAGCAATTGAGAAAAGTCCTATTCTTCAAGGATACTTAATACTTGAATAATCTGAAAAATTACTATGTAATGTCGAACTTTGACGACCTAGCCAGTTGATTCTACAAGCAATGCACGTGGACATTTAGAATGTGTTCTAATTATGAAGCTAAGCTTCAGTTTCTTTCAGCTTTCGATCTGTTATAGAGTTTATAGTGATGTATGAAGTCAAACAAGAGGTTTCAAATGGAATTTACCAACATGAAAAAATCATTTCTGTATCAGACATACGTGGCAATCTTTGGTGAGTCCTTGCTATAGATTGCTCTAAGAACTAGAGTTCATTTAACCTATCAGACTATCTCTATTTTAGTTAAAATTTTGTTATCATCTTTCTATGCCAATGTAATTTGAGTGGAAAAGATTTCAAGGCATTTGGACATTTTTTCTTCCATACTATCCAAAATACCTAGGCCCTATATCTACCACATTCTAAACATCTACTGAGGAAAGCTTTCACTCTTCTATTTATATATCTTAGATAGAAATGAATCTATTAAGAAGAAATTCTAACACTATTCTGAATATATTTAGATCAAATTTAAAAATAAAATTTCTTAAAATGATTATAATAACATAAGAGAATCATCATATCCAGGTCACATGATCATTGGCCATTGAAGAGATTCCAAAACCTACATTTCTCTTTGTAGATATCATTTGACTTCCCAAAATAAACTTTAAAATCCACAAAAAAGTAAATCTAAGACGTTTAACTAAAACACTTCCATAGGAATGCAAATTACTACATTTGGGTTTATCACTTGGGATTAATCCCCCTTCAAATAGATCCTCATTACTTGTTTTGGGCTGCAGCATAATTTAGCAGCAACTCTAGTGTAGAGGTCATATGAGATTTGCAATAATCTTCAAGGTACTTCAAACGTGGGTGGATTCACTAAACCCTTGTGATATAGGTTTCTCCAAATTTGAAGCAATTCAAACTTTCCATCATGGAGTAGCATCTAGATCCTCGTTAACCTACTTGTTTTATAACTATATTTAAAGATCACCTTTGAGACTTAAAACTGATTAGACATGTTAACACTTTCAATTAAACATGATCATTCATGTGATTTAAATGAATCAATGACATAGATACATTTCCATGCAAAACTCATTTATTTAACATCCTTCAAAATAATTTTGTAATCCAAATCACTCCATGGAAATGGATTCATTGAACATCATCCACTTCTCAAATGAGATAATACATTGATGGATGTATCCCTGGTCTTTTAACTCCTTGCACACTCTATAAATGTCATGCTAAACAATACACACAGAAGAATGTGATGCTTATGTGTATAAGCATGTTCATAACACAATGTTGTGCAAACTATTGATTAGACCTACATGTCTTGAATATATAAGCCTCCATAAATAGGTATTCATCCTTTGATTAAATAAAAAATACTTCTTTCTCTGATGCATATAAGAGTATCCTTGAAATGCACTAATATGGTTTCAATTAGTCTCTACACATTTAAACATCTATACATTTAACTTTAGAGAACATTTTATTGTTTTGATGATTCTATCATCCAAACATCTCTTAGTTTTTTTATGCTTTGAATCGTGAGGGCATATTACAAATATTAGTTACCTTCATCACCCTTTGCCTAAATATTACTTAGACTTGCATGGTATTGTTACCATTTCCTAACTATATTCTGCTCATTCTAAGTCCTAACTCATCTTCATGGTGAAAAAAAGTAAAATGAATGTTCAAACGAAAATCCTTCATATGCTTCACATCATCATAACCTACTTCTTCATGGGTTCATGCATTATTTGCTACTTAAATTAATCTTCATGAGTTCACTCATTCAAATATTTTAAAAGGAACATAAAAGAGTTCCTATTTCTAAATCTCATCCCTCAAGTTCTCCATGGCATGCATGGAATTTCATTTGGTAAAAAGGTTTTAACAAATTTCCATTTGCAAAATGAAATATAGAAAAAAATAAACAAAATACATAAAGAAAATAAGGCTAATGGAATGCAAGGCATTGTTTCCTTGTACCATTAACTTGCAAATAAGAAACGTTTTCAATCATATATTCTTGTGCAATTTTTCAATGGTATATTCTTGGACATTTAACAACCTCGTGTACTAATAAATCCCAAGCAATTGTTTCCTACTTCAATACTTGCCAAGAGTTTTGTATAATAAAAGATACCTTCACATGATTTTACTAACCAATTAAGGCTGCTTTAACGCCTGTTGCAAAGAAGACTATATCATACTTTTTATTAACTTAATTTTCATAATACTAATGAATAGGATAGAAAACAAGAAATATGCAAAAAAGAAAAATGATTTTTAAAGCAAAAATTGATGTAATAAGTTAACTAAGGAGATATATTTTGGTGTAAAGATTTGAAAACGAATTCATTTAGTTCCCAAGCAATGCTCAATTTCATTAAGAACTCCCAAGCATCATAAAAAAACAGAAATATTCTTTTGAAAAGAACATCTTGATAATCAATAGCCATATAAAAGCTTCTACAAAGAAAGAATGCGGAGCTTAAAACATCTCATCTACCACCAAAAAGAAATATATCTAAGTGTAAAGTATAGAACAATCCAAATCCCTCCATGGAAATGGATTCAATGAACATCATCCACTTCAAAAATGATATTACACATTGAGGTATGTATCCCTAGATATTGTGCTTCTTGCACACTCTATAAATGTTATGTTAAAAATACACACCCAAGAATGTGTTTCTTATGTGTATGAACATGTTCATAACTCAATATTTCGCAAACTATTGATTAGTGTTTTATGTCTTGTATATATAAGCTTCCACAAATACCTATTGATCCTATGATGAAATAACAAATCCTATGATGAAATAACAAATACTTCTCTCTCTGACACATATACGATTATGCTTGAGACCCATTAATATGGTTTCAATTAGTGAGTGCACATTTCAAGCTCCATACATTTTGACTTGATAAAATTGTTTTGATTTTCCTATGATTCTATCATCCAACCATCTCATAGATTCTTTTTATGCTCGTTCTCATGAATAATACGTCCATGGTATTCTTACGGTTTACTAACTAGATTATCGTCATACCAAGTTCTATCTCATCTTGATGGTGAAAAAAAGTGAATATAGTCTTCTTCAAAAGAAAATCTTTCATATTCTCCACATCATCATAACCTATTTAGTCATTGATTCATGCATTCTTTGCTACTTGACTTAATCTTCATGCATTCACTCATGCTAATATTTTCAAAGGAACAAAAAAGAGTTCCTATTTCTTAATTTGATCTCTCAAGTTCTCTAGGGCATCCATATATTGTCATGTGGTTACAAACGTTTTAAAAAGATTTCATTTGCAAAATGAAAGAATTGAGAAAAGAAAACATAAACAAAATCAGCCTTAGAATCTACCATGTTTTATGTCATTTATTTGAGAAACAAATAGAGGAAGTTAGGGTCTTTTTAGTGAAGACAAGTATAAAAAATAACCTCTGTAGAGAGCAAAGATGAACAAAATAATGCATACCTTAGTACTACGTGATGATGAACTTTTATTAATCCATAGGTGTGACAATGCATTTTTATATGTATTGATTGCATACATGAGCATGAATATGCTTTTATACACACATGCGTTCATGTACATGCTTATGAATCAGATTCATTTGTGCATTTATAAATATGTAACTACACACACACACACACATATATATATATATATATATATATATATATATATATATATATATATATATATATATATATATATATATATATATATATATGTGTGTGTGTGTGTGTGTATGAATGTATGCATTTGTGTGTGTATAACCATATGTGCACTAATTAGAATGTGTATGTGAATGCAATACATATGTGCATCCATAGATGCATAATTGAATACTTGTGTACATGCATTAGTAAATAAATGCATGCGTATATACATATATACATATGTAATTTACTGCGTGCATGTTGTATACGTGCATGAGTATATCTATCACTCTCCTATCCTTTTTCGCGTTCTCTCCATTTGCACATGTCCCATCTTATCACTCTCTTTCTTTTTTCCTATTCCCCTTCTTCTTTCTCTTTGTCTCTACGTCGCTCTCTCTCTCTCTCTCTCTCTCTCTCTCTCTCTCTCTCTCTCTCTTTCTATCCTTCTTGTTATCTTTCTCTCTCTCTTTCTATCTCTCTCTTTCTTTCTCCCTGTATATCTCTCTTTCTATCATTAGCTTTTTTATCTCTCTTTCTTTGTTTTAATCATCCCTTTTTCTCTATATCGCTATGTCGCTCTTCCTCTATCTATATTCCCTTTTCTTTCCCTTTCGCTTTCTCCCTTTCATTTTTTCTCTTTCTTTATTTCCACTAGCTTTTGTTTCTCTCACCCTATTTCCATCTCCCTCCCTCTCTCCACCCATTTCTCTCTCACCTTCTCTCCGACTCTTTTCAAAGCTAATCGAGGTATTAATTGTGTATGAATGCTTGCAATCCCAATAGAGGATGCAATCCTTTATCCCTATGTCTTTATTTGAAGCATGAAGATGTCGTTATCTTGGAATTCATGGAGAGAAAGATCTCTCCCGTTGGTCATGCTCACTGCCCGCATGGCTTGAGAGTCATGGTTGTTGTCCGAGTGCTTTGTGCATCTCATTTGAACTAGACGAAAAAAATAATTACCTATAGAGCTGCATCATAAATAGTCAAAGCTAATGAGTCCAAGTGCATGCATAAATAAAGAAAAACCTATTTTTATTATGAAAAGTAATATTTTCTTTGAATTTCAGAAAATCAATCAAGAAGGTCCATCATCCCCCCCGTGACACTTTAAAATCTTCTACTACGTTGATGAAGATGCTCAAAATAGGATCTTTGTTTTCGCGAACATGGGCTATCACTCCATGTTCACACCTCTATTGTCAACAATTCTCAACGCTAAGACAAAGTGTAAGAGAACAAAATGGCATTCTTGGGATACACCTTCCGACCATTAAAAAGCCCTTTCCTAGTTTCTCTATAATACTCTTAGTTTTCCCACTATTCATCTAGCCATCATGAAAAGGTAACTATCTCAAGGATCCACAGATTAACTTTTGAGCGATTCATCTAGCCATCATGAAAAGGTAACTATCTCAAGGATCCACAGATTAACTTTTGAGCTATCGCTCAAACAAGGAAGGAAGGATGCTTACATATTTTGTAGGTCAAGAAAGTAGGAATAAGGAAATGTTCACCACATATGGAGATGAGAAGAATTGTGTTTTGAACTCGTGCAACAGAAATTGTGGCCATATCAAGATTCAAAGACTCAAGAAATATAGGAAAATAACTTTCTAAGAGGTTTATCTTATCTATCACTTACAACGAAACATGAATTGTATGAAACTTCTGAATTCAGTCTTTCCCTTGAAGAAGAGCAATTATGTGCAAAAAAACATCCTTGATATATATATATATATATATATATATATATATATATATATATATATATATATATATATATATATATATATATATATATATATATATATATATATATATATATATATATAGATGAAGAAAGAGGGCATGGATTGTAGGCACGAGATAGTCTGTGATATTTATAGAGGACTACTCAAAATTGGTGTGGTTCAATTGTAATAAATGGGACTTACATTTCTTCAAAGCCTTTAATAGATTCCAAACTTAGGAACAAATTCAGAAGTCTCATTAGAGCGCTCAGCTAAGATGGAGGGGGAGAATAGTTCTATCATAAAACTAGTGAGTATTTGTAGGACCAAGGCTTACAGAGAGAAGTAACATGCATGTATACATCCCAAAAAATAGGATTGCTAATAGAAACATGTATATAGTTGACATGGAATAATAGAGTATGCTTAACGGAATGAACGTCATGTTGATCCAGTGGGGAGATATTTATACCATATTATTTATTATTAGTAGGTTTCCTACATCAAGCGTCAATGACATGAGACCATATAAATCGGGGATTGGATGAAGGCTACACCTTCTCACACCTAAATATGTTTGGATGTGTTTTCTCTACACTTTGATCTATAGGAACAAAGAGATGGGCTTGATGCTAGGTTAGAAAATTGCAAGTTCATTAGTCATTCATTGGAAGAAAAGGGCCATAGGTGCTAGAACGTGAATACAAGAAAAATTAAGGTATATTGACATCTTCTCTTTGACGAGCTCAAACCTTATTATCATCCCAAAGTTATATTTCAAGCTATAAACATAAATAAGGTAGAAAGAAGACATGAAGGAAGGATGCAATGTAACGTAAAAGAAGGAAGGCATAAAAGATTTTTTTAATGTAAAGGAAGTTCGGCAATAGCCTACTCTCCCGGACTTGAATTAAATAAAGAAAAGTACAAGAGAAGGGGACTAGTGCCCACGGGACCCCCCAAACCCCACGAAGCAGGGGAAGCTTTTACAGAGCTTAGATGACATTACAAAGAAGGTTAATTACCCTCTCATCACCCTCATGTGGGGCCCACTTGGGTTTAAGCTTGTTATCGATCAAAAGGAGTACTTGATGATGCCTAAAGGGGGGGATTTTTTACAGTTGACAATCTTTTTGCCGAGGAGGAACAGCGATTTCTCAATTGACCACTCCTTGGGGGAGTCACCGAAGTTGAAAGCACATCTTTCCCGCCAGATTTTCCATAGAACCTCCCCTCTGATGGCGTTCCAGAGAGTCGCGGAGCAGCCGATCGCTTCTCCCAGCAGGGCTTGCTGCCAACTGAGACGTTTTTGAAGTCTAATTCTCTTTCCAACCACCTGCCAGAGTCTGTTGGAGTTGGGGCAGGTAAAGAAGATGTGTGAAGGGCTTTTCTTGGTCATTAAATTGTGTTTCGGGTGTGTCATTAAATTGTACAATACATGTATATGATTTTTTTGATATGTGTTTTGGGTGTGTCATTAAATTGTACAATACATGTATATGATTTTTTATTTTTTTCAATGTTTTGTTGCATATTGTGTCACAAAAGTTCGGTTGTTTGATGGAACAGCATGTGAAGAACAAAGCAATATGGAAAGATGTGGAAATCTGGTTGAGCAAAGGAAAAGGTGGATGCATGTACTTATGGAGAAGAAGAGACAGATTGAGCGTGCTAAAAATATGATGATGATCAAGATGTATCTTGGTGGGATGAGTTTTTTAGCCATCAAGAAGAGATTATAAAGAATACCATGTAGGGCATTGACCGATTGATATTCCATTCACATGGGATTTTAGCACCCAAAGATGAATGAAGGTGGACAAAGCCTGTAATGGAGATACATGTCAAAGCTTTATGCGTCCATCAGAAATGAATTTTTATGTAGGGTGAAGGATAATGAAATAGGATGAAGCACGATGGCACAAAAATTTGAAAGAAATAAATGCCAGAACACTTATTGTAGTCGTTGCTGACGGTGATGAGGATAGAGACCATTTTGGGTAGCAAAAGTATTATAGGTCATTAATGATATTGATCAAAGAAGAATAGAGGCTTTGATAGTCCATTGGTATTATACAGAAAGTAGTAATGTACTCACTAGTTAGTATAACTTAGAAATGATACGTGACCCTAGAAAATGAACAAGCTCAAAAATGAAAAAGATTATTCTAAATACATCCATCCTTAAAATGGATGATGTAGATATTCTTGTTTATAATTTTGCCTTGACAAAAAAGTGCACTTGAGGAAGTCAATGATCAATATGATAAAGCAAAAGCTTCCAAATGTATGTGGAACATCCAATCATAGGCAAACAAGAAGATCTATGCATGATGCTATAGAATTTGGTATGTACTTTGATGAGGATAGAGCTCTTGTTGATATAGAAGAAGAAAGGGAGAGCTCTCAACAATCTCAGACTGAATAAGATGCATCCAATGATGGGGGTGTAGACATACATGAAGAAAATTGTGAATTAATTTGAAAATCTATCAATGTTTTTATCTGAAGCATGGAGATGTCGTATATGTATGTATATAGAGCAGCAAGGAACAATCATTTTTGGAATTAGTTCAACCAAATGAACAAGACACCTAAACAAACCATCATAGAGTTTGTTATCAAGGTCAAGAAGGTTGCAGATCAGTTAGCATCCATTGCAGAGCTGATTGAAGAAGAGGCTATAATGAGGCAAATTCTCAATGGGATTCAAAGTGATAAGCAATGGCAATCCTTCACCACGACTTATGATCTCATCATGGATGTGCAAAATCTAGACTTCAACATCTTTCTTGGACAGCTCTTCAGAAAAGAGGTCAACAATAGCATAACGGAAGGTAAGTCCTATCATAGTTATTCAACTAGTGCTCTATATGAAGATAGGAAGAACAAGAAGTTGAAAGGCAAGAAGAACGAAGAAAATGAAGAGGAGATTTTCCAAGCCAACTTTGCAAGCAAGAAAAAGTGGAAAGGGAACAAAAAAGGACCAAAGCATGACAAAGCCAAAGGTCAGAATGTTCAACCTTGTTCCATCTATGATAAGACCAACCACACCACTCAAAATTTTTAGTTCAATGGGACGATCCAAATAGGAAGTGGAACAGGTGGATATGGCAGCAATAGAGGTAGATGTGGACACAACTTCAACAATAACATTAGAGGCCATAATAGAAGGGACTACAATGATGATTCTAAAGATCAAGCACATAAAGAGTCATTGCTTCTAATGAATCTAAGCCAAAAAGAAGTCTAAGAAGATGACCAATTTTTCTACATAGATTCTCAATGTTCAAATCATGTTGCAGGCAACATTGCTCTTCTTATCTAATTTGGACTATCCAAACATAGACATGAATCTCAAAAAGGGGATGACACAAAGCATAGTGTGTAGAAGATTGGTAATTTCAAAGCTTCCATTGGTAGGACGAATACTTTGAGCAAGGTTATCTATGCTCCCACTATCACAAAAAACCTAATGAATTTAGGCCAAATAGTTGAAAAAGGCTTGCAAGTTAGGTTCACCCAACGTGGAGCTTTTGTGGAAGATCCATGTCAAGGCTTCAAGAAAATAGCCAGAGGTGAGAAGCACAATAGGATCTTTACATTTGAAGTAGGAGAAACCAAGAACATAGCTCTATTCACTTTTGGTTCTCACACCCTAAGTGGGCTTGAAGTGTGGATTTAGAGACTTGGTCATGTGAATGAAAGAAACTAGAAGGATATATGCAGGGATCAAAGTGATCTAGGACTACCAAACATATCATAGCAACACATGATGAACAGGTGTGATGCATGTCAGATTGGGAAGGCACAAAGACAACCATTAAACCACAAATGCTACAAATTGTGGGATATTTATTCCATTCATCATACCAAAATACCTCGTGTTGATTCAAATTGAGTTCATAGAGGAAGATTCATGAAAAGCTTTAAGATTTTTCATAGAAGGACTCACAATCTCTTTCACATTAGCTTGATTCAATGTACAAATGATTTGATCTTCAAACTTTCCTCTATTTCACTTCTTTTCGCCATGACCTTCAACTTCAGTCAATTGGTAGAGATCAGTTCTCTATCTATAGAGCTCAAAATTCTATGAACAAGCATTCATTGAGAACCTATAGACGTCTACTTTATGTGTATAAATCTAAGTAGCATGTGGTTGAGTGGATTATGAGTAAACTACATTTTAAAGTTTCGGGGCCATTTTCATACATCCATTAAAAGTGAGAGGTACCTCTATTTAGTGTTCAACTTATTTGTGGAGAAAACCTTGCTTATTAATTAAAATCTTATGCATTTTAGCTAGTCGTCTGGGTAGAAGCAATCTCAACTCTATATCTTCTGAATAGTCTTCCATCTAAATCACTTCATGGTATGACCCCCTATGAATCTTGGAATGGTAGAAAACCATGTCTTGGTCATTGCAAGGTATTCGGATGTTTAACTTTCATACATGTGCCTTCACAAATAAGAGGTAAACTAGATGAAAGGGAAACTAAGGCAATATTCATTGTCTATGATTAAACTCAAATCGGCTAAAGATTTACTAGTACATCAACCATGAAATTTACCACAAGCAAGGATGTTGTATTTGAAGAACATAGTTCTTGGTATGATGAAGACAAATAGAAAGTAAACCTATCATATGATCTTGACACTTATTTTAGACCATTAACTAACTAACGCGATTCACAAGTTCACTAACCAAGAAGTGAACCTAATGAAGATCAAGATGAAAACAAAAGAGAATATAAGATTTGGAGGTCACAAGGTGAGGCCAAAATGCAAGAATGTGGAGAGTATTAGAAACATAATCCTAGAAGGTCAAGAAGGAAGAAAAAGAAACCTAAAATGTATGGATATGACTTTATATTTCTCACAAAGAGCTCTATTTATTTGGCCAAAGACTAAGTTTCAGAGGAACCTTCGACATATAAAGAAGCTAAGGCTAACTCCAATTCGGAGAAAGTTAAGAAAGAGGAGATATAAGCCTTAAATTAAATGGACACTTGGGATTCAGTCCTAATGCAAACTAATTAGAACGTTATAGGTTGGAGATGGGTCTATAAGTTAAAACTAAGTTTAGGTTGATCAATTCGCATGTACAAAGCAAGATTAGTTTCTAAAGGATGTGCTTAGACTCATGACATGGACTATGAACACACATTCTCATGAGTTTCCAAGATGACCACAATCAAGGCATTCCTAAGTGTAGCAGCTACAAGAGATCGGAAGCTACTTCATTTACATGTGAAGAATGTCTTGCTCAAGGGTTTGATAAGTGAAGAGGTACATCTGTCACAACCTCTAGCATTTGAAAACCTTAACTACACATATTATGTATATAAACTCAAAAAGCCATTGTATGGATTGAAACAAGCTACTAGAGCTTTGAATTTCACATTGATAACGTATCTACAAGATCAAGGTTTTAGATCAAGAAATGCAAAACCTTTTTTGTTGATAAAAAAGAATCACAATGAAGTTATCTATTTGTATGTATATGTAGATGAAATAATTATGACAAGACTTGACTTGAATGGTATACAAAGAATCAAAAGTCACATGCACGAGGAATTCAAAATTAGAGATTTAGGTGAGTACACATTCTTCGTAGGTATGCAAATCATATGCATGATTGAAATGATGTATTTAACTTAGATGAGATACATTCAAGATGAGGTTCAAAAGCTAAAAATGGAGAGTGCTAAACCTACATGTAAACCTTTGGAAATTAATCTTAAAATGAGTGTTATTGAACGTGGGAATATTGAAAATCCTAAAGAATACAAAAGATTGTTTGGTAGCTTGATACATGCTACTTATACAAGGGTAGATATTTCATATAGCATAGGAGTGCGAAGCCACTTCATGCACTCTCAAAAAATTCCACACATGGATGAAGCTAAGAAAGTTTTTAAGTACATGAAAAGTGTAATCAATGAGGTATATTCTGTCGTTATTCTTCAGAATTGGATCTCAAGATATATTGAAATGTATATTCAATAAGACCTAAGGTTGATAAAAGAAGTACCTCTCATTACTAAGGATTTGTAGGATCAAATCTTGTATCATGTAGCTACAAGAAGCAACCAATAGCTCCATTATCCTAGACTGAAGCAAAATTTAGAGGTTTGACTATAGCAACTCAAGAAGCAATATTTATAAGGGAATAGTACACGGATTTGGGTTTTGTGAGTTTCAAACCTCACATATTTGGAGACAACATAATCTGCATGCACTTAGCAACAAATACTATCTTCCTTGTAGGAGCAAAACACATAGTAGTTCATTATCACTTCATCACGGAGAAGTTGATGTTAGAGATTGACACATCTTTTGTTCCAATTGAAAAACAAGTAGTAGATATGATGACAGAGACACTTGATGGAATCAAATTTTGAAGGTTCAAGACAATACTGGGTATTCACCCTATCAAAAATTCAAGAATAAAAAATACCTTAGCTTGAGGGAAATTTATTATATCATCAAGCTTACACTATGCCTCATGTCAATTTGATCTACATCTAATATGAAATCTCACAATTTCCTCTGAAGATGAGAAGATGTTATTATTATTGAAGGCCAAAGCATTTTCACTCATACACGGCCACTTTTATAGATATTAGTGGGATGGTATTTTGATTAAATGTTTTGAACCGCCAGAAGTCAACTTTACGCTTGACACAACACACAATGAAGGGCGTCTCAAGGGAGAGGAACTTTTGATGAGATTTAATTCCATTTGAGGTTTTTTCCCCATTTTGAAAAGAGCAATTGTCTATCTAAATGTAGCATTTACCCATAGTTATTCAAAAATTAGAATGCTTTCTTTCGAAACAATTGATTCAGAAAACTAGTATAGTGTTGATATATAGGTACTGAAGGATGCATCACGCTTGCACGTTCAAATTTCTTATTCTTAATTTTATGATTCTCCTCATTTGTAAGGAACTTCTATGTAGAAAAAACGAAATTGAACTTCAATAATTTTTACGTTCTCTTTGCACTAAACTAATCAATTGAAGATAGATGAAAGGGACATACGTTATGATTGAATAATTAGGATTTATTCTAATGATTAGACGTTTGTATGGAAAATTAAGTTTAAAGAATATAATTTAATTGACAATCTAATGAATTAAGTTCCTTAGTAAGGTTAATAAAAAGCTAGCGCTACTCATTATGTCATGTATATCAAACCCACTTTTATCTACATACAAATTTACTTCAAATATCTTATCACATTTATGATTCTAGACTTGATTTTAGTTTTTTTGAAGTGCCCTAAAGTATTCTATAATATTAAAGGATATAATATTCCTCTTTTTTGTATAACATACTATAATACCATTATTTCATAATACTCATACAACCTTCATATTTTGACATGAACCAATAATCCCATTATTGAGCCATGAATTAATTAGTAACCTCTACAATCCAATTATGAAATACATCTTAACAATCTTTCAAACTAATCCAAGGGTTTCTAAGTCATCACAAATATATTAACATACACACATGAATTCATGGACTGATTAGGTATCACTTTGTTCGAGAGAAATATAATTTGTTACATGTCAAGTTCACTTTCGTGTGATGCTTTGGGCCAATGAAATAGAAAAAGCATAGTTTTTTACTTCTTTCAAGAGTTTTAACCTCAAATTAAAGAAGGATGTAGAAAGAATCAACAAGACTCTTACGTGTAAGGAAGATGTATAATGTATCTCTATTACGCCTTGTGAATACCAAAATTATAACATTCTTAAGAGGAAATCTATAAGTAGATATATTCCTTCACAAAATAAGGTAGCAAAAAGAAATAATAGATATGTTTGAAAGCGTGTTGTGGACATGTCAAATGGAACTCACATTTCAAATTAGAACTAGCGATATATCATATCTACTATAGCATACATCTCACTAATGGGAGAATTTCAAACCTTTACTAGTAGCTTTGAAGCATGCTTGGATTCATAGGCACACTCAATTTTTTCTTTGCTCACTCAAACCATTACTTATCTGAGCTCGTTTGGAATGAATCCAAGATCTTTTGATCAAGTAAACATGACTATAAGAAATTGTAAATGTAAGTTTTTCTTTCAAAATAATTTCTCATCCTAGGTAGGAGTTCTCTCAAAATCTATAGAGATATGACCAAAACTTTGAGGAAACAATAAAAGAATATACTATCTTTCTAAGAAGAGAAATTTTACAAGTAACAAATACCATATGAAGATGAAATGATGCTCTACACACAAATATATAGCTTCTTGACTATCAAAATACAGAGCAATTTATGACTCCGTGAAATTCTAAGCAGTCACTAAAGAAATCATGGGTCTTGGCTTGAAAGGGAGCTACTAGGCCATTGATAGTTCTAATAAGCTAATACAAACAAGATACACATAATTCAATGTCCATGGTATGTATATAAACCTTTTAAAAAACTCTCTAAATATAAGGAAGTTTCTTTCAAAGAAAATAGGATTCCTCACTTTTAAGTGTGATATGCAACATGAATTTGAATTCAAAAATTGACTCCAACTCTAGCTATAAAATTGGATCAAAATCTTTCATGGATGAGAGCCGATTTGGAGATCAATTTAGAGGGATTTCTTGTGATTAGAAAGCTCACTCCATAGCTCCATCACTACCCTCACATTGTGTGGAATTATACATTGCCAATGTCATTGTAATTCTACGTGATTTAATACATATACATTGATCACTTCTCTACTTCACTTCTCTCTTATGATCATCTCAGAATAGTTAAATTCTTAGAGATTGTTCTCAGTGCATAGTTGATCATTTGATGTGATTTAAAGTGTTATAGTTTCAGCACACTATGTACTTCATATCTACAAAGTTTCATTATCATTTCTTTTCTCAATCTCCAGATATCTTCACATTTTTGCGCACTAGCCTACATCCTATAGCACCCTGAAGATGTCGGTCTACTCTTCCAACTTGCTAAGAATCATTCTTAAAGTACACTTGATTATTTTTATTCCAATAACTCATGCTTGGTGTCTATCTAAGTTAATTAGATACTCTCAAAAGGAATTTAGTCAATTGCTAGCAAGTTGAGAGCACTCTTCATTTTACTAAACATGTGTAGAGACCAAAATAGAAAGTATTGACACTTACTTGAAGTTTCTACTCATCTGTTTTGATCCATTGATTAGAGGATTATGCTGCAAAGCACATGTGTCATTATTTTTTATTGTTGGGAATATCAAGGGGTCTACTATACTCTCCACAACTTTTTCTTTGCTGGTGTGAAGCAAGATTTTGGAGCACCACTTCATCTCTGGAATCTATCCACCATCTCCTCCAAGAGTGCTATTAGAGCAACACCAAGCACAATGGGAGATGGATTTCAATCATTCATTGAAAAATTGGATAGAAGAAACTATCTAGCATGGTCCCTAAGGATGAAAGACTACCTTCAAGGAAGAATCTTATGTGGATACATCTCTAGAGATGAGGAACTGCCAATATTCAGAAGCAAACATCAACCTATAATAGAAAAGCAAGAAAGGCTAACTACATGGTGTGCAAAGGATGCTCTAGCCAGGTCTTATATACTTAACTCAATATCTCATTTCTTATTACCTAAAATTAGAAGTACTCTCTTTATAACTCTCATCAAATACAAGGGCTAAGACGAACCAACTTTGGATGGAGTTCACAACCTTGAAGGAGCAACCAAACCAAAGTGTAGTTGACTATGTGGCCATGATGAAGGATGTAGTTGAACAATGTAGAAGCATTGGAGAATAGATAGAAGAAGAGCAGATAGTAAGGTAGATCATAAATGGCATCAAGGCTGATGATAAGTGGGATTCCTTCACCACAACCATGGACGTATACATGGATATGCAGATATCTGACCTCAACACATTGATGGGGAAACTCTTCACACATGAGACAAAGCTCAACAAGAATGGTGAAAACCTTGTCACGAGGAAGGAGATAAGGAAGAGAGCTCACACACACACACTCACAATCAAAGAGGAGCATTAAAGGAATATACAAGAATGACCTAAAAACAAGAATACAAATACTGCAATATATAAAGACTAGTACATAAGGAAAAACCTAATGTCCACAAATAAGTGAGCTAGCAAGAAACAAATGTGCCATCACTCACTATACATGTCAAAGAAATGAATCAGTGATACGTGTCATCCTGGATCATCAAATGTTGAGCTTGATATCTCAACACTCCCCCTCAAGATCAACACTGTGATCTCTAATTCAAGCATCTTTCAAAAAATCTTCAGCTTCTCTCCTTCAAGCGCTTTAGTGAAAATATTAGCAACCTGCTCATGTCTTCTCACATAAACAAGATCAATATCATGTGGTAATACCTTCTCTCTAAAGAAGTGATAATGTACCTCGATATGCTTTGTTCTAGCATGAAAAACAGGTTTTTTGCTAGTTGTATGCTGCTAAGAATATCATAATAGATGTAGATATGCTTTTTACACTTCCACACCTGAATCTGCAAGTAGCATCTCCAACCATGATGCCTCACATGCTACCATTGGAGCACCTCTATACTCAGTCTCTGTACTGGACAAAGCAATAGTGGGTTGCTTCTTGTTGCTCCATGTAATAGTTTCACCTCCAAGTGAGAATAAAAAGCCACTAGTAGATCCTCTATCTAGAATACTACTAGCCCAATCTGCATCGGTGTATCCATGAACGTGCAAACCTACACCACCTTTGTAAAATACTTCATAATCAAAAGTAGCACTCACATAACATAGAGTGCATCTTAGACCATCCAAATGTGGCTTCTTGGGAACGTGCATAAATTGACTTTCAAGTCCAAAAGTATAGCTTAGATCAAGCCATGTAATTGTGAAATATATAAGACTTCCCACAATTTTCCTCTACATAGTTCCAATGCTTGACCTAATTATCATAGAAATTGTCTTAGAATCAGCCATACCATACTTTTGAACCATATTCAAGGAATATTGCCTTTGCAACATCCATATACCTGTTTTTGTATCTATAAACTCAATGCCCAAAAAGTAACGTAGCACACTAAGATCTTTCATGTCAAATTCCTACATAAGAAGTTGCTTTACCTCTTTAATGCTTTCTTCATTATCACCACCTACAATCAAGTCATCAAAATAAATATCCACAATTGTGATGCCATTGCATCATCCCCCTTCCTTGCATATAGTGAATCGTCTATATCACACATAGAAAACCCGATGGTGGTTAAGTAATAAGCAATCCTTGCATGCCATGCACAAGGAGCTTGCCTCAACCCATACAAAGCCTTTTGCAGACTGCAAACATATTCTCGATGCTTTGAATCTTCATATCCTTGTGGCTAGTCCATGTATACTTCTTCCTATAACTCACCATGTAGAAAAGCATTCTTCACATCCATATGATGCATGTGATGTTGAACCATGAGCAACTTCTCAGAATCATCTGTGCTTATGGATGCATAGTTGTTTTGTTGCCTTCTGTTATTTTCATTCTTCGACCTGCAATCATGATCAAAGTGTCAAAGTTTACCATAATTCCAACATCCTTTACTGTCATTACTTAAATCATTTCTTTGGAAATTTCTACGACCTCTTTGGCTCCCCTTGCCTCAAAACTGTCCTCTTCCTCTTGCATAATTTTGTTGTTGACCTTGGTCTTGGTTACTATTTCCTCTTCCACTTCTGAAACCTCTACCTTTGCCTCTTCCTAGGTTTTCCTTGGGATTTTGAATCCTCACCAAGATTCATTTCTTCAATAACCAGCATAGATACCATACTAACAAAATTTGGAATATTTTCCCTAGTCTGTATAGAAGTTCTAAACTGCTTATATGCAGCTCCTAAACCATTATGACACATTTGTACCTTATCATCATCATCTACATTCACACCAATAGATGCAAGTGACTCACATATGCTTTTTATTGTTATGGTGTAGTCACTTACCCACATGCCCTTCTTCACCAATGTATGGAGCTCGTTCTTGAGTTGCAATTTCCATGCCTTTTTATTGGTCTCATAGAATGCGACCAAACTATTCGAAGCCTTTTTCATAGTCTTGGCATCCTGTTTGTGTCCAATCATGCTATTCTGTATGCTAACAGATAGCCAATACATTACCTTTCCTGCTCCTTGATTCCATTCCTCATACGCTCTTAACTTGTCTATAGTCCAACTCCTCTTTGGTAACTGTGGAGCATTTTCGTTCTCTCCTTCGATCATCTTCAAGTAGCCCTTTCCCATCATGAAATTTGTCATTCTGAATCTCCAAACATGGAAGTTGTTCTTATCTAGCTTATCGCTCATAAGCAGACTCATTCCATCTGCGTTTGCCATATCTCGAGCTATTCACAACACTCCAAAACACTACAAGCAGCACTTCTGCTTGAACACTATCACACTATGACGTGATAGTTCGATCTCAGAAAAGCATAGTTTTCATGTATCAATAGTACACAAAATCACTTGAAATTTTGGATCTAGAATATGTGAGTCTTGAAAAACATGATGCAAGTTACAATTTCTGACATTGACCTACTTTTTTTGTGGGCCCCACCTCGCCGGCTCAAAACGGAGGTCAAGATGGCTCCCAAACTTCACACCAAATTTCATAGCAATCTGAGGTCGTCTCTCTCTCTCTCCCCCTCTCTCTTTCTCCCTCTCTCTCCCCCCTCACTATCCCTCTCTCTCTCTCTCCCTCTCTCTCTCTCTACCCTCTATCATCCCTCCCCCAGCAACCCACACTCTTGCATCGTCCATCTCTCTCTCTCTCTCTCTCTCTCTCTCTCTCTCTCTCTATATATATATATATATATATATATATATATATATATATATATATATATATATATATATATATATATATATATATATATATACCCTCAAACTTCCCTCCCCACATAGCCCACACTCTTGTAGCATGCATCTCTCTCTCTCTCTCTGTCTCTCTCTCCCTCTCTCTCTCTCTCTCTCTCTCTCTCTCTCTCTCTCTCTCTCTCTCTCTCTCTCTCTCTCTCTCCCCCCCTCTCTCTCCCCCTCGTTCATCCCTCCCCTCACAACCCACACTCCTCTGCCCTCCATCTCTCTCTCTCTCTCTCTCTCTCTCTCTCTCTCTCTCTCTCTCTCTCTCTCTCTCTCTCTCTCTCTCTCTCTCTCTCTCTCTCTCTCTCAATCCCTCTCTCTCTCTCTCCCCTCCGTCATCGCTCCCCTCACAACCCCCACTCCTCCACCCTCCATCTCTCTGTCTCTCTCTCTCTCTCTCTCTCTCTATCTCTCTATTGTACCATCTCTCCCCTCATAGCCCATAGTCCTCCACCATCCATCTCTCTCTCTCTCTCTCTTGCTCTCTCTCTCTCCCCCTCTCTCTCCGTGTCTCTCTCCCTCCCCCCCACCCTTTGTCATCCATCGCCCCATAGCCCAGACTCCTCCACCCTCCATCTCTCTCTCTCTCTCTCTCTCTCTCTCTCTCTCTCTCTCTCTCTCTCTCTCTCTCTCTCTCTCTCTCTCTCTCTCTCTCTCTCCCTCTCTATCTCCCCCGCTCTCTCACTCTCCCTCCATCTCTATTTCTCTCTCTCTCTCTCTCTTTCTCTCTCTCACTCTTTCTCACTCTCTCTCTCTCCATCTGTCTCTCTCTCTCTCTAACCTCTATTGTTGCTACCCTCAAAGCCCACACTCCACCATCCATCTTACTCTCTCTCTATCTCTCTCTCTCTGTCTCTCTCCCATTGCCCACACTCTTATACCCTTTGTCTTCTCTCTCTCTCTATCTATCTATCTATCTATCTATCTATCTATCTATCTATCTATCTATCTATCTCTCTCTCTTTCTTTCTCTCTCTCTCTCTCTCTCTCTCTCTCTCTCTCTCTCCCTCTCCTCTCTCTCTCTGTCTCTCTCTCTTCCCATCTTTATCTCTCTCTCTCTCTCTCTCTCTCTCTCTCTCTGTCTCTCTCTCTCTCTCTCTCTCTCTCTCTCTCTCTCTCTCTCTCTCTCTCTCTCTCTCTCTCTCTCTCTCTCTCTCTCTCTCTCTCTCTCTCTCCCTCTCTCCCTCCTCTCTCTCTCTCATGCTTTGTCTCTCTCTTTCTCTTGTCCTCTCTCTCTCTCTCTACCCTCTACCATGCCTCCCTTTGCAGGTTATACACCTCCACCATCCATCTCTCTCTCTCTATCTATCTATCCCTCTCTCTATCACACACACACGTACATGCACACTCTCTCTCTATCACTTTCTCTCTCCCTCTCTCTCTATCTCTCTCTCTCTCTCTCCCTCTCTCCCCCCCTCTCTCTCTCTCTATCTCTCTCTCTCTCCTCTCCCTATCATTCTCAATTTCTCTCCCTCACTCTCTAGTTTTCTCTCTCATACTCTCTCTCAACAAAATTCCTCACCCCCACATGTGCACAAACAACACTTCCACCTTCCATGCATTCCTCTCTCTCTCTCTCATTTCTTTCTCTCTCTCTTTCAATGAGTATATGGTAAAGAGGCATTGGTAGCCTCTGAATTTATTATCGGAAGAGAAAATGGAGTCAGAACCATCGGAATTGAGCCTTCCTTTAGGAGATTGATGGCATTAGAAGAATACAGGATATGAGCTATGCAAAAATTGAACGTTATACATGAAGAATAGAAAAGATTGTGTGACAGGTATCTTGGGTCCAATGAAGTATATAAAGGATCCTTGGGTTTGGCGCATCAAATCCCACCAATTTGAACCAAATTGGCACCCAAATGGATAGGACGACACAAGGTGATACAGGTATTAACACAAGCAGGAGTACATGCATATGCATACACATGCATATGATGATGCATACACATCGCTATGCATAGGCATATGCATACACATGCATATGCATATGCATACACATGCATATGCATATGCATACACATGCATATGCATATGCATACACATGCATATGCATATGCATACACATGCATATGCATATGCATACACATGCATATGCATATGCATACACATGCATATGCATACACATGCATATGCATATGCATACACACATGCACACATGCATATGCATACACACATACACACATGCATACATGCATATGCATACGCACATGCATATGCATACAAAGATGCATATGCATACACACAAATGCATATGCATGCAAACATGCATATGCATACACAAATGCATATGCGCACAATGCATATGCATACACACAATGAATATGCATGCACACATGCATATGCATACAAACATCCATATGCATACACACATGCACACATGCACACAGATGCACACACATGCACACATACACACATATGCATACACACATACACACATGCACACATGCACACATGCACACATACACACATACACACATACACACATTCATATGCATACACACATGCATATGCATACACAATGCATATGCATATACATATACATGCATATGCATACACATATACACAATGCATATGCATACACAATGCATATGCATACACAATGCATATGCATACACACATGCATATGCATACACACATGCATATGCATACACGCATTGGATCAGATAGGTTCTTTACATTGGAACTAATGGGATCTCAATGTACACCTTGGGGAGCGCATGACCATGACGACTCCAAAATATATCACATACATAATGGAGCTCTAGTAATGGATGCGATCGAGAAGTCAATGCATCAGCACATTCGACAACTTTGCTTTATAGAGTTTGGACATTCTGTAATGCTAAAATGGAGCGAACAGGATAGGGATTCTAAAAAAAATATCACACAATCGTTATATGAAGAGTACCGGCCAGCACTTGGGAATCCTATTGTCAGTTCCGAATATATTCAGCATACGGCATGCGAGGTGATGTCTCATTGACGGTCGGAAGTTCGTGATGCTTTTAGAGCAGGCTTACCGAAGCCTGTGTGGTTAGATTTTGAAGAGTGGGAATCAATTCAGGATGAGCAGCAACATACTTCTGATCAATAGTGTCAACAAAGAGGTGTAGCGGCCACACGTTTGGATACACGGTTGAACGTTGCGTTTAGGTAGTGGCAGATATGATAGTATGCGCTACCAATTTATAAGTATCATGTTAATTATTGAATTTTTTTGTGTTCAGCACATCATGTATGTTCATCTTACATTTTACACATTTATTATAGGAGTTGGCAATGGGTCGTCCTCTGACGCGAATCGAAGAATCTTACGAATATCATCATGGATTGGCTGCACTGTTGCAAGAATTAGACGGATGTGGTGCAATCATTGCATGGGATAATATTCTATGATTAGGTAAAATTATAGCTTCGTTTCGTATTTTTAATTGTTGTTTATAAATATCATGTCAATTTGTCTCATTTTACACATGCTTTGTTGCAGGATTGCAGGTGTAAATGTTTTGAACCCCTTACGTATATGCTTTTCCACAATTTTGTATTACACTCCTATGTGGCAATGATGTACTATAATTTTTTATTCGATTCCTATATGGAAGTGCTTTTTCACATTGCCACAATTTTGTATTACACTTCTATGTGGCAATGATGTACCATAATTTTGTATTCGATTCCTATATGGAAGTCCTTTGTCACACTCTTGTACATCTTTCATTTATGGAATATACAACTTTTTCTACATGATTCATGGTTCTATTTTGCTCATATAAAATCATATTCTGGTTTTCATTAGAGTACATAACACATGTACTCGGTATAGAGTTGGGCAGAGTGTATTGTCTTTTGCTAAACATCATGCTGTAGCAATATACAACACACTCTGGCCAAAAAAATTTGTGTAGATATGGTTGTCAATATGGGCATCGGTATGCCCAGTAGAGTCGTCGGTACGGGCGTCCGTACACCCAGCACAGCCATCGGTATGGGCATCGGTATGAGCATCGCTAATATCGAGGATTACATCGATGCTCATATCAACGCCCATACCGACACCCATACCGACGCCCATACCAACGTTATATTTTGAGGCGGATACCGATCATAACACCGATGTCGCAGAAAAATTGTGATTGTTCATTTTCCTCGGTAGCAGCTTCGGTATACCCTCAATATGTTGTAGTGATTTAATTCAATCTTCAAAAAAGAACTAGTTACATGAATGCCTCCGGGTTTCAATATTGAAGTACATTATGGAAATAAGTAACTCATCACTCCTCGAATTTCGGAGATCGTCCCAAATAGTTCTATCGTGTCGTATATCTTTTTTTTTAATGGGTTTAAATTTTAAAGTACAAAATTATGGAAAGAAGTGGCTATATATCTTTGGGACAACATATCATGATATCCTCCTATGACCGTCTCCACTCACCACTCTTTATCTATCTTTCAAAACTTGCATAGCAGAACTTTCCAAAGACTTATTATTCATCTATCCTCAATGAACACTTATTTTTCCTGTACTCTTTTTCAGCATGAAATTATTGTTTTTCCGAAATGAAGACTGGACATAATCTGTATGCGTGTTTTCTTGAATGCTCTAGAATACAGATACAAGATGTTTCCTATTTATTTTTGTACATTGAAGCTAAATCTGATAACTATATTGCTTCACTTTAATTGCATTTCTCCTCTGCTGATAGTCATTCAGAAGTAGTCTACTATTAAATTGATTTCTATCATTATTGGATATGAGTATTTGAATGAAACACTCGCTCATAGATTAGCATGAATACATTGAGTCATTCATCAAAGAAATGGTCAAAATGTCCAATTGTTGAATCCATAAAATAAAAGGGTTTTAGTCTCACGTGACTAACAGTTTTATATTAAGGAAATGGCTGTAATGAGAATGAGGGGAAAAGAGTAATCGTGTGGCTTCAAAATGATTTAATGAGGGTTTTATGTGAGAGCATAGCACAACGAGCTTAGAACATATGAACAATTGGTAATAGGTGGATAAATAGATCTATGAGATGTCTACATTGTTTATTAAGGGTGTACAATGTTATGGAAGTTTGGAGACGTATTTTGCCAAATTAAGGATTTTAATTCAATCCAACCTTCAAGCTACCAGATAATATTCAAATTATTAGATATCTAATGGAAGGTTTAAAAAATGAAGCTTGTTAAATCTCTAAAGTAGATGTCAAAATTACATATTGGAAGCTTTATTGAAAGAGAAAAGTCTTGCTTAGATATCGTAATATATACTTGGAAAAAAGCTTTCAAAATAGTATTGCATGCTTAAGAGTCGATTCTATGATCTTAACTTCTTCAAGAGATCTTAAAATGAAATATTTTTATTATATCTTGAAGTAATGAACAGCCATGGTTCTTCATAATGTACAAGGATCTATTAATTTCTATAATTGGTTGAGCTAATGAGTAACGGATCTTGTAGAAAAATAATTTGAGGTATAAAATCACTAACTAAACTCTTGTTCCAATAGAGTTGAATATCAAAATGTGCTGAAGTAAGTGAATTGGTGGAAGTTATGGATAAGAATATTGAGGAAATATGGTTTACTTGATTCATGTCAAAGTACAAAGCTCATATGAATATTATCCATTGTTACCATCAGATTCCATACAAAAAAAAGAATATTCCATCTTAAAAATTGAAGATTATTTTGGGTCTTTTAGAAAAATTTCCAAATGAATAGTAACATCATACGTATGATAATGTAATGAAACTAAATTCATGTGACAATAGAACTCCATTGATATATGAGAAATAACCAGTACCTCCAACTCTATAGTAACCTTAACAACGAAATTAATCTGCCAAGTTCTGGCTTAATATGGTTTTCAAGTTAATTTGTGAATGAAAACGGTGTAGATCTTCAAAAAGCTCCTATGTATTTGAGCTTAAGTTCTATAATTCTCATATCGCATTCATTCATATGTTTTTGCAAATAAAAGAAGAAAATTAGTGAATTCGAATGATATTTTTGTTGGAAACGCGAATCCCTTTTATACCAGAGTTATATTACATAATTACAATAGAGAAATGAGAATGTCTCTTCAAAAAGAACTAGTTTCATGAACTTTCCAAAATCAAAAGAAAATTTGTCCATGAAAGAGCGTGGATGTTACACCTTAAAGTTTGAGGAAGAATCTTTTTGGAGTCGACCTCTAAGTTTATACCTTATCAAAACTACAAATGGAAGACTTGATTGAGATAAATGGACCCTCAATGTCAGACATTGATCTAGAGGGATCAGTCCATCTGATCCCTATGGATCAATGATGCCTCTGGATTAAATGGACTGATCTTTGTGGATCGATCTCCTAGATCTTTTGGGGAGGGAGACATAGTCTTTCTTCAAGTACTAGCTAGATCTACTTTAGTCTCCACAGGGAACTGTAGTAAGCTATCACCAAGGTTTGTGGACCTTGGAAGATAGTTAAAAAGGCTAAGTGACATTGGATACCGATTAGAGCTTCCTCCAGATTGTAGAGTGCATCTAGTGTTTCATGTAAGCAAACTTTAGAAGAATATTTCTCGGGAGGATAATCTAATAGAAGGTATTATTTTTTGCAAGAAAGTAATAGCATGGATCATTCTTCAGACACGATACTAGATCAAAGATAGAAGCGATTGAAGAATTGTGTCATCCAAGAGTATCTAGTAGCCTAGAGAGGATTAACACTAGTTGTCTTTACTTGGGAATTAGAAGCTCTAGTTCACAAACACTTTCCCTTATTGAGCATTGAAGACAATCGTCGTTAGAAGGGGGAGAGAGTATCTACATTTGTTGATATATTTAGCTAGTGATGTTTGTGAACACACTAGGACCATCGAGGCACTTTTTCCCTCTTCAGGAGGTTTTTTTCCCCCCGGCTTGTATATATGCCTATTGCCCTAATGGGCTTCTTATCTTTGTACATTCTCTAGTCCATTATGCGAGTTGCAGATCAAGATTTCCTGGCTAGTCAGAAGGGCAAAGGAAAATGGAGCTCTTCAACTAGTAAGCAAAAATCTGCTAATTCTGCATATTTGAAGAAGGAAGATAAAGATGAGAAGAAATCAGAAAAGCAGAAATTGTTTTGTAAGTACTCCAAAGGGAATGATCATATCATAAAGAACTATCTAAAATTGGCTGCTAAAGAGGCTAAGAAGAAAGAGGCTGGAATGGTTGTTGTAGAGGCCTCTACACCAAAAATATATTATGCTAATCTTGTACAAGAAGAAGAATGGGCGTTTACTACTGTCTACAGTTTTGATCCATCTTCTCATGAGCAGTGCATGTCTGCAATACACTCAGGTGTTTGGTATTTTGACAGTGGCTAAACTCTATCACTCCATATGAGGCTTGGCATGACTGCAAGCCATCTCTTGCTCATCTGCGTGTTTTCGGTTGTTTGGCATATGCTTTAGTGCCTGAACAACATCTCAAAAAAATGGATGATAAGGTAGTAAAATGTATTTTTGTTGGGTATAGTTCTCAAAGTAAAGGCTATCGTCTGTATCATCCACAAACCAAATGCATTCTAGTTAGCCGTGATGTTGTTTTTGTGGAAGATGCTATTCAACCATTGCTTTCATGTACTAAGGAGACATCTATTAGCTCCAAGACATGTATGATACTTTGCTACTTGTTTTTAGAGGTGGACAGTCTAGTGCTAGTCCTAATGAGGCAACGTCTCAGCCTTTGTAGGTTTCATGTGATGATGCAGATAATTCCATTTTTGATGTAGATGTACATGAGGCACTTATTGATGAGAGAGCTGATATTGAGCAGGAAATAACTATGCCAAAATGGCTGGTGCATACCTTGTGTGATAACTAATTGGATGCACCTCTGTCATATTGTACTCGTTCACGCTCTTTTAGTGCCTCTTTTGCATTAGATTGCTATGCTATGGCTACATCTAGTCTCTCTGGTGAGAATGAGGCTGTTTCATGAAGCACAAAATTCAGAAAATTGGATGGCTGGTATGCAATCTGAATATGATGCTATAATGAAGAATGGTACTTGGTCTTTATGTGACTTGCCTCTTGGCAAGAAGGCCATTAGCACTAAGTGGGTATACAGGCTGAAGCATAAACCGGATGGTACAGTTGAAATGTATAAGGCTAGGCTTGTTGCAAAGGGTTATGCACAGGAAAGAGGCATTGATTTTGATGAGACCTTTGCACCTACATGCCATATGACTAGTGTTCGGAGCATCTGTGCACTTGCAACTCATCATGGTTGGAATGTACATCAGCTAGACATTAAAACAACATTTCTGAATGGTGACTTGTGTGAAGAAGTGTATGTTTTTCAGCCCTGTGGCTTTCTGCAAAAAAAGCATGAAAACCAGGTGTGCAGGTTAAAGAAGGCATTATATGGTTTAAAGCAAGCACCACGTGCTTGGTATGAGAAGATACATGCCTATCTGATTGCACATGGTTTTGAGAAGAGTCCAACTAAAAGAAACTTTGTTGAGCATGCTAATGATGTGCTTCTGATCATTGTTTTCTATGTTGATGACATGCTGCTGAGTGGTCCTATTGAGAAGAATATTGCTGATTTTAAGGCTGATTTGCATGCCTCATTTGAGATGTCTGATTTGGGGCATTTGCATCACTATTTGGGCATTCAATTTATGCAAGTTGATGGTGGAATGGCTTTGTGTCAAACGAAATATATTGACACATTGTTGTAGTGTTTTTGCCTTGAAGACTATAAGCCTATTTCCACTCCTACGAAAATAGGTTTACGATTGACTCTTCATGATGCTAGAGATGCATTTGATGTTGTTCTCTATCAGCAGGCTGTTGGATGCTTGATTTACTTATGCATCTCGGCTAGATATTCAGTTTGCTGTCTCACAGATCAGCAGGTTTCTGCATTGCCCAGGAGTCAAGCATAGGTAGGCAAGTTAAGCACATCTTTCGCTATTTAAGTGGTACTCGACTACTTGGGTTTTGCTTCATGCTTGGTAGCTCATGTATATCTTGGTTGAGCAAGAAGCAGCCTACTGTGGCCACTTCGAGTTGTGAGGCTGAGTATAGGGAAGCTTTCACAATGACTCTTGAGTGTGTGTGGCTCAGACGCCTTATGGCTGATTTGGGTGTTGGTCAGACTTCTGTCACCACCATCTTCACTGACAATGAGAGCGCATTGGTAGTTGTGAGGAACCCTGTGTTCCATGCTTGCACTAAGCACATTGAGGTGCATTATCACTACATGAGGGAGAGGTTCTCTACTGGGGAGATCTGCTTGGCATATGTGCCCATGTAGGAGAACATTGCAGATCTTTCCATGAAGGCTCTACCTAGGGAGAATTTTGAAGCTTTTCGCAAAGCTTTGGGCTTACTTCCTTTTGTGGTGTGATTTCCATATAGCTTGGCACTTCCTTATACATGAGTTCCAACACCTTGTTCACCGCATCACTCCCAGGGAGGATTTGTTGATATATTTAGGTAGTCATGTGTGTGAACACACTAGGACCATCGAGGCACTTTTTTCCCTCTTTAGAAGGTTTTTTCCCTCGGCTTGTATATACACATATTGCCCTAATGGGCTACTTATCTTTGTACATTCTCTAGTAATACATTCAATATTGTGTGTTGTGCTCCAAGCTTCTTCTTCTTCCGTGTGTTGTTTGCGTGCTTCCGCAGACGTCTAACTCCAACAACATTGACATATAGGGATCCGTCGATTTGATCCATAGGGATCATTGATCCAGAAGCATTAGAGTATCAGGCACTGATAGTTTTGATGTAACTATGAAACAAGCTATTTTAGAGGCTCCTATACTCAAAGTGGAAAGAAGCTGTTTCAGAGGCTCCTATACTCAACATCGTAGATCCACAGAAACCCTTTGAGCTAGAGATAGATGCTAGTGGCATAGCCATAGGGACAACTCTGATACCAATTGTGAGAAAGGCTTGAATGATGTGTGTGTGAGTCTACTCCGATCCATATGTACCCTAAGGTACTTTGGTAGTAATGGGAACTACTTTGGTAGTAATGGGAGTAAGTGTTACATGGTGGCCATATGTTCACACTAGACTATTCCAGATCATTGCTATTTTTAGAGTACAAGAGGGTATATATGGATGGGAGGAGAGTCACACACATACATCATTCAAGCCTTTCTCAAAACCAATTACATAAATGTATTCAAATTATTTGCAAAGAATATGAAATTGGAACTATTGAAGGAGAGTCTCACTTATTTTAGAATTCATTAGTATTAGATTCCTACAATAGACCTTTAACCTCTTCACTAGAATTAATAAGATTATTTTTTAAATATGCCAAGGAACCCTTTGTTTGTCTATTTTGATATCGATATGTGTGGACACCCTAACAACTAAAGGGAAACTTTTTCCCCTTATTAGAGGATTTTTGTCATACCTTGTATGTATGCTTTTAGCCCTAATGCGTTACTTAAGTTTTAAAATTCATTCAGCAATACACATTCTTGTGTTAAGATCTTCTCCTCTTTCTATGCATTGGGAGGGTCTCTAACTATGGTTTTAATTACACGTGATTACCTATAATATTTCAAGGAAATGTCTAGTCTAAGAATGAGGGCAAAAGAGTAATCATGTGGCTTAAAAGTCATTTATGAAAGTTTTATGTGAGAACATAGCACAACTAGATTAGAAAATATGGACAATTGGTAACAGGTGGATAAGTAGATTTACGAGATATATACATTGTTCATTAAGGGCGTACAAAGTTATTTAAGTTTTAAAAGGTATTTCACCCAACTAAGGATTTCAATTCAGTCCAACCTTCAAAGCTACTATTTAATATTGAGATTATTAGAAATCTATTTGTGCCACAATCACTCCAATGTCAACTACCCTAATCGCATAAGTTTTTAGTTTTGTGGAAAACATGGACATGATGCACCTGAATATTACTACCTCAAGGGAGCCCAACAAATAGGTAACACCCAAGTTCCTCATATCATTTATGGTAGTACTTCAAATACACATAATAAAGAGGAAAATCCTCCGAATGAAACTACATATACTAGACCCTTAATATGGTAGCATTGTGGCAAATACAATCACATGCAAGATAGATGCTCTATGCCTGAGGGCACATCTCCCTATCAACCTTTTCTTGCCACTACGGATCATTATACAAGGGATTTCCCTTTCAACGGTGCTACTCTAATCAATCTGATTGCATTCTCTCCAACAAAAGAAGCTATGAATCCACAATCCTATGATGTTTCATTATCAGTAGCACCTACGATGACTATGGCTAGAAAAGAGGGAGCAACTCCTGCAAAAGAGCAATAGGGAGTCAACAAAAATGAGGACTACAAGAGGGCCGATTTAGAGGACGGATTTGCCATTGAGGAAGCCTACTACAGAGGTTAGGACTTCACTAAAGTTCCAACCTACTTGCCCTTAGGAGAATATACAAGTGGTGAATGATGAAGAAATCTTGAAGGGAGTTCACCACAACGGCATTTCATTCCAATTTAAAAAAGTGGATGCAAAGGTGAGAAATGATATACTCAAAGTCATACAGCTTGCCCCACCACCTAGCATAGATCGATTCATGGTGGATTTTCCTTGTACACCTCTCACTGCGTGGCCCAAGTGGGCATCATGAGGCCCAATTTGGGCACCTCTCCTAGGGTGGCCCAAGTGGGCGAGAATTCCTAGGTAGCCAAGGTTCCAATTTAGGCACCTAAACTTTGGTGGTGAAAATGAATTTTTTCAGTGACCAATTTTTATGTAGGATCAACTTTGGTGAATAAAATCTAGTTCTATATGAGGAAATGAGGCACCTAAGTTTTTGTGATTTTTATGATAGACCACCACAAGGTAGGTACCTAGGCGCTATTGGACAAGTAGCCAAGGAGCCTTCCCTTGGCCAAAATAGGTTATTATACCTAAGAAAATTAGTCGCAAAAGAAGATTATGTGTAGATTCTTGTGCTTTCTACAACGTGACAATTCAAGATGGTTTCCCTAAGCCAAGGCTACTATTAAGAAGATCCCTCGCTCTTGGAGTCATTTAGCAAAAAGAGCATTTAATGAGATAAATCTAAGGTTATGTTTTGTGCAACTCTTAATTGTTCTTATTTGGTTACTTGAGTTCCAACACTGAGTCACAACAAAATGAGAACAAAGACGTGTTCTCTATTCCTTTTTACCTAAAGACCATGATATCAAGCAATAAAGTGGGCATTTTACAATATCTAGAAAGCATCACTTGTTCTTGCTTGTAAATATTGTCACTAGAAGCTTGATCTCATATCCCAAGTAGTCAAGATAGATATAATAAAATACTTGTTGCCATGAAAACTAGTTGTTCAGCATGATCAAGAATCCCACATCATGATCTTTGACAAGAGATTAGAGTTTAAGGTACAAGTAAGAGTTCGGGAAGCTCCTTCATTACATCTATAACCTCAACAAGCATAGATTATAGCCGATTAAAAGCTACTCAAAAATCAGAGTACATGTGTTGCAAAAATCGGAACACTTTAACAAGGCAATTAAGATCATCGCCTTTGTATAGTTAAGATCCTCATTGAATGTTGGGCCATATTCATAGAATATGAAATACATTTCACAAAAGCATTCCCAAGAGAAGATTATAATCAACAAAATTATACTAAGAAACATTCACACATGATCAGAGAAATGCTCAAGATAAATCAAGCTGAACACAAAGTGGAAGTAGAACTCGACATTATATTTCTATTAAAATGATGTTTTACATTTCATGTGTTTTAATACAAGAGTAATATGAATCTACAATAGAAGCTGATCATAGCTTTCCTCACGCTCAAGCATAATGAGATCCTCTGGAAAATTAGAACACATATCCTGCCTCTCTTGCTCCAAGATTGGCTCTTCAAGGTCAGCCATGTCCCCCGGTTCATCTATAAGTGGGGGAACAGGCTCCCTTGAAGCCGGTTGGAATCTCTCCGTGTCTGCAATGTGCTTCCTTCCAACCTCTTGGTCTTCATCTTGGCAATCATTCAGCCCATTGATTCTCATTCTAATGAAGCTCACTTGAGCATCATCCTTTTCCAGAGCTATGCAGTGCCTGAACATCTTTAAGGAGCAAGCCAGAGTCGTTCCTGAAACAGCAGAAAACCACTTAGAGGCCTCAATCAACATGATGAATAATGAAAATTGTTAAATTTGATATTACTTGTGCCCGAAAAAAGGTCTAGGACCCAGTCATCATCATTGGAGAATAGTTGAAGCAATCTCATTATGAGCTTTTGTGGCTTCTGATAGGGGTTAACCATTGCAGTGCCTGAACATCTTTAAGGAGCAAGCTAGAGTCGTTCCTGAAACAGCAGAAAACCACTTAGAGGCCTCAATCAACATGATGACTAATGAAAATTGTTAAATTTGAAATTACCTGTGCCCGAAAAAAGGTCTAGGACCCAGTCATCATCATTGGAGAATAGTTGAAGCAATCTCATTATGAGCTTTTGTGGCTTCTAATAGGGGTTAACCAATGTCATGTCCCCAGCTACATGACGAAGTTTCTTGGTAACGGCTGGGAACATGAGCACATTTGAGATCCCATTCTCATTGCAATGCTCCCTGACTCTCCTTTTGCTTACTTCATCATAATAGCCAACTGTAATGCATTCAGTGGAGCTCACAAACCTATGCAAAGGAGTGTGATTGACGTTTGTCTTCACCCTGCCAACAAGAACTATGAGTCACAGAGAGCATCATTAAAGCCATGGAGTAGAAAGAAGATTACTTACCACGTGAGGCACTCCACAACATGATATCTTGCCTACACAGCAGTTGAAACAGAGAAAGATTGGTCTCTGCTATGGAAAATTACTATCCTCCAAAGAGGAGACATAGTGAACTCTGCAAAATCAGTGACCATCTTCCGAATCTGAGGGTGTTTGAGGGGTTCATCATCATTAACTGATCCCAACATCCTAAATCCATAGGGTATGTCTACTATGAGAAGGGAGAAATGCTTTCTAGGCACAACAGAACAAATGTTATTTACATCACTACAGAATACATTGTAATATACAGGCCTAAGGGGGTCTAGGGGATTGGAGAAACATTTCAGATCAGGTTCATCATCAAAATCCATCTCCTTGGCTTTGAGTCTAGATTTCTCATGCCTTGCTCTTTGAATGTGAGCGAGGAATGCAGGGGGGCAATCATCTAGTAGCTCTGCAGACTTACTTTTCTTTGGTTTCTGCAGAAAAAAGTGGAAAGACAATTAAATGAGCTCTTCAATACAGCAAACAAAACATAACGAATCGATGCATGGCATCGATTTCGTGTGTGGGTAGATGCCAGGCATCAACTTTCTACTGAAAGTCAATGCCTCGCATCGACTTTGGGACATAAGTCGATGTCTGGCATCGACTTATGCCACGAGGTCGATGCCAGGCATCGACTTATGCCTCCAAGTGGGTGCCAGGCATCGACTTATGCTAGCAGATCGATGCTAGGCATCGACTTTTGGGAGCAGGTCGATGCTAGGCATCGAAATTAGCAGTAAGTCGATGCCAGGCATCGAATTCCTACAAAAAGCCTGGCATCAAATTGGTTAGGTGAATCAAGGCATCTAACCTAATGGCAATCCAGGCATAACCTCAAAACGAGAACCTACCCAATCACGAAACAAGATAAAATATTCTGATAAAGCTTTGTAGGATGATGTGGTTGGATAGTGTGCTTGGACCTCTGTCCAAGAAAAGAACCCCAGCCTCTTCATCATCACATCGTGAATCTTCATGTATACTTTATGACTATAGTCACAAAAATAAAAAAGAGACTAGGTCAGACCAGAAACATGGGAGGAGGGAAAAAGGATCTGAGAATAACATACATACTTATTGAGCTCAGTCACCATCTCCTCCAGGCTTAACTCCTTGGAGATTACCCTTCACAAAGTTTATATAATCAATGTATCATCCTTGATTCCTTGAAGGGCCCTCCATGGTGTCAGCTTCATGTCCTCAGGAGCCTCTTCAATTGAGAGGTCAACTTTCCTTCCCTTTCCCTTCAGATCAACCTGTGGGTCTGGCCTCGACTTCTATTGCTTCTGGCCCTTGACCTCCTTGTTCTCCCACGTTGTGAAAATTTTATCCTGCAGATCCCAGATCTCACCTGATCTGAATGCCAGTTGAAACCATGGATCATATTTCCTCAAAGCATCAGACTTTCTATTCTCATCTAGTGCAATTCCAACCTCAATAAGGCATTGCTTTCGTAGATTGGGATGTATTCTTCCATCTTCCTTCACGAGACAATCTTCATATTCATGGTGGAAGAACCGAATTCTCTCTATGGACGACATTTTTTGCCTGTAGTCATTGTCATTGTTGTGATCCCAAGCAAGAAGCTTGGCTTCCTCAGTTGTAAGACCAGCATATATCTTGCACTCTGCATACCTAAAGAAGAATGTGGTAGGGTGCTCCTTCACTAGTTGTCTACGGGCCTCTGTAGAGTGTGAACCTCTAATCACATAATAAGTATAATCCTCAAACAAACCCTTATTGAACTCCTCCACAGAGCTGCACTAATTCAGATCCACCATGACAAAGAATGGCACAACAGTAGCATGAGGATTTATTTTCATTTTCTTCTTAAGATTCTGCACGTGCAAATTGTGTGGCTCCCTGATCTCAAGGAGCCTCCTCCCTGTGACTGGATCTATTGGTGGCCTATGGATGATATTGATTGGTAGGTGGAACAACTATCCCTTCTTCACAACTTTTCTTCTAGCTATGTCCTCCCTCATCTTGTTCTGCTCAGTACCAAGAACACCCGAGGCAAGCTCTCCACCAGGTGCAACTATTATATCCTCAAAGCTAGAGCTTGAGTCAGAAGACTCCTCTTCTGCAATTCTCTTCTTTTTCTTCTAGAACTTTATCTGCATCCTATGCTTACCCCTTGCCTTTACAGGGGTTGTCATCTTCTATTGTGTTGGCATGATGTTGCCCTGGATCCATGGCATCAAGTCCTTGATAAGATTCACTGAGTCCCTGCATATCTCAGCAAGCCCATCTGGAACATAGTACTCTGGGCACAAGAAATCCATCTTGCATATAACATTTCTTAAACCTTTTGATGTCTCTACCAAGAAAAGGAGGTTGTCAAAATCCTCATCTTCATAATCCAGTTTGTACACAAGGCCATACTGAAAACCCTATGTTGTCGTGATCTTTCCTCTCCAATATGCCCCTGCGAACACAAGAAGGACTGCATTCTTTTCTTCAACATACAGAAGGCACCACTCCAGATTTATCATGTCTCGTAGTGGAAGATCTGTCCTTAAGACCTCTACGTCCCTCGACCTATCCTTCATAGTTGTATCATCCTCAGGAATTTTGATGCTACTCTGTCCACCAGAGGATATTCCAACCGGGTTGCTGGCCTTCTCAGAGGATAAGGATGCAATAATTTTCTTTGGTTTTGCTTGGTGACCAATGCCTTTGTCACGTTGCTGATCACCAGAGCTCATGGTCACTCTCAGCTTCTTGAAGGGCCTCTCACTCTTGGACTCCGCATCCCAGAAGGTGCTTGGAAATATGAGCTCATACGTTATTGTGTTTTTCAAAGGTCCAAGTTGATGCCAGGCATCGACTTTTAAGTGCAAGTCAATGCGAGGCATCGACTTTGTGTGCAAGTCGATGCCAGGCATCGACTTTGTGTGCAAGTCGATGCCCAGCATCGACTTGAGGATGCAAGTTGATGCCAGGCATCGACTTGAGGGTGCAAGTCGATGACAGGCATTGACTTACACCCGCAAGTCGATGCCGGGCATCGACTTGCACCCTCAAATCAATGCCAGGCATCGACTTGCACACAAAGTCGATGCCTCGAATCGACTTGCACTCATAAGTCGATGCCTGGCATCGACTTGCACCTAAAAGTGGATGCCTAGCATCGACTTGAACCTAAAAGTCGATGCCTGGCATCGAATTTGCATCCTAAAGTCGATGTCTGGCATCGACTTTCAGGCCAAATTCGATGCCAGGCAAGTCGATGCCATGCATCGACTTTTAGGTGCAAGTCAATGCCAGGCATCGACTTTTAGGTGCAAGTCGATGCCCGGCATTGACTTGACGGTGAAAGTCGATGCTAGGCATCGACTTTTAGGTGCAAGTCGATGCCAGGCATCGACTTGAGGGTACAACTCGATGCCAGGCATCTACTTACACCCTCAAGTGGATGCCTGGCATCGACTTGCACCGAAAAGTCGATGCTTGGCATCGACTTGCACCCTCAAGTCGATGCTTGACATCGACTTGCACCTAAAAGTTGATGCCTGGCATCGACTTGCACCTAAAAGTCGATGCCTGAGATCGACTTGAGGGTGCAAGTCGATGCCAGGCATCGAGCTATACCCACATTGGATCTATATTTTAGGAGCTAAGAAAAAAAAAACCTAGAAAGCAGACTATTCACACAAACATACAAAAGGAATCTTTTAGGAATCTGTTTTTTTGGTATGATTTTGTCTACCTCTTGGTACTCTTGCCAACATTCTTCTTCTCCATCAGCGTTGCCTTGCTGGTATGCTGAGCTCTGTGCTCCATGGCTGTCTGTGCTCTGTTGCTCTCTCTTGCTGGTGGATTTTGAAAATGAGAATGATCTCCTCCTCTGCTATTTAGGCAATTGGGTAACTTGAACCAGAGACTAACTGGATCTAACTGAATGAGTCCAGTTGCTAACTATATCTGTCAACTTATCCAACCAGGAAATACCACTCACACAAATAGGCTGTTTCACCTCCACTTTAATGAAATATTCATAGAACCTTGCAACTATTTATATACATTTGCATGGAAATTACACTTCAATGGCAAGAGTATAGTATGTACATGAGGATGTCTAATCTCATGTATAAATTGTTTCTTAGAATCTCTTGCTTGGGAAAAAATCAAGTCTAAGTTGTGTTGAATATGGGAGATTAATGACATCTTTATAGTGTTATCCTTCTCACTTCAGTTCATATTCACATTTATCTTGTAACACATTGTTGAAATGGAAAATCAATGTATGAATAAACATTCAAGTAAAGAGCTCTGGGGTAATTTCGACAAAATATGTTGGTAATTTCAACAAAATAGCTTGGTAATTTCAAACTTCACTCATTGTCTTTGCATCCAACGTTCAAAAAAATCGTCGATTCAAAATTCATTTGAAAATCTTTTGTAACAAGCATATACTTAATTCTTACATATAATTCTTACATATACTTTTCCATATACTTCTTACATATACATTTCCGTGTACCTCTTTTACACATAATTCTTTTTTAATATACTTTCATCTACCTCTTTGAGATCTAGCCAAGACCACAATAAAACCTAATTCTTGAAATCTTAACCAAAGGTAAAATTTCTTCTTGTATAGTCTTCAATGGCACTACTCCAAACAATTTTAATATCTAATCCAGTTGGAACTCAACTTGGATATATTTTGATTCACTCACAATGCTAAGACTGAATGACTCATATCTAGTTAGAAATCAACTATGTATCTCATCTTTCAAAAGTGAATCAAATCTTTGGTTCCCTTATTAGTGTATATTTGAGTAATTAAGTGATTTGATGTAATTTGATGTTTAATGTTATTTAATGTACTTTAATGAAATTTTGATTCCATATCTTCTTGATGTGACATTTGATGTGACATCTTCACTTGATCTCGGATTTCTACTTATTTAAAAAGGTCATTCATCTTCAGTCTTCTGTGAACTCAGTGAAGATGAGCTCAATCTTTTCAGTGGATGCTTGGGCATCAGCTTCCTCTGCTGATATTGATACAGTTTCGGATTCATTGTTCTCAGTTGACCCTTTCCACAGAAGTGATGATCCCTATGGTTTAGAACGTGCTGATGATTCTATGTTTTCTGTTGAGTCATTTAAGTTATCCAATTCACAGTGCAATGCTGCTCAACCAAATGCACCTCTTGAACTCCCATCTGATCGAACCATTGATCTCCCTTCTGACTCAAGTGCATGTGGAGCAACGGAGAAGCAAAGCAAGCTCAATCTACGATTTAAAAGAAGGCCTCGTGAAGTAAGTCAAAAAGGATTTAAATTTCATACTTCAGATAGACAAATTGCATTGAATATTGTGAAGCATTGTTGTGGTTTGAAATGTTTGTACAATTTAGGAATGAAGAAACTAAAGCACCTAAGAGAAAAATTCCTCCATTTAGATAGTGAAAGGCAGGATATATACCTTGTTTCTCGCATGCAAATGATTGAGGATAACATGTCAGTAACACGTGTTGCTTTTGAATATTTCTTTAGTCAAGGGATGTGATGCTGTATGGCTGCATTTAAAATTGCAATGGGTGTGGCAAATTTTAGAATACATAGGGTTCAACAAGGGCTTTTGAATGGGAATCTCATTTTGGATACGTTCCATGTTGACACCAAAGGATCTGTTGGACGTCATGCAATGAATTGGATGATGAACTATTTTAGCTTGCATTGTGAGGTTATGCCTACAACTGCAAGGTTGCACTTGTCAGATAACTTTACTCGTCGAGAGGTATTTCAAATATATAAAGAAGACATGGAAAATAGAAATGAGAAGCATGTGTTGTATCGTCACTTTACTCGATTATTGAAGGAAGAGTTTAACCATGTGTCTATTCCTCCTAAAGTTAGAATGGGTGAATGTTGGGTTTGCACCACTTTGAAAAACATGGCAAAAGGGGCTACAACACCACAGGAAAAGAATAATTTTAAAAACCTTCTTAACAACCATCATGAGAGTCAAGCTTTAGAGAGAAAGAAAGCAATTCATCATCGAAGTAAAGCACTCAGAAATCCGGAGCGTTATATGTGTTTGTTGATCGATGGTATGGATCAAAAAAAAACTTGTTTGCCACATTTTTATCGATCCCTAAGGACATTGGAGATGAAGTCCTTGTGCAAACGCATTTGGTTGGTGCTTTGGTATACAATGGAACTGTAATGTCCAAGGTCTTCTTCACATATCCAAATGTGCATAATGATCCAAACCTTACAGTTACTGTCATTCATCATGTTTTGCAATCATGGAAGGGTCTTTTGCCACCAACTCTATATTTGCAACTTGATAATACTGCAAGAGAGAATAAAAATTCTACAGTCTTTGGATATTTAAGCATGCTTGTTGAAAAACAGGTATTTCAGAAGGTTAAGGTAAATTTCCTTCTGGTTGGCCACACTCATGATCACATTGATCAAATGTTCAGTACTTTCTCTAAGAAGTTGGCACGTAACAATGCTTTTACTCTTTCGATTTTATCTGAGCTGATTTCAGAAGCATATACTCCAAAACCAGAAGTCCAACACCTCACACAGATTTATGACTTTAAGCACTTTTGCTCAATGGGACTTGATAACAGTGCTAAGGTTTTGGCTCCATTGCACAATATTAGTTTCAACCATGTATTCTTGATGAGGAGGGTTGATGAAATAACCCTTTTATTTGCAAAGCAGTATTCATCTTCTCTTGGGTGGGAGCCTAAAGAGGGATACATATTCTTATTGCAGGTGCCTAATTTGTCTACAGTGTATGGTGCATAACAATCACCATATGAAGATAAAAACAATACAGAAAGATGTGGAAATCTGGTTGATCAAAGTAAAATATGGATGCATGCACTCATTGAAAAGAAGAGACATATTGAGTGTGCAAAAAAATATGCTGGAGATCAAGATGTATCTTGGTGGGAGCACTTTTTCAATCATCAAGAAGAGATTATATAGTATACAATTGCAGGTCACTGGCCAATTGATGTTCCATTCACATGGGATTTTTGTACACAAAGATCTGTGAATGTGGCCCAAGCATGTAATGCAGATGCACTTCAAAGTTTTATACATCCACCAGAAAGAAATATTTATGTAGGCCCAAGGATGACAAAACAAGCAGAAGCAAGATGGCAAGGAAATTTAATAGAGATAAATGTTGGAACACTTATTGCAGTACTTGCTGATGGTGATGAGGCTACTATACCATTTTGTATTGCAAAGGTTTTAGAGATAACTAAAGATATTGATCAGAGAAGAATAGAGGCTTTGATGGTGCATTGGTATTACACTAAAAGTAGTAATGCATTCACACGTAAATATAACTTAGAAATGATGTGTGATACTAAACAAACAGGTTCAAAAAAGAAAAAGAATATTCGAAGCACATCCACTCTTAAAATGGATGATGTAGATATTCTTGTTTATGATTTTTCCTTGACAAAAACAGGTCACTTGAGGAAAGCAACCATCAACATGATAAAACAAAAGCTTCCAGATGTATGTGGTACAGGAAATCATAGGCAAACAAGAAGAGTTGTGCATGATCCTGCAGAATTTGGTATGTAAGTGGATGAAGATAGAGCTCTTGTGGATATAGAAGAAGAAGAAGAGAGCTCTCAACAGTATGAGACTGAATCAAGTGCATCAGATGATGAGGGTGTAGACATAGATCGACATAGTTGTGAGTTGCATTGAAGCTCTCTAACATTTTTAGTGCTTATGTAAATGCCTCAAAGTAGTTCGGTTAATGAAACCATGTTTTGTAGCAATTTTGAATAACAATCAGATATCCACCCATTAAAAATATGTCTAAAATGTTATTTTTGTGAAAGAATTATTCAGTTCTACATTCTTTATATAGATTTTAGACATGTCAATGTCTTATCATATAGATTTTGGACATGTCAATGTCTTATCATATAGATTTTGGACATGTCAATGCCCTATATAGTGAAATTTTGACTACATTTTGAGCTCTTTTTTTATGCAAAAATGACAAAACATGTCAAAAATCACATGTTTTCACCTCATTTTTGTAATATATGTATATTGGTATAAAGGAATCTCAAACATAAGCTGCCATTTGCTTGATTTTTGACGAGAGTGTTCTCTTTTTATGACATAGTTCTCGTTTGTTACGACTTGTTGTTTTCCATGTGCATGTAGATGTCACTCTTCATGTAATTCGAGTAGTCTTGGCACAACCATTAGCACACAAGGTAGACCAACCTATTGCCTATGCAAGCAAGTTTGTTACAATTGGAGAGAGAATTTTTATTACTATAGAAAGAGAAGGTTTTTCTATTGTGTTTGGAATTCATTGTTATTTTTTATCATCAACCTGGTAAGTATTTGATTAATAATCCTAGAGTAACTAGAATGGTTTGGTGATGGCAATTATTATTTCAAGAATATGACTTTGTGGTTCAGAGTGATCAAGGGAAAGAGCACTACATGGAAGATCAAGAATCAAGGATGGCCATGAGAAAGTAGGCAACATGCATAAATGATGAGCTCGTGGCCAATTGTTTGTTTCCTCTAAACATGAGAAGATGATATTATTATTGAAGGCCAAAGCATTTTCACTCATACAGGGTCAGTTTTATAGATATTAGTGGGATGGTATTTTGATAAAATGTTTTGAACCGCCAGAAGTCAACTTTATGCTTGACACAACACACAATGAAGGGCGTCTCAAGGGAGAGGAACTTTTGATGAGATTCAATTCCATTTGAGGTTTTTCCCCATTTTGAAAAGAGCAGTTGTCTATGTGAATGTAGCATTTCCCCATAGTTATTCAAAAATTAGAATGCTCTCTTTCGAAACAATTGATTCAGAAAACTAGTATACTGTTGATATATAGGTACTGAAGGATGCATCAAGCTTGCACGTTCAAATTTCTTCTTAATTTTATGATTCTCCTCATTTGAAAGGAACTTCTATGTAGAAAAAACGAAATTGAACTTCAGTAATTTTTACGTTCTCTTTGCACTAAACTAATCAATCGAAGATAGATGAAAGGGACATACGTTATGATTGAATAATTAGGATTTATTCTAATGATTAGACGTTTGTATGGAAAATTAAGTTTAAAGAATATAATTTAATTGACAATCTAATGAATTATGTTCCTTAGTAAGATTAATAAAAAGCTAGCGCTACTCATTATGTCATGTATATCAAACCCACTTTTATCTACATACAAATTTACTTCAAATATCTTATCACATTTATGATTCTAGACTTGATTTTAGTTTTTTTGAAGTGCCCTAAAGTATTCTACAATATTAAAGGATATAATATTCCTCTTTTTTGTATAACATTCTATAATACCATTATTTTATAATACTCATACAACCTTCATATTTTGACATGAACCAATGATCCCATTCTTGAGCCATGAATTAATTAGTAACCTCTACAGTCCAATTATGAAATACATCTTGACAATCTTTCAAACTAATCCAAGGGTTTCTAAGTCATCACAATTATATTAACATACACACATGAATTCATGGACTGATTAGGTATCAATTTGTTCGAGAGAAATATAATTTGTCACATGTCAAGTTCACTTTCGTGTGATGCTTTGGACCAATGAAATAGAAAAAGCATAGTTTTTTACTTGTTTCAAGAGTTTTAACCTCAAATCAAAGAAGGATGTAGGAAGAATCAACAAGACTCTTACGTGTAAGGAAGATGTATAATGTATCTCTATTACGCCTTGTGAATACCAAAATTATAACATTCTTAAGAGGAAATCTATAAGTAGATATATTCCTTCACTAAGGTAGCAAAAAGAAATAATAGAAAAGTTTTAACGCGTATTGTGGACATGTCAAATGGAACTCACATTTCAAATTAGAACTAGCGATATATCATATCTACTATAGCATACATCTTTACTAATGGGAGAATTGCAAACCTTTCCTAGTAGCTTTGAAGCATTCTTGGATTCATAGACACACTCAATTTTTTCTTTGGTCACTCAAACCATTACTTATCTGAATCCAAGATCTTTTGATCAAGTAAACATGACTATAAGAAATTGTAAACGTAAGTTTTTCTTTCAAAATAATTTCTCATCCTAGGTAGGAATTCTCTCAAAATCTATAGAGATATGACCAAAACTTTGAGGAAACAATAAAAGAATATAATATCTTTCTCACAAGAGATATTTTACAAGTAACAAATACCATATGAAGATGAAATGATGCTCTACACACAAATATATAGCTTCTTGACTATAAAAATACGGAGCAATTTATGACTCCTTGAAATTCTAAGCAGTCACTAAAGAAATGATGGGTCTTGGCTTGAAAGGGAGCTACTAGGCCATTTATAGTTCTAATAAGCTAATACAAACAAGATACTCATAATTCAATGTGCATGGTATGTATATAAACCTTTTAAAAAACTCTCTAAATATAAGGAAGTTTCTTTCAAAGAAAATAGGATTCCTCAATTTTAAGTGTGATACGCAACATGAATTTGAATTCAAAAATTGACTCCAACTCTAGCTATAAAATTGGATCAAAATCTTTCATGGATGAGAGCCGATTGGGAGATCAATTTAGAGGGATTTCTTGTGATTAGAGAGCTCACTCCATAGCTCCATGACTACCATCACATTGTGTGCAATTATACATTGCCAATGTCATTGTAATTCTATGTGATTTAATACATATACATTGATCACTTCTCTACTTCACTTCTCTCTTATGATCATCTCAGAATAGTTAAATTCTTAGAGATTGTTCTCAGTGCATAGTTGATCATTTGATGTGATTTAAAGTGTTATAGTTTCAGCACACTATCTACTTCATATCTATAAAGGTTCATTATCATTTCTTTTCTCAATCTCCAGATATCTTCACATTTTTGCTCACTAGCCTGCATAGTATAGCACCCTGAAGATGTCGGTCTACTCTTCAAAGTGAGTAATGAGTACCATCCAATCTCTCCTCAATAGCCAACATACGAAATACACAAAAACATCATTGCATTCAATCATGGCCAGTGACTAAAATACCATCATGTAGAAATATGAATCTATCTTGAAAACTTGAGCAAAACTACCCCTCAAGCCCTACTAGACCTATGGGAGACTTTGAGATGCTTGCACTCGTGAAATGAAATGTGTATATATCTTTTGAAAAATAGGATAAAATTTCCTACATAGGGGCTATGATAGTGCATTTGGAACAAAGATTCCTACATGAAGTGGTAGCCTACTCTGATACCAATTGTTGAAATCTGAGGTCTATGGAAGCACATGAACAACACAAGGAAAAAGAAGAAGCTTTTTGTGCAACACAGAATGATGAATGTATTAGCAAGATAATGTACAAAGATAAGTGACCCATCAGGGTTATAGGCATATATAAAAACCCGAGAGAAAAACCTTCTAAAGAGGGAAAAAAGTGCCCTAATGGTCCTAGTGTGTTCACACACATCACTATCAAATATATCATCATATTCTTGGCTACTTAATTTCACACATTTGATTGGCTGAATGTTATCAACACAAAAATGACGTGATGGACATCCTACTTTTACTTCTTGGCTAGAAACACTTATCAAACTCTTTACAATACTATACATTTACAAACATGACTTTAACAAAATTTTGCATGCAAAATTTGGACACCATGGCCCAAATGGAGGTTTCTACCTTTGTGGATGTGCCTACAAAAATTGATGGTAGATATGGATGGATGCCTCAAGGAACTAAGGTGGTACTTCTAAAACCTGCTTTGTACCAGCCATGATGCACTTTAGAGTTATAAAGAAGACCCTTTTATCTTGTAAATGACACCAAGATAGTACGTATCCATTTTGGAATCAATACTTGAAACAATTAATCCAAAACAGACTAGTTCAAGAATAACCAGTGTTGAAAAACTTACTATTTTAGTCCATACACCTACTAGTTTTTTTTACTCAAACCTCACGACATATTAAGAAATGGCAAAACTCTATTTGGGGGAATTCAATTAGCTTAGATAGCTAATGATTGCAAGTGGAATCATTTGGAATGATCAACTATGCTAAAAGAAATAACTTTTGCAAATCATAACTTACCCCTAATATTTTAGGAAACAACTAGTAGATGAACACTGAGCACTTTGAAGGTGCTTTCTCCCTGATGCCTGAATCAAATGCCTTGAAATTTTTATATAAAAAATCAGACTTCAATAGGGTTCCAACAAGTCAAAGTTTATGTGAAATGGTTGAGTATTCACTAAGATATGACTAGAAGAAGTTGATTGTTCTGAGTACTCGTAGCAAAGAACTAGATAGAGATCTTCAATGAGCTATATGTATTATAGAACATAATTGTATAGAGTCATTGGCATTGTAATGATGCTCAGAAATGATGAATTGAGTGAGCTATAGTGTGAGCTACTCAAGTTCTACAAGTGATCAAAGATTGAGCTCTGAATCAGGCAGCCACCACCAGATTTTACAAAGTCTTTTATATGTGTTACTTCCAAGTTTGAATTTTAAGTTAAAACTTTGGCTCCAATCAAAAAGTGACTCCATTGATTGAGGAGATATTCCCTCAACTTGAAGTTATAGCTAATGTTCTTCATAACCAACGAGTTATAAGCTTTCACAAGATTCTCCAAAGAGTTAATGTTCTAGAATGGTAAATGATCAAGTAGTTACAAGCTATAGTTCATGTGAATCATCAAGTGCTAGTTCCACACAGTGTCTTCCATGCTAAGCCAAATGTGTAGGCTTGAAGAATTGCACTTGTCGCTCCTCCTCAAGACAAACATCGTGGCTTGCATTGCTTCATCAATCTTCTTTAATATCGTGTAATCCAATCATGGTTTTAAACCTGGAAATCTTAGTACCATCAAGTGCTTTGGTTAACAAATGAGCACACTGCATATTTATAGATACATATGCTAGTTGAATCTCTTTGCTCAAGAGTTTCCCTCTAACATAGTGATAGTGCACTTGTATATGCTTAGTTCTTGCATGATAAATGGTTGGCTGCAAGATGCAAAGAACTAATGTTATCACCAAAGATCATTTGTGAATAAGTGTGGCATCACAAATCTGCATAGAGCAACCTAATCCAAATAGCTTCTTGTGAACCATTTGCTAATCCCCTGTATTCAACCTCCGTTGAAGATATAGAAATAGTTGGTTGCTTCTTAGAAGACCATGATATGGGTTTATCACCTACAAAAGATAAATAGCCAGAAGTACTTCTTCTATCATCCTTACATCCTACCCAATCTGCATCTGAGTACAACTTTGTCCAATTCTGATGTGTATGGGAAGTGAAGACCTTGATTTTAAGTACCTTTGAGGTACTTAAAATCTCTAGCTTTATGCATGAATTGGCTCATAACACTTACTCCCTAACATATGTCAATCCTTGTTAATGTTACATAGTTTAGACTCCCAACTATGCTTTGATAACCTGCAATGTCCTCAAGTAAATCACCTTCATGAGCAATCAATTTATGATTTACCTCCATAGGGGTGCTAGCTACTTTTGCATCCTCCAAGTGCAACTTCTTCAACATGTCCTGCATATATTTCCCTTGAGTGATGTAGATTCAGGAGTTAGTGTATACCAACTCAAGTCTTAGAAAGTATTTAAGAAGCCCTACTTCACTGATCTTAAACTCTTGTATCATGTGGTTTTTGATTTGTTTGATGCCATTGGCATCACTACCTATGAGAATGATGTCATCCACATATACACATACATATATCACTTCTGACTTACTCCTCTTGATAAACAGAGAAAAATCTGCCTTGCTCATCATGAATCCTTGGTCTTGAAGATAGGTTGATAGCCTATGGTTCCATGCCCTACGTGTCTGGTTCAAACCATAAAGAGCTTTCTTTAATTTGCATACATGATCTACCTTGCTTGGATCTTTATAGGGAGGAGGTTGAGCCATGTAAATCTCCTTTGAAATCCACCCATTGCAAAAAGCATTAAAATATTGGTGTAAAACAAAGGGAATATTAATGTCAGATAGTGAGAACATTGAAGTCATCCGGATGATGATAAGCAATGATATAAGGAAACTATTAGCGCACGTCATACAAACAACAATTGTCGCTTTCAGCTTGTCTTCCATAAACAACTCTCTGTCAGCGTTCCATCTGATATGACAATCATGCTAGTTGATTAAGGAGGAGACGTTCCTGATCTTGAAATGAATATTTACCTACGGTGGATGTTCTATAAGAGTTTCTGGCGCATGAAAGTAATTCAACGTCCTCTCAAGTACAGATAATGATTTGCACTGATTGGTTATCTGTAAGTATTTTCTATATAGTTTGCTGTACAAAAAATCCAATTGAATAAAATTTGTTTTTTTTAGTCTCTGGAAATGTGGATTTCCACTGAATTTGATTGGACTACGACTAGAATTAGACTATGAATAGTATCTGATGATCAACTTTGAAATAAAATTTTGAGGAAGTGAACGCTGTGAACAGAATTGGAAAATTTTGAGGAAGTGAACGCTGTGAACAGAATTGGTTCTTTATATGATATCTAGGGCAAAGGGGTTTGATATATATCAATGCGGCTCCTATTTATATTCTGAGTAACATTTCTTCTAAGGTCATATCCTCTCTTGAATTGTTTTCATTTTCTATGTTCTCAATTGCCATTGTCTCATTTATGATCATGAATGATTACATATGTTTTCGTTCTCTTCTCACGTCATCGACGTAGATGCAAACATATAAAAGCATTCCCTTTGTTTAACAAAGAAATGTTTCATGACTAGTCTAACAAAATTAATATCTATGTTTCTTGAAAGATATTTCAAGCACTTTGCTTGTTGTTTCCAAAATCACAATTAAAAGATCTTGTTGTTAGTTTCAAAATACATCTCCTCCAACTAAACATTCACGAAGAAGTAAATACCAAAAAATATATGATTGTGGTCTTTCTATAACTTCTATCATAGATTTAATGGCATGCTTGTTATCTGCCATACAAAAAGCTTGTTCTAGCTATTCTTCATACTTCTATTCCATACGTCTATTCGAAGAAACTATCAAAAGATCTACATTTTTTCCATATGACGGCCCATATTCTTCGATGACCTTACATTCGCCATATCTTATCCTGACACATCTAATTTTTTATAAAAGTATTTTATTCTAAGTGCACTTGCTTCAAAAACATGTGGAGGTCTCCTAAAATCCTTTATCATAATAATGTATGAAACTTGAATAAATATAAATAAGGAAAGTATACAAATATTTATACGAATATCTATATGATACAAATATCTTTCTTCTACTTTTTTAAATTAAGTTACCACCACCTCAAATTACACTCTATTCTTTCCCAAGCCATAGAAAATATCCTATGTAGTTCTAGGAAAATATTGATTTCTCCAATAATACTTAGATCAATGATATATATATATATATATATATATATATATATATATATATATATATATATATATATATATATATATATATATATATATATATATATATATATATATATATATATATATATATATATATATGTGTGTGTGTGTGTGTGTGTGTGTGTGTGTGTGTGTGTGTGTATGTGCATCCATTTTATGGAAAAACCTTTTGATGACTTTAGAAATGAATGTAAGGAATCTTTTAGGGATGAATAATTTTAGATTTTGAAAGCAAGAGTTAGGTGAATGCTTAATATATTATGTGTATATTAAATGCTATAGGTTTACTCCTATTAACGTTCATCATGAATTCAAAATCTTGGGATACATGTCATTGAAAATAACTTTTGACCTACTATTTGCATGCAAAGGTCTATTCAAGGGTTCTCACCAAGTGGAGATTGATGTGTGGAGCTTGATAATTCATTTAGACCATGAAGTGATCTTACAGTGTCCCTGAACTCTTGATTGCACAGAGAAGTGTCCGAAATTCCAATTAATTGTGTCCAAAAATACTAAGATCAAAGGAATCTAAGTGGACTCTTGGAGTAGCTAAATTAAATTGTAGATCAATTTTTGAAGAATGCAACCAACAATAAGAGAGAGAGAGAGAGAGAGAGAGAGAGAGAGAGAACCAAGAAGCATGGATTGATAGGTTTCAAACTATTGAGCAATCCAATCAATTTCAATGTATAATTGACCACCATTAGAGTGATCATGTTCAAGATGCATTGTTTTGGAGGCCTATAGTAGGCTTTTTGAGTTGTTCCAGAATTACAAGACCTAGACTACCATATAAAGCTGGTGTGTATCTAAATTCGTGCACATACCTAGGGTTCTTTGACTACAAGTAGCTAAGAGAGTACTCACATACCTCAAATCATCTTTGAATGAAGGTCTTTTCCATCATTTTAGAAATTTATTGTACATTAAATCATAAGAAAATGCTATTTTCGCTAGATCTAAGGAAGATAGAAGATGTAGAAGCTGATTTGTAGTGATTATGGGCAAATAGGTCATCTAATGGATGGCATAAAAGCAACCAATAATTCTTTTATGATCAAGTGAAGTTGAATATAGTGCTTTTAACAAGCAATGTGTAAGCTCATGTGGCTCAAGAAGCTTGTGATTAATTTGAATTTGGAATGAGATTAGTTTCCCATCATGGATGATAACAGGAGTAGTGAAAGTGAGATTTTCCTCAATAGAAGTAAGAAAGTGTGATCTATATTTTGTCTTCCATGGAATAAAAGGTTCTGAAGCTTTGAATACATTAGCTCTAGAATAGGTGACTACCGCATATTGATGGTCTCCACCACTTTTATGAAGATTCAAAAATGTAGGGAGTATAGTTGCGAAGCCTTGGTGATGTCACAAGCTAATTTGAGAAGCTACTTAAAGTTAATTGCTTGAGCCACCTTTGACCAACCCCTCCACCATTTTTGGCGAACCACTTTGGCATGTATTTAGTGAACATTGGGACTCGGCAAGGCTTTGGGACTTAGTGAACATTGGGACTTGGGGTCTATAAAAACAAATGATTTCCACTCATTAGACACATCTTTTCTCGAGCACATTGGGCATATTTTGGTGTGGCATCACAAGACCACTCTCTAGAGTCTATTGCCACATGCACACCATTGGGGGTAGCTCTATGGAGATTATATAGAGTGTGGGCCTCCCAACAGAGTTGGCTATTAGTATTATGGTGTCATTGAGTGGGATGGTCATAGTCTTTTCGGTGTGACTACTGCAAGTCTTCATCTTGGTTGTAGTCCTTATAATGGTGTTTTTATGTTGTTTGTGTCTAGTTTCAAGAATGGTATGCTAGCACATTCCATTATTCTTTTGGGGAATTTTTGGATTTCAGGGCTTCTAAAATCATTTTCGGAGCTAAGAGTTGGGTTTTCTCTCTTATTTGTACTTGGCATTGTTCCATTCTCCGTGACTCGATAGTTTGTCTTTTGTTAGTATCATGGTTGTCACTAAACATTTCTGTATCGAGGAATGTTATATGGTATACTTCTCTAAGGAGAACCTCCCTTGAGAAGAAAGAGTACTCAAAGAGTGTACAAATTGACATTGCACAAATTCGGTACCCCAATACCTCCTCTACAATATGGCTTATAGAAATTCCTATACAAGATTTTGTATATTTTAAGTGAGAAAAATACACTTTGCCAGAATGCACATTGCATATCCATGTGCTTCAAAATACATTTACATGAGAAATTTAGGAAATAGACTATATTTTATAGGCTTCACAAGTTTATGAATTTTCATGTGATTTTGTAACACTAAAAATTTTGCCCTAATTTCCAAAATTTGACCAACTTTGACTACTACCTTGGATTCATTTGATTTCTTCCAAACTTTGCATATGAAGTCCCTTTTCCATCCTTGATGTGTCTTTGACTTCTTGGGAAATAATGGCTACCTTCACGGAATGTGCTTCCCATAGGCCTTGACGGTCCTTATGTGTTCACACAAATCAGTACTAAAATATATAACATATTCTTGGCTACTTGATTTCACATATTTGATTGGTTGAATGTATTCTATAAAAAAAATGAGTTGATGGACATCCTAATTTTAATTTGTGGTTAGAAACACTTGTCAAGTTCCTCACAATGCGATACATTTATCAAGATGACTTTAATAAAATTTTGCATGCGAATTGTAGGCTAAGAAATATCTCCAAACACATGTGGATTACTTAAAACGGATGAGTTTAGAGGAATGAAATTGGAACTTTAATCAAGCGAGTCCTAACCACTATATTTGTAGATACTAACATAGATTTTATGCGCATGTGATAGATACTAAAAGATCATGTAGAAAAACCATCTATAGATTCTACTATTTTTCCTTAAATCAACAAATGTCCTCCTTACCTCTACACTGCCATCCACTCTTTGAAAGCTATGTGTTCTACATATGAGAAATATCTTAAGTTATAAATTGAAACATCTTTGGAAATCACACACCAATGATTAGAAAAACTAGGTCATTATAACTAGAACTACACTAAAAAATTTTACTTGGAGTTGCTTGATGTATAATGCATGCTATAAGCTGTACATACATGCAGGCAGCTGGCCACTGATATGGAATCAATATGTAATCATTGTGAGGTCGAGGACCTTATGAATCAATGGAGAGAGTTTGCAATTTCATTGAATATTGTATCCTATGTTGGTTCATATGTAAGATATTTAATCAATAGTCTGCATAAAGAGAAGAAACCAATTATCTGAGATCTTCACAAAAATTTTTACAACCTACTTCTAATTATTTTAAATTTAGATCAATTGTGAGATTCGAATGATATATTAAGATTTTATGGTACACTTTATTAGTCCAATATTAGGCATTATTAGTTCTTTAAACATAGACACTAAATTGTGACTTCTCTAAATCCTCCTTGAGATTCAAACCATGTAACTTTTCATCGATTAATAATCCTAACATTAATCTCTAAAGTGAAAATCTATATTCCATTTTATATTCTTTCGAAGCTTTTTGGGTATTTAATCCTTCTTTTAAGAAATTAATGGTTTGGAATCCTAGAAAACATCTTGCAATTGGTAAGTGTATACATTCATATAAAGCTGGAATATAGGGATGTGTTGTACTTTGATGTATCAATGCGGCTCCTAATGATATTTTGAATAATATTTTATGTATGGTTTCACATTCAAAGAGACTTAACCTAATATCACTTATTTTTGGATATTAGAATGGCTTAAATTTATGACTTCAACTATTTTGAAGAAATTAAATGAATTGTTTTTGTTTTTATATTTTGAATTCATTGACCATTGTCGCATTTATGATGTATGTATACGAGGACTTCAAAAAGCTTATTAACTAGTTGTTTTTGCTTATGATGAAAATGAACATTCCCTTTGTTTAGTATATAAATATTTCATCACATAATCTAATAAACTTAATATCTACATTTCTTGAAAGATCTTTCAACGGATTTAAGTGGTCTTTTTAAAGTCACAACCAAAATATCCTCTTGTTATTTTCAAAATACAATCTCCTCCACCTAAACATTCAAGGAAGAATTTGAAAACAATTATGATTATGTTATTTGTATTACTTCTATTCTAGATCTAATGGCCTTTTTCTATCCATAGTAAAAGAAGCTTCTTTTAGCTATATTCCATAATTATATTCAAAAGAACTATCAAAAGATGTACATGTTTTTCCATATGATGACCCGTATTTTTCCATAAGCTTAAAGATAATTTGTTTAGAAGTTAGTTCAATTTTTTGACCTTTTGGGACTTAAATAGACTTGCACTTTCTTTGCAAACTTGGCATATACGGAGCATCTAAAGTGGAGGAATTATTTGGTGTTGGTTCAAATGAGTCCAAGCCTACATACTTGGACAATCAACATTTATCTCATATAGTCACATATGACTACTCCCTTGTAAAAGCCAACTACGCCCTTATAAAAGCCAATTATTCCTTTGTAAAGTACAATTAATCCCTTTATTGAGAGATATAACGCGGGTTCAAATGCATTAAAAAAATGAGTTCTCATGCTCGCCTTCTTGCTTCAAAATGATCCAAGTGTTGACAAAGATCTTGATTATAAGAATCCAACATTGAAGCTTGATTTCCAACACTCCAATCAAGCTTCAACCTCTTAGCCTTCGTACAGTTTTCAACATTCCAATGCCTCTCTTTAACCTTAGTGGCTAGGTAGATTCCAATGCTTTTCTATACATACAAACACATTGATACTTGCTACTTATGTATTGGATGTGAAGCTGATTAGAAAACACTTTCTCTAGAATATAGTGTTGGTAAATTTGTATATGCTTATATGTCAGTTGAGACAATGTTCTAGATTTGGCTTCACTAATCATAAAATAATTGTTGGTTTCTTTCATGCCATCCATGAACACATATACCTTTTTAGGCAAATCAGTATTTCTTTATACTTTCATGTACAACTAATTTTCAAACAAATAGGAAAGACCTTTATTCAAAGATCCTTTCAGATATGTGAGTAGTCTGTTCAGAAATTGAAAGAAAGGAAACTTGGGTGTGTGCATGAATTGAGATAGCACAAACAATGTATGCTAGGTTTGGTCTTGTAATTGTGGCATAGCTCAAACATCCTACTATAGGCCAACCATAGAAAAATATTTAACTAAAAATATGACTAGGATCCAACGGATATGTATCAAAGGAAAATGGATCACTATATTCAAGCGTCATAAGGATGTATATAGTTATGAGACATTCTGATTCTACAAAGGAATATCAGATACTCAAAAAAATTAAATACTATAAAATGGAAAATAAATATTCACTTCAAATATTAATCTTAGTAATATTGAGCTATGAAAAATTGTATGGTTTGAATCTCAAGGAGGAGTGAGAGATGTCAAGATTTAGGATTCATTTTTCAACCATGGAATAATTAAAGACACTATAAACTCTTAATATTTCATTCAAATCTCACTATTAATCTAATTTTACAATAATTAGAAGTAGATCTCAGAAACTTTTGTGACAATATCAAAAATAAATTTTGTTTTGTGTATGCAAACCATTGATTTCTTTCATTGTACATCAAGCAACTACATGTAAATATTTTTACAACTATTGTAGTTATAATGATATAGTTCCTCTATTAGGTGGTATCTGATATCCTAAGAAGTCCGAATTCATTACTTAAGATATGACTCCTATGCAAAGAAGGAAACTTTCACACAATCGATGGCAGTTTAGAGGTCATGAAGACATCTTGTTACTTTAATTAATAATAGAAGAACTTACAATATGGGTTTCAAAACAACAACGACAAAAACATAGATATGTTATCATATGTTCATAAGGCTCACTCCAAGAGATTGGGGGAAAAGAAAACTACACTCACAAGCCCTCATACATTCGGAAGGCTCGGTTCATGAGATTGTTTAGTGAAATATTGTCATGCACTTGCCATGGGGAGTCCCATCCTCTCACACATGCTAATGACACACCTTAGGCCTGATGTTAAATGTGTTCCCATTATGCTAGTTTTCCTCTTTCACTCTATCTCTTTGTGCCATCCCCACATCTCTTTCCATTTTAGTTCAACCCATAGGTTTGCATTCTTAGCAATCATCGAGATTCATATATTCCATGTCTTATGTTCATGTGCTATTTCCTTTACGCACCAATCATTGTATATCCAAATATCGTTGATGTATGTAGAATTACTTTTGTAATCATGAATAAGATATCTCAATGAATTAGAACTTACTCTCTATTAAAGAAATGAAATATATGATACTCCATAGAGCTTTTCCACATGTTTGCATTACTATTTCTTTAATCTCTATTAAAGAAATGAAATATATGATACTCCATCGAGCTTTTCCACATGTTTGCATTACTATTTACATTGATACATTTAGAATTCATACGAATATAGTGAATTTAATAGACATAGAGGATACAATGCTTTCTACCTAAGGAAGCAACTTTCTTTATTATTCACTAGTTTGCAACATAGTTGCTATCAATAGAAATTTAGTGGCTAGCACTTGCTCGATTGATGTTTCAATTTCATTCCTCTATTTTTGGATACTAAGGATCGTTATACGAGGGTTTGTCCTTTCAATGGCCCCACTCAAAACAATATTCTTGCACTCTCTCACAAAGAAGAATGTATGAATCCATAATCCTATGATGTTTCATCATCCGTAGTACCTATGATGAGTAGGGCTAGGCAAGCAACAACAACTCATGCAAAACAACAATAGGTAGTCAACCAAAACGAATATGGAAAGAGTGCAAATTTGGAGGATGGGGTGGCCATTGAAGAATCCTACTACATCGTGAGGACTTCAAGGAAGGTCCAACCTACTTGCCCTTCCGAGAATATGCAAGAGTTCAATCCTCAAGAAATCTTGGAGGGATTTCACCACAAGGTCACTTTACTCCAAGTTTAAAAATGGATGCAAAGGTGAGAAATGATCTACTCATTGTCCTATAGTTTTCCTACGTGATCCCACTACCTATTATAGTGGGAACCTCTAACCTGTTGCCCCAAGCGGGTTTCATGAGTCCCAAGTTGGGCACCTCTCCTAGGGTGGCCCAAGTGCGCAAGAATTCTCTAGTAGCCAAGGTTTTGAATTAAGGCACCTAAACTTTTGTGGTGAGAATGAAATTTTTGGGTGACTAATTTTTATGTAGAAGCAACTTTGGTGACTAACATCTAGAGAATATTAGGAAATGAGGCACCTTATTTTCTTAGATTTTGTTGATGGGTCATGACAAGGTAGGTGAGAGAACTTGGAGAAGCTTGTAGGAGGTAGAAAATTGAGTTGTGAAGCAACGAAGTTTTGTCTAGCCAACCGACAGAAGATGAGCCCTTGGGCTTATGGAGACTATAATAGACCATATATGCATGCAGTAAGTGCAATAAAATGCACTATGTAATTCGGAACATCAAGGAGAAAGAGTTGATACAAAACGCATAAGTTTGCACATTTACTAACTCAAAAAACTTACTATTTTCGATGAGGCAATCAACTTCAAATGCTCATAGCAGCCAACATGTTTACAATTGGAAAAAATCTTTATGCAGGAGTGATACACATAGGGCTGAGTGTATAGAGTGCACAAGATTTCAAGAAGTAAACAAAAATATGCTTTGGGAATGAACCTGACACTCAATAGTGGTACCTCCTATTTTTTAGGAATGTGTAGACATAGACCCCAAGACAGAGAAACTATGATTTCTTCGGATGTACTAAACCATATGCTTTGAAAATTTATACACTTAAAATGGACACAAATATCTTTCCAATGAGGACTCATGCATCCAATTGGAGTTCTCTAGAGAGAGAAGAAGCCTCAGCAAGCTTATTGTTGTTAAGGAAGATGATGCAAAAAAATGATGGAGCAATACAATGATGGCCACAAGTGTATGTATATGGCTTCGACCTAATGTAGTAGTTATTTGAGTCTATATAGACTCTCGAAGTGATCCACTACTTCTACAAGTTGATTTTGAATTCAAAAAGAGGCGGGATTAGTGGTTGGAGGCAATTAATTCACTTTCCTACAATCTAGGAAAAGTGAAGATCTAGTTTGATCTATTTTTAGGTGATTGGTTGATTCATTTATTGCAACTCAACCACCTGAAATTCCTGGAAGCTTAGCTCTCCTTTTCTGATTTTACATGTGTAAAGCTCTAGGCTTCTACAATGGTAAATGATCCATAAAAAATCTTTAAAAAAATACAATAAATGAGCATAGGTAAAAGAACAGTTCAATGGATATTTTTTCATAATCCAAACCATAGCTTTTTTTATGTAGCTCAGATCCACCTCAAGCATAGTGTAATCTTAATGTTTCAATAGCTCCCCATCAATCCAAAGTATGCGTGAGTCTTCATTCTCGAATGGGTTTAATACCTGTCATTGATTTTAATCTCCAAAGCTTTATTCCATCAAGTGCCTTCGTCATTATATTGGCTACTTTCTTTTTCAGTTGGAACAAAAGAAATGTTAAAATCCTTTTACATAAGCTTCTCCCTAATGAACGAGTAATGAACCTATATGTGTTTTGGTTATTTCATGGAGAATAGGGTTTGTTGCTAGATGCATAAAGCTTAAATCATCCCCAAATATGTGAGGTTTGGAACTCAAAAGTCCCGAATCTGTATACAATGCTTTTAACCATATTGCCTCTTGAGTTGCTATGGTCAAACCTCTATACTCTGCTTTAGTTGAGGATAACACAATTTAAGGTTGCTTCTTGGAACTCCATGACACTAGCTTTGAACCTTCAAATGCTTCATTAAGTGTCCCTTTGAGGTACTTGAGTACTTTATGTGTAGCATTCATGTGTGGCCTTCTAGGTGAGTGCATGAATTGACCAAGCACTACCAGAATATATGATATTTGTGGCCTTGTTTGAGTAGCATATATCAAGTTATCAACTAGATTTTGATACTCTTTAGGATCATCAATCTGCTCAACTTCATAAACACTTAGTTTATGGTTCAATTCCAACAAAGTACCTTGAAGCTTTTTGTTCTCCATTTTGAACTTCAGAAGTAGGTCTTCAATGTATCTTCTTTGAGTCAGATACATCCCCTCATTTGTATAATTCACTTGCATACCTAGGAAATATTTGAGCTCTTCTAATTCAGTGATTTTGAACTCCTCTTGCATGTGTCTCTTGAACCCTTGAATGCCATTGAGATCATCACCTATCACAATAATATCATCCACATATACTCATAGATAGATAAAGTCTGCTTTGTTTTGTAAAAATTTCAAGACATTTGGTTCAAGCATCAGGGAGAAAGTGCCTTTGAAGTGCTCACTGGTCATCTACTCGTTGTTTCCTAAAATATCGGGGGTAAGATCTGATTCGCTAAAAGTTATTTCTCTGAGCATAGTTGATCATTTTAAATGATTACACTTGCAATCGTTATCTATCTAAGCTAAATGAATTCTCCAAAATGGAATTTTGCCAATTGTTACTCTGCTGAGTGCTTTGAGTAAACAATGACCAAGTGTATGGACTAAAATAGCAAGTTTTTCAACACTAGTTATTCTTGAACTAGTCTGTTTTGGGATTAATTGTTTCAAGTATCAATTCCAAAGTAAATAGGTACGTTCTTGGTGTCATTTGAAAGCTAAAACAGCCTACTCTATAACTCTGAAGTGCATCAAGGCTGGTATAAAGCAAGTTTTAGTAGTACCACCTCACTTCCTTGAGGTATCCATCCATCTATGCCATCAATTTTTGTAGGCTTCTCCACAAAGGTAGAAACCTCCATTTGGGCAAGGGTGGCCAAATTTTGCATGCAGAATTCTATTAAAGTCATTTTTTGTAACTGTATAGTATTGTGATGAGGTTGATAAGTGTTTCTAACCACGAAGTAAAATTAGGATGTCGATCAAGTCATTTTTGTGTTGATAACATTCAACCAATCAAATGTGTGCAATTAAGTAGCCAAGAATATGATGATATATTTTGGTAGTGGTGTGTGAACACACTAGGACCATCAAGGGAATTTTTTTCCCTCTTTAGGAGGTTTTTCCCTCGTGTTTGTATATATGCCTATGACCCTAATGGGTCACTTATCTTTGTACATTATCTTGCTAATTCATTCATCATTGTGTGTTGTGCAAAAAGGCTTCTTCTTTTTCCTTGTGTTGTTCATGTGCTTCCATAGACCTTAGAATCCAACAATTGGTAGCAGAGTAGGCTACCACTTCATGTAAGGAATCTTTGTTCCAAATGCACTATCAAAACCCCTATGTAGGAAATTTTGTCCTTTTGTGCCAAAGATATATACACGTTTCATTTCACCAGTCCAATCATCTCAAAGCCTGCCATAGATCTAGCATGGATTGAGGAGGTATTTTTTCTCAAGTTTTCAAGATAAAGTCATATTTCTACATGATGGTACTTTAATCACTAGCCATGATTAAATGCAATGATGTATTTCCTATGTTGGCTATTAAGGAGAGATTGGATGGTACTAATTACCCACTTTGGGCATAGATGATGCATCATGTACTGATTGCAAAAGGACTATGGAATATTGTGTAGAGTGTTGAAAATTGTGCTACTAAACTTCTAAATACACTTATTGAAGGTGATATGGATGGTGTTAAAGATGATGATGTTTAGGTTCTTCTTCGTGATGTAGTTCATGTTGCACTTACTGCAGAGTTACTTTGTTGGGATGGCAAAGATGATTAGGCACATGCTTTGATAGCCTTGTTTTTTTTACATACCATTATTCCTCACATTTGCTCCTATAAAATAAAAAAGGATGTTTGGGATACATTTACCACTTTATACCATGCAAGGAATGAGGCTCGTGTTGCTTACCATTAAAAAGAGTTGGAGAATGAGCACATGAATGAAGAGGATTCCATGGACACTTTTTTGACAAAGATGAAATATTTGAAGGAGCATTTGATTTCTATTGATGAAGTCTTGCCAGACACTTCACTTGTGTAAAATGTTCTAAACTTATCCAAATGCATATCAGAGTTTTGCTTCTACTCTTGGATTGATGATGAAAGGTGATCCAAATGCCTTAACAATTGAGGAGTTAATCTAAGTAGAACACGTCCATTATGCATGTTGCAAATAAAGCTTACATGGCTAGCCAGAAGGACAAAGGTAAGTGGAGCTTATCTACTACTTAGTAGAAATCTCCTAAACCTATATAGTCAAAGCATAGCTTCTGGCTTGAGGTTGTTATCTCTACAGCATATGTAGTTAACAAGTGTCCCACCAAAGTAGTGAAGTCGATCAAACCTAATGAGGCTTGGCAAAAAAAAATGGCATTGATTGTGATGAAACATTTGCTCCCACATGCCGAATGACTACTTCTCATACCATTTATGCACTTGCAGCTCATCATGGTTGGAATATACATAAGATGGACATTAAAGCTATATTTGGGAATGGTGACATACATGAAGAAGTGTATGTTTTTAAGCCCCACGGTTTTGTGGAGCAAGGGCATGAAAACAAAGTGTGCACATTGAAAAAGTCATTATATGGTTTGAAGCAAGCACCACATACTTGGTACAAGAAGATACATACCTACTTGATTGCACATGGTTTTGAGAATATTCCAACTGAGAGCAGCTTATATGTTAAGCGTGAAATGATGTGCTTCTAATCATTATTGTTTATGTTGATGACATTCTCCTCATTACTCCTAATGAGTATCATATTGCTGATTTTAAGGCTGATTTGCATGCCTAATTTCAGATTTCAGATTTGGAGCATTTCCATCATTGTTTGGCCATTGATTTTATGCAAGTTGATGGCGGAATAGCTTTGTGTCAAGCAAAGTATATTGGAACATTATTGCATCAGGGTTTACTTTAGGATTGAAAAACCAATGGAAAGAGGTTTATGGTTGAGTCTTCATAATGCAAGAGATGCATTGGATGTGGTTCTCCATCAGCATAACTTGGCGGGATATTCACTTTGCTATCACATAGATAAGTACATTTATGCATTGCCCAGGCTTCAAGCATTGGTAGGGAGCTAAGGATACTTTTTACTACTTGAGTTGTAACCAACTGCTTGGATTCTTTTATCCAAAGGGGGGATCACTACTTCGAGATTTACATGCTTTTTCTCACTCTGATTGGACTGGTTGGTATGACACTCGTGTGTCTAAGAGTTGTTTTTTGTTTCATTATTGGTATCTCATGCATATTTTGTTTGAGAAAGAAGCATCCTACTCTGGCCACTTCTAGTTGTGAGCGTGAGTATAGGGAAACTTTCATAGCGACTCTTGAATGTGTATCACTTAGATGCCTTATCGCTGGTTTGGGTGGTGGTCAATCTTGTGCCACCACTATCTTCACTCAGAGTTAAATTGCATTGGTAGTTGAAGGCACCCTATCTTCTATGCTCACATTAAGCACATTGAGATGCACTATGATTATGTTAGGGAGAGGTTCTTCGTTGGAGAGATGAGTTTGGCATATGTGCCCACACAAGAGAATGTTGTAGAACTTTTCAAAAAGGTTGTGCCTAAGGAGACATTTGAAGCTTTGTGCAAGGCGTTGGGCTTACTTCCTTTTGTGAATTGATTTCACATAGCTTGACACTTTGTTGTACATGAATTCCAGCTCCTTGTTCACTGCATCACTGTCAATGAGGATGTGTTCATATATTTTGGTAGTGATGTGTGTGCATACACTAGGACTATTATGGCATATTTTTCCCTCTTTTGGAGGTTTTTTCCCTGAGCTTGTATATACACCTATAACCCCAACAAGTCACTTATCTTTGTATATTATCTTGCTAATACATTCAATATTGTGTGTTGTTCTCCTAGGTTCTTCTTTTTCCTTGTTTTGTTTACCTGCTATCGTACACCTCAAACTCCAATAGAATACTTATGACCTAGACATCATCTTTTTTACCAAAGTGGAAGAAATTAAGTGGCCATATGTCTCAACTAAAACAAAGAAACCTAATGAGTGTTGGGAAGATTGTTGAGAAAGGCTTACTTGTTTGATTCACAAGGCATGGAGCATATGTGGAAGACCCTCAACAAGGCTTCAAGAGGATTGCAAAAGGTGAGAAATCTCGTAGAATCTTTACATTTGAGGTTGATGATACCAAAAACATTGCATTCTTTAATTATAAAGATCAAACCTTATCTAAAGTAGAGATATGGCATAAAAGGCTTCCCATGAAGTAGGGGTAGAGCTTGTGAATCTAAAGAGCGATACATAGGAGGTTAATAACCCTCAAATCCCCCCTGATATGGGACCCGCTTGGGTTGAAGTTTGTTGTTCTTGATTAGAAACATTTTATGATGCCTAAAGGGTGGGCTCTATTGTAATTGGAGATTGTTTTTCCAAGGAGGAATAGAGACTTATTGATTGAGAAATCTTTAGAAGGGTGACAAAAATTATAGGCATACCACCCCCTCCAAATCTTCCATAGGTTATCCTATGTTATAGAATTCCATAGTGCCACCGAAAAGCCGATCATTTTGCCCAAAAGTGTTTGCTTCTAGGTAATTTTATCCTCTAGACTCAAAATATTTCAAAGAGTCCACCAGAGGAGGAGAGACTTGGTGCACACCAATAACCCTAGATCCTCAATGATTTTCTAATAACACTTGCACCATGGTGGAGCACCACAAATGTTCCTAGCCTTTGGATTCGTCTAGATAGCACGGTGGAGAAAATCCCACATGAGAACTAACTTTCTGTTCTTGATAAGGGTATTCCAGATAGACATGGACTTCAAGTCTCAATGCAACCTTGTCGAATTCAGGCACCACTTCTCGTTAAGCATGATAGCATAGTCCATGTTCCCCTTGATTCTATGAATTTTGGACAAGTAATTTCCCTTGTGCCAAATAAGCCCCTCATTGCATGGTAGATCCTCCCCAATGAGGAGTTGGGTTTTTTATCATTAGAGAGTCAATTCTTTGTGGTTCACTCTTATTTTAGGGTCTATGTCCTTAGAGCTGATCCATTGGATAGTTTCTTAGTTTGAGAGGTGTTTCCAATGTCTAGAACACTTGTTTCAAAGCCGCTTAGCATTTTGAAGGTTAGAGAAAGCCACATCCTGGATGCCCATGATAAAAAAAAAGATTGAATAATTTTTTTTGACATTGGCTGCCCATTTTCAATCTTCTCTAGCTCTGATAAATTGTTTGAACTTGCTCCAACTCTTCCATATGAAGCAGTTAAGATTTCAACCTTTAGGGGAAATTGATATCAAGGAGAATAAAAGGGTAAGGGGGCCGAATTCCTTCTAACCATGAGGGCCCACTAGCGTAATCATGTTCTTGTTCCCAAAAATGAACTTGGCCCAAGAGGTCTCAGTTGCACCAATCCCTAATGATCCATCTTGTCACCAACTTGTCAGCCATGCTTTTAATATTCATAATGCCAAGACCCCACAATCCTTTTGGCTGATGCATTTAGACTATTTAATTTTGGGAATTCCCCCTTTTCTTGTGGTCCCCTCTCAAAAGAAAGTTTCTATAGATTCTTTCCAATTTGCTAAGCTCTTTATCCTTCGGTCTCCAACGTAAAAGAAAGTAAATGGTCGAGTAGGTGAGGAAGGTATTAATTAGCATGGCGGGTCTCGCTAGGCTGACTTGCATGCCCTTCCAATACGCTAACTTTTTGTCTAGTTTGGAAAGGACCCAATTCCAGCGTTGCTCCATTGAGATGCCAAATCCCATCTGAATATCTAGAAGGTGGAGGACTAGACCCCTAGGGAGGATTCGACAATGTTTGACATCCAACAATTGGGGTGGGGATCCCATGATGGATCTGAAACTAGTTTTTGAGTGCTTCATTTTGGAGCCATATGCTTCACACAATGTGTCAATGGAACCTTGAAAAGTCTCAATGCTATTCAAATTATTATGCACAAATGCACACATGTCATCTACAAATAACCTCATGATCATCTGGCCATGTTTGAGAGGTAAAGAGAGACATTGAATATGGACTATTTCCATGTGATGTTGCACGAGACAACTGAACCCCTCTATGGAAATAGAAAAAAGTAGAGGCACAAGTGAGCACCCCTACCTATTAGAGTGTTTTAATATGATAGCCTTTAATAACTAACCATTTATATTTATTTGCGTCAATGCATTCCCCAACAATGTACTGATCATCTTAGCAAATTTTTGACTTCAACAAAGGTCTTTAAGAGATTGGAGGAGAAACTCTCATTCTAGCCTATCGTGTGCTTTGTCAAAGTCGATTTCAAGGAATACAACATCTTGCTGAGACTCTTCAACCAAATCGAGAACTTCCTAAAGATCAATAATAGCTCCCAATATTGATCTACCCTTGATGCATCTTTTCTGGTCCTCACTAAGCAACCTCTTCAAGTGGTAAGAGATTAAGTTGGCAATTACTCTTACAAGAATATTGTACTCCTTTTGAAGCATCGTGATAGGGCGCCCGTTTTCAATCCTATTTTCTTACCTTTTTTATGGATAAGCTTGACGAAACCATTCTTTAGGCATTCGGGAAGGGTACCATAAGACACACTCTCTTGCCAAACCAAGCACAATGGAGTGCCCATCACCTGCCTAAAAGATTTGAAAAACTCATTTGTGAGGCCCTCAAGACCTAAGCTTTTCCCATTGGGGAGCATATCGATGACTTTGAGAATATCATTATGTGAAATGGGTGTGCCAAGGAGAGACTTCAAATTATGTAGTATTCAAAAGGGAAAGACTCTCCAGATGGCTGCCATGCAATCCCGCCTGTGGGGAAAAGGGGCATCGAGAATCCCAGGAGTTGAGTAAAGTTTTCGACAATAATAGCACTATTTTCTTCTTCCGTTTTGCATTTGAACCCATTACAACCTATCAAGAAGGGAATAGAGCCTATTGTTTGCTTCCTCTAGAGGATTTCACACATCTCTTTAGTTGGTTTGTCAACTTTATCGCCCACCAATCTTTAAAGTATACTTCTAGGTTTTTCCTTTGAATTTCTTCCTCGTATCTTAGCATGCCTCAGACTTTCTGTAGTCCCGTCTAGTATTGGAAGTTCCCTTTGTTCATGTCCTCCTCAAGACACTAAAACCTCTAATAGAGCTTCTCTCTCTACCTCCACCGACCATTACGAAGCATCTTGTGATTCCTGACTAGAATTTGACGTGCCTTCTCAACCGTCGCTCTCTAGTTTTTGGCATTCAGACACTTTGACTGGCATTGAGATAAATAAAATCTTTTCTGCTAAAGTTGTCATCTCTAAATTCTAAAAATATCTTTGATATGATTTACTTATTTGATGGACCTCTCTTAACTCCTTGCAAGTTGAAGAACATGGAGATACACATTGAGCAAGAACCTCCAATTGACATTTGGTTTTGTTGTTTGCACTTATCCTATATATATATATATATATATATATATATATATATATATATATATATATATATATATATATATATATATATATATATATATGTGTGTGTGTGTGTGTGTGTGTGTGTGTACATAAGTAAGTATTCATATGAAATTGTATGCATGGTTCTGTACCTATGGTAAATCCTATAAGAATAAATATCATTTGGGGCAGGCCCTGACAGTGAGCATAACTCTATATGTGTGATACGCTATGGATTCTCTAAAAATGTTAATATATGTGATTGAGTATGTGGATGAATAATGGGACATATACACAACCTTTATGGAAATGTAAATTCAAGCTTCTATTCTTATGAATATATGTGCATAGGTATGAATATACACATTTCCATATGTATGCATATGTGTTGATGTAAACGAGTGGTTGTATAGATATCTGTATGAGAAAAGTGAGTATATGCAATAATTGCTTCTAAAAAAGAGAGAGCACAACCCTCTGAATGTCATTCATTGCGATGGTTTGTGCTCCCTCGTAAGGAGGGATTATCTCTTCTAGGATCTTTTAGTTTTATGAGATTTCTTTTTGGAAATTTTCATGGCCTAGCATGTACGAACCTTCAATTCTTCATTCTTCTGACATACAACTTCTCTGTATATCAAGTGTGTAATAGGTCTTTGTGATGATGTTTTGAGTAATAAAGTGATTCTAGTACGTTATTAAGTGAGTTAAGTTCACACTGATTAAGTGATTTCAATACGTTGTTAAGGGATTCAGATAGCATGTGGTCTCTCATTCTCAAGACAGTGACCTCACATTTTATTTGTATTGCGTTATTGAATTATGTCTGCATAAAGTGAATACTAATATACATAATCACTACTTCTACAACTACAAATATTCGTCTCGTAAGCATTACACTATCAATGCAACTTAATCATATGTCTCCATCTATCAGTACTCATGCATATGATTGGGTGTATTATCAAATCCATTTGCACTAATATGCTGCAAAAGTTTCCAAACTAAATCCATTGTATAGTTGGTGGGTCTATCTGATAAAGATTCACAAAGCTCCATGGCGATAAACAGAGTGGTAGGTGAGCTTTACCTTAATTGCTATAGTCAATATGTAAGAATGTGTAGGAGTAGGATTATGAGCAATGGATGTTCATTGATTCCCTCCTAGACTCCAATGTTGGTGGAGTCATGGTAGCATCCAACGAGTGATACAAAGGGGAAACTTTGTGCAAATATTTGTGATAGAGGGGGACTTCTCATATTCCCATGTATGAATCCATGTGCATGTGTGTATGAGAGCATGCATATGCATAAATGATGTGTGTGTGTGTGTATGCATGAGGTTGATAAGAGCATGCATGTGTATGTGAGCTTGTGCTTAAAAGTGCATAAATGCGTGGATGTGTATGTTTGCTTGTGGATGAGTGCAAGAATACATGCAAGAGCATGTGCATAAGTATGCATGAGTTCATATTTATAAATGAATGAGAATCATGTGCATCAGTAAGATGTGCATGGATATGAATCTGTGCATACATGTAAGAAAGCATGAGTGTAAGAGTGCAATAAAGTTTAATGCATGTTTATGAGAAATGTAAGAATGCATGTATGAACATGCATAATTGCATGGATGACTAGTAAGTGTGCATATGCATGAGAAGATGTATGCATGCATATGTGCAAATGTATGAATGAATGAGAGTGAATGGAAGAGAGAGTATGTGCATAAGCATATGTATGCATCATAAGTATACATACGCAGGTGAGATATATGTATGTGCATGAAATTGCATGTTTATGTATGTGCGTACATATGATCATGTGTGACTAGCACATCTTCATTTATAAGCATGCATATGAGAGAAAGAAAGAGCATCCATGAGTGCATAAAAACATATGCATGTGTACATGGCCATGTGTGCATGTGCAAGTATAAAGTACATCAAATCATGAGAAAAAATGTGAAGGCATACGTGTATGAATGCATGAATATACATATATGAATGTTATTAAGTATGCTTGTGCATGTATGCAAGTAAATGATACATGAATGAATGTTAGTATGTTAGCATGAATGCATAAATAAGAGAGAGTCATGTATACATATGCATGAGTGTAGTACATATGCATGTGAGATATGTGTATATAGATGAGAGCTATGAGCATGCATGTGAATAAATATTTACAAGAATGCATGAATTATGTAAGCATGTGCATGAATGCATGTTTGTAGGTGATAAAACATGCATGCGTAAGATGTGTTTAGTGTGCACAAATAAATGTAAGCATGTAGGTATAAAAGAACGTGTCTACATAAGTTAGAGTGTACGCATGTGCATGAGTATAGAGTATGTATATGCATAAGTGAAGTATACATGTGTGTATTGTATATGAGAAAGTGAATGCATGCAGACATATGTATAGTGCATGTATATGTATGTGCATAGGTGTATATATATATATATATATATATATATATATATATATATATATATATATATATATATATATATATATATATATATATATATATATATATATATGTGTGTGTGTGTGTGTGTGTGTGTGTCTCTCTCTATCTATCTATATATATATATATATGTGTGTGTGTGTGTGTGTGTGTCTCTCTCTCTCTCTCTCTCTCTCTCTCTCTATATATATATATATATATATATATATATATATATATATATATAGAGAGAGAGAGAGAGAGAGAGAGAGAGATACTTTTCTATATATATATATATATATATATATATATATATATATATATATATATATATATATATATATATATAAGTATGTAAGAATAAAGATGCATGTAAAAAACACTTGATGCATATGAAATAATCAATGAAAAAACGAGTGTGTTTTTGTGATTCCTAATGTTAGCTAATAATAAATCAAATATTGAGTTAAGTATATACGACCTAGCTAGAGAAACCTTTGCACACCATGTAGTTAGCCTTTCTTGCTCTTCTCTTGTAGGTTGATGTTTGCTTTTGAATATTGACCTTTCCTCATGTCCAAAGACGTATCCATATAAGCTTCTTCCTTGGAAATATGCTTGCATCCTTAGGACCATGGTGGATAGTTTCTCCTGTCAAATTTGTAAATGAGTGATGGAAATCCATCTCCCATCTTGCTTGTTGTTGCTTTGATACCACCATTGGAGGAGATGGTGGATAGATTCCAAGAATAAAGTGGTGTTGCAAACTCCTACGTCACAACAGCCAAGAAGAAGTTATGGAGAGTGTAATAGACCCTTTGAACTTCCTAATGGTCACAAATATTCACCTATGTGCTTTGGAGCATGATCCTCTAATCAATGGATCCAAAATAGATGAGTATAAAGTTCAACCAAGAGCTTAGACTTACTTTTCTGGTCTTTGCACATGTTCGATAAAATGAATAGAGCTCTCAACCTGCTAGCAATTAGATAAATTCCTTTTTGGAGTATCTACTTAAGTTGGATAGCTACCAATCATGAGTTATTTCAATGAAAAAGATCAATTTCACACTGACAATGTTGCTTAGCAAGTTAAAAGACTATCCCGACATTTTTGGGATGCTTTAGTATGCAGACCAATGAATAGACTTGCAGATATATCTCAAGATTGAAAAAGGAAATGGTAATGAAACTTTGTAGCTATGAAATAGAGTGTGTGAAAAATCTATAGCACTTAAAATCACATCAAATGATTAACTAACCACTAAGAACAAGCTCTGAGAAACTCATTGTTCTAACATATTCATAAAAGAGTAGTGAAGTAGAGATATGATCAACGTGTATGTATTAAATCACGTAGAAGTACAAATACTTTGCAATGTGTAAATGAATAATGTGAGGGAGATAGAGCTATGCAGTGAGCTCTCAAATCACAAGAAATCCCTCTCCATTGATCTAAAAATCGGGCTCTCATCACACACATTTTTGGCCTAGTTCTATAGTTGAAACTGGAGCCAAGCGTTGAATTCAAATTCAAATTCTCACCATAAAATGATTCCTAGACTTTAGGATTTATTCTCTCGTCTATTATCCATCGAGAATCCTACATTTGATTGCTCTTGACTCCATGCGGGGTTAGTGCAATTATCATATGCACTTTTATAAAGATAAGAAAAATAATTGAATTTTACAAGGGAATACTCATATGTGACTACACATGCTAATTGTCCAAGTATGGAGGCCTATACTCATTTGCAGAAACAATAGGCACATAGCTTATTGCATATACTCACTTTTCTCATACCGATAGGTATACACCCACTCATTCCCATCAATGCATATGCACACACATGGGCATGTGTGTATTCATACCTATGCACATATATTCATAAGCACACAACATTGAATTCACATTTCCATAAAGGTTGTGTATATGTTGCATAATGCATCAACATACTCACTCATATATATTAGCATTTATGTAAAATCCATAGGGTATCTCACATATAAAGTTGTGGTCACTATAAGAGCTTGCCCCAAATGATATTTATTCTTATAGGATTTAGCATAGGTACATAACCATGCATACAATTTCATATGTACACTTAATTATGTATATACACACACACGCACACGCACACACACACACACACACACATATATATATATATATATATATATATATATATATATATATATATATATATATATATATATATATATATATATATATATATATGTATATATGTGTGTGTGTGTGTGTGCGTGTGTATATATATATATATATATATATGTATATATATATATATATATATATATATATATATATATATATATATATATATATATATATATATATATATATATATATATATGTATATATATACATATACATATTCTTACTCAAATTTTGGTTCTTTTAACCATTAACTTGAAGGGTGCAAGACAAGTGAAAATGAACATTAAATGAGGTGCAAAAAACAAAACCAAATTTCATTAGAGGTTCTTGCTCAATGCGTATCTCTGTCTTCTCTAGCCTACAAGTAGTCAAGAGAGGTTAATCAAGTTAGTAAATCATATCAAAGAGATTTTTAAGTGTTTAGAGATGAGCACTTTAACAAATAAGTTTTAGTTTTTTTGAATGTCGATGGGAGTACCAAAATTCTTCTGAAATTCTCCGTCATTAAACCTGCACATCATCCCAATGGGCCAACTTGTAGATCAAGTCAAGAAACATATAGAAGAATCAAATTGTCATGGATAGTGCTAATTACATTTAAAACTTAGAAATAAATCTAGGTGTATTTCAGGCAAGTGTATGAAAATTAGAACAAATTTAGAGAAATAAATAGATGCAAGCTTCACGTACATCTTATTATGTTCCTATTTTGCCAATCAGAAAAGGAATCATACATATAAATTGTTCGCTTCATAGATCTTTTGTTCATTTAACCACTTAAATTCTAGTAACGTTTCCTAGGCACTAGCATATACTAGGCCCTACTAACGCATATACTCTAGTGGAGGGCTAATAGCACTATAGTGTGAAGAAGTAGCTTAGTTTTGTTTTGTCATTCGGTGAATCAGTGGCATTTCTATGCTCTTTCCCATAGAGCAAGTCTTCACATCTTGTTCTGATCAGTGAAAGTCTTCATCCACTTGTGTTCATTGGATTGGATGAATCTCTTGTATTGATTTTGTTTAGTTCTGGATTGACATGTTAGCATAGAACATCAACCTTTGGAGCATTTCTTTTGCCTACATTGCAAGTTTCTATTTGAAATAAGGAGTGGTTTTGTCCATCACTATTGTCATTTGTCATTAATCTTCTTTCTGAGTGTCTACATTATTGTGCAACTATTGAGACCTGCCTACTTCCCTAAGGAGAACCTCCCTTGAGTAGGCAAAGTATTGGAAGTGCAAATCACCTTCTCGTGCTAAAAGTAGATACCCCAGTACCTCCTCTACACTATGGGCAACGGCCACACTCACATATGCAACAATTGTTTTTCAAAATTGGTACAGAAACTCATGATGGAATTATGTTTGGTTAATTCCATATGTTTTATAAAGTTGAAGTTGCTATTGTCAATTACATCTCTTATGAGTCCAAAATATGTTAACTATTTTATTTAGGTATCAAGTTTGGCATGATCAAATTTTCTTTTTCAATAGTCTGCTCTTCTTTCATTCTTTTTCCATTTTCTTTCTTCACCCTAGAGATGTTGATCAGGGGCATTCTCTCACCTAGCATCTCCTCTAGATGCATATGCATGTGTATGTGTGTATGTGTGCATGTGTGGATGTGTGTATGCATATGCATGTTTGTATGCATATGAATGTGTGTATGTGTATATAGGTGTATGTGTGCATGTGTGCATGTGTGTATGTGTGTATGCATATGCATGTGTGTATGCATATGCATGTTTGTATGCATATGAATGTGTGTATGTGTGTATGTTTGCATGTGTGTATGTGTGTATGCATATGAATGTGTGTATGTGTGTATGTGTGTATGTGTGCATGTGTGTATGCATATGCATGTTTGTATGCATATGAATGTGTGTATGTATGTACGTGTGTATGTGTGTATGTGTGTATGTGTGCATGTGTGCATGTGTGTATGTGTCTATGCATATGCATGTGTGTATGCATATGCATGTCTGTATTTATATGCATGTGTGCATGCATATGCATTGTGTGTATGCATATTCATTTGTGTATGCATGTGCATATGTGTATGCATATGCATTTGTGTGTATGCATATGCATTTGTGTATGCATATGCATTTGTGTATGCATATGCATTTGTGTGTATGCATATGCATTTGTGTATGCATATTTATTTGCGTGTATGCATATGTATTTGTGTGTATGCATATGCATTTCTGTGTATGCATATGCATTTCTAAGTATGCATATGCATGTGTGTATGCATATGCATTGTGTGTATGTGTGTATGTGTGCATGTGTGTATGTGTGCATGTGTATGTGTGTATGTGTGTATGTGTGCATGTGTGCATGTGTGTATGTGTGTATGCATATGCATGCATGTATGTGTGTATGTGTGTGCATGTGTGCATGTGTGTATGTGTGTATGTGTGCATGTGCGCATGTGTGTATATGTGTATGCATATGCATGTGTGTATGCATATGCATGTTTGTATGCATATGAATGTGTGTATGCATATGCATTGTGTATGTGTGTATGCATATGCATTGTGTATGTGTGTATGCATATGCATGTTTGTATGCATATGAATGTGTGTATGTGTGCATGTGTGCATGTGTGTATGTGTGTATGCATATGCAAGTGTGTATGTGTGTATGTGTGTGTGTGAGCATGTGTGTATGTGTGTATGTGTGTACGCGTGTATGTGTCCATGTGTGCATGTGTGTATGTGTATATGCATATGCATGTGTGTATGCATATGCATGTTTGTATGCATATGCATGTTTGTATGCATATGCATGTTTGTATGCATATGCATGTTTGTATGCATATGCATGTGTGTATGCATATGCATGTGCATGTGTATGCATATGCATGTGCATGTGTATGCATATG
>CM035428.1:135117772-135135272 GCA_020310875.1 Ceratopteris richardii | reverse complement strand
GATCTCAACTTGCATGCAAAAGTGACAGTAAAAGTGTGAGTGGTAAAAGTGAAAGTGGAGAAATCATTGTTGCCGCCAACCATTCATGAGGACTGCCTATTTTTGAGGAAATAATTCGAGATTGGTGGCATATTTGATCTACCCCTCCAATTTTGGGCAATCAATCGGCGCATGACCAGTGGACGTGAGGAATGGGCATGGCCCGCTTGGCCTATTGGAGCCTATAAAAGCAATGGACTTATGTTAATTTGATACACGTATACATACGTACATACACGGGTCCTCTGTTTGCACTCTGTAGCTACAAGCCTACTGTAGGAAGTCACTCTGTGGTACTTTGTGCTGAGGATACAGAGCGTGGGCTTCCCAGTGGAGAGCTAATAGCACTATAGTGTGAAGGAAGTGGCTTGGTTTTGTCATTCATTGTGAGTCTGTGGTATTTTTGGTGTTAGTGGTATTTTCGTGCTCTTCCCCTTGGAGCAAGTCTTCACACTTTGTACTGATCAGCACCAGTGTGCATCTAGTTGTATTCATTGTTTAGATTGGATGAATCTAATGTACTGATGTTGTTTAGTTCTAAAGTGGCATGTTAGCCTAGAGCATCAACTTTTGAGCATTATTTTGGCCTATATTGTATTCATCTCTGTGAACTAAGGAGTGGTTTCGTGCTTTACTATTGCCATTGTCACTGATCTTCTCTCTCAGTGTCTACATTTACTTTACAATTATTGTGATCTGCCTCCTCACAGAAATGTTAAAGGGTATACTTCCCTAAGGAGGACCTCCCTTGAGTAGGCGAAGTACTGGAAGTGCATATTTTTTGCTCTTGTTAAAAGTGGGTACCCCTCTACCTCCTCTACAATTTGGCATGCCCAGTGGGACACTTGCATTTCTGTGAGAGGCCTTAAGGATAGTAAATAGTCCTCTATTTAAGTATTTTTGCCATATTGCATTCGCAAGTAGGTACATGACACATACGCGAGCAGATAAGGAGCCTTTTCGTGTACGAAGGAGCCTTAACAAGTCAGCTATATCTTCGACTAGTGAACCTACCTCCCCTCTACCCTGCTTGAATTTATCTATTGATATGGGTGCAACACCACTGTCAAAGGAGAAGCATAGGAGAACATTAGACTTCTCCTTAGATACGTCAGAAGAAAGACCAGTGCAAATGGAGGATCTCTCTCATTTACTCTCCATACTCAATATCAAGTTCCCTACCCTCCAAGGACAAGCTTATGAGGATGCTGATGATCATGTGAGGAGGTTCATCTCCTTATGCCGTGGACGAGGTTTGCAGAATAGAGAGGATGCAATGCTCGTACTCACATTGGAAGGCCTTGGGGAAAAATGGTATAGCCAATATGCAGATGGCCATTTTGCTACATGGGAGGCTTTGAAGATGGCATTCTCACAGACATTTTGACCAAGTGACTCTTCCGAAAGAGCTCTAGATCAGCTAGAGAACTTAAGGCTGAGACCAGGTGAATCCTTTCATGAACTTCACACTAGGACAAAAGCACTTGTTGCACGTCTTCCACATGCTCTAGGTGATTTCTTGTTAAAAAATGGAGAGAAAAAGCTTTGCCGAGGTCATCTCAGCAAAAGTTACGTGAGTCTCTTAGATTGGATGCAACCCTCAATGATTTTGTTGCAGCAGCATCACCCATTGAAGAAGCTAGGCAACATTTTGAAGGGGATACACAACCAAATTATGCTGCAGAAGTAGACCCTATTGGGCAAGTGAGGAAGGAACTAGAAGCATTAAGAATGCAACAAAATCAACAAGAAGAGAAGGTCTTGCCACCACTGCGTCACACTAATGATGAAGTAGCCCAGCTTCACCGTGAGTTAGAAAATTTGCGGACCACTCAGGATATAAGAAGGCAAATTTGGTGCACAATATGTAACAACAATGGACATTCCAATGCTGATTGTCCTAACAAGCTAAGCTATCAATTTTGTGGAAAGGATGGCCATGAAGTTAAAGACTGTTTCTACCTCAAGGGTACACAACAACGAGGTAACTCTCAAGCTTTGGATTCATATTATGCTAGTACTTCAAATGCACCTAATAGAGAGGAGAATCGACCAACAAAGCCCATATATAATAGGCCTTTGATGTGCTATCGTTGTGGTGAGTATGGCCATATGCAAAATAGGTGTTCCCTTCCACAAGGTGCACCTCCTTGTCAGCATTGTCCAGAGGCTAAGGATCACTACACCAAAGATTGCCCAAGAAGCTGTCCTGCTCCAATTCACATGATTGCAGTCTCTCCACTAGAAGAAGGTATGAACACTAAATCTTATGCTGTTTCATCTTCTTCAATGCCCATGATGACTAGAGCCAGACAAGCGGCAGCAACCCATAGAGAGGAACAAGAAGGACTCCAGGATAAAGAGGAGGAAAAGAAGGTTGGGTGGAAGGATTAAGTAAATATTGAAGGAGCTTCTGAAAGGATGGCTACTTCACTAAAGGATCAAACAACAAATCTGCAAGGACACACATGAGGTAAACATTGAGCAGATCTTGAAAGGTATTCATCACAAGGTTAGTCTATATGAACTCATAAAGATGGATTAAAAAATAAGAAGTGAACTATTAAAGATTGTACACTCTGCTTACTTGAGCCAACCACCTAGCATAGATGGTTTCATGGTTGATTTTCCCCATGCACCCCTGGCAGACTACCAAAGCTCAAGGTTATTTGTTCTTATAAAGGATGAAGCTCTCAGAGGTGTAATTATAGATGGAGGCTCTGGAATCAATTTGATGCCAGACTTCAGAATGAGGAAACTGAATTTGAATCCCACCAAGGTGGCACCATTCACAGTTACACTAGCAGATCAAAATCGGGTTGCGCCTCTTGGCATTATTGAAAAGGAACTGATGATAGTATAGGGTGGTCACTTTGTTCTATATTTTGTTGTTACTACACTTCCACAGGAGACTTCTGATCCATTACTCCTAGGAACACCTTGGCTAAGGCAAGTAAAAGCTTTGCAAGATTGGGGAAAAAACAAACTGTGGATTTCAACAAGCACCAATAGCCAACTCGAAGTAAATTGAGGGGATGAAGAGAATCCTCAAGTAGTCCACTTGGCCTCTTGGTTATGGCATTATCCTCCTTTACTACAGAAGGTAACATCTTTAATTTTTGCTTACAAAAATATCTTCGCATGGTCCTACAAAGATCTAACAGGGATACCAGAGGAGCTTGGATTACACCGGATACTCTTAGTTGAGGGTGCCGTGCCTGCAAGAAATAGGCCGTATCGAGTCAATCCAAAGTATGCGGAGGCGGTAAAGTTGGAAATTACAAAACTAGAAGAAGTAGGTATAATTGTTCCACTACAACATTCCAGGTGGATTTCTTCTATGGTTATTGTACCCAAGAAAAATAGTGGAAAAATACGAGTCTGCGTTGATTTTTGTGCCTTGAATAAAGTGACTCTTCAAGATGGATTTCCTCAGCCCTTCAGAGAGCAAGTACTTGAGAAAGTAGCTAGTCACACTTTGTATAGCTTCTTGGATGGTTTTAGTGGCTACAATAAGATAGTGATGCATCCTAATGATATGGACAACATAGCCTTTGTTACTCGATGGGGCACTTATGTCTATACTCCCATGGCTTTTGGCTTGAAGAATGCACCAGCTTCATTTAATAGAATAATGTATCTGATATTGGGCAAGTGGGTAACAACCTTTCTCTGCATTTTCATGGATGACTTTTTAGTGTTTTCAGGCACAGATAGAAAAGCAGCAATTCAAGATTTCCATGATCATTTGGAAAATCTAAAGGAAATCTTTGAGCAATGTCTCAAAACAGGTTTGAAGTTAAATCCTGCTAAATGTCATTTTTTGGTCACCAAGGGCACTCTTCTTGGTCACATACATGGGATAACGGTTGACCTTGCAAAGGTTACTGCTATTCTTTCCATGCGTATTCCACAAAGCCCAAAGGAAGTCCAAAGCTTTTTGGGACATACAGGATACCATAGAATATTTATACAAATGTATTTAGAAATAGCTAAGCCCTTATCGAGGCTTACCAGTAAAAAGGTTCCTTTCTCATGGAGTGCTGAAGCTGAGATAGCACTTTGTGAACTAAAATTGAGGTTATGTACGGCCCCACTTTGAAGTGTTCCTAACTGGTCATTAGAGTTTCATGTGCATACAGATGCTAGTCTTCATGCTCTTGGTGCGGTTCTAGCTCAACCATCATCACACAAGGTTGATAGACCTATCTCCTATGCCAGCAGACTACTCACCAAGGCAGAAAGGAACTACAATACGAACGAAAGAGAAGGTTTGGCTATTGTATTTGCTCTTCAAAAGTTTCGGCATTACCTTCTTGGTGTACATTTTATAGTCATATCTGACCATCAGCCCTTGAAGTACTTGATAAAGAAGCCTAGAGTAGCTGGAAGGGTTTGGAGATGGTTACTCCTGTTTCAAGAATTTAACTTTGATATTCATATTAAGCGAAGAAGAGAGCACTACATGGCACATCAAGTATCCAAGACCGCAATGAACGAGAAGGCAACATGTATTAATGATGAATTGGTGGATAGTAATCTCTTCTTAGTAGCAACTCAGACTGATTGGTATGATGGAATTCTCCATTTTCTCACTACTGGAAAACTCCCAGAACAATTGACACCTATAGAAAAGAGAAGGTTGCTCCTTAAAAAGAGAGCGTACTCACTTATAAGTGGAATTTTATATAGATATTGTTAGGATGGTATCTTGAGAAAGTTTGTTTATCCAAAGGAGGTAACCCCTTTGCTTGAGGTAGAACACAGTGAAGGGCACCTAAAGGGGTTAAGAATTGGCTCACAAAATCATCCACAAGGGACTATGGTGGCCTCATATTTACAAGGATGCGATCAAGTTTGCTAAAGAATGTCACATTTTCCAGAGATGTGCTCCTATGCCAATGAGATTGAATTTCCAACCATTAGTCATATCTACAGGATGGCTCCCATTTGAACGATGGGGTCTTGATTTCATAGGACCATTTAGTCTATCTGGTCAACCTGGGGGTAAGAAGCATATTTTGATGGCCACATGTTATGCAACTAAATGGATAGAGGCTAAAGCTATTGTAGACTGCATGGTGTTAACAGTAGCTAAGTTTTTGTATAAACGTATTTTCTCAAGATTTGGTTGCCCACTGGAAATCACTAGTGATAGGGGAACACATTTTTTGAATCAATTGCTCCAATTTATATTTGAGAGGTACAAAGGTCTTCCATAAAAAATCTTCTGCCTATTATCCAAGGGCAAATGGCCAAGCAGAGAGATCCAATAAGATTTGTATTGGGTTGCTGCGCAAATTATCCTTTGATCATCAAAGTCTCTCTCTCTCTCTCTCTATTTGTCTCCCCGTCCCTCCCTCCCCTTGTCTCTCTCTCTCTCTCTCCCTCTCCCTCCCTCTTTGTCTCTATCTTTATCTCTATATCTCTCTCTTTCTCTCTCTCTCTCTCTCTCTCTCTCTCTCTCTCTCTCTCTCTTTTTCCCTCTCTCTCTCTCTCTCTCTCTCCTCAATCCTCCCTCCCCCCGAAGCCCACACTATGCCACCCTTCATCTCTCTCTCTCTCTCTCTCTCTCTCTCTCTCTCTCTCTCTCCCCTTCTTTCTCTCTTTGTATCTATCTTTCTCTTGCCCTCTCTCTAACTATGATCTATCATCCCTTCCTTTGCAGCCTATACACCTCCAACATCCATCTCTCTCTCTCTCATACACACACACTCTCTCTCTTTGTCTCTCTCTCTCTCTCAGGCTCTCTCTCTCTCTATCTCTATCTCTCTCTCTCTCTCTCTCTCTCTCTCTCTCTCTCTCTCTCTCTCTTTGCACCCCTTGTTGTCCCTCCCCCCATAGCCCACACTCCTTCGCCCTCCATCTCTCTCTCTCTCACTCTCTATCCTCTCTCTCTCTCTAGCTCTCTCTCTCTCATACTCTCTCTCAACAAAATTCCTTGCCCCCCACATGTGCACAAACAATAGCGCCATTTGCCATGCATTCCTCTCTGTCTCTCTATCTCTCTCTCTCTCTCTCTCGCTCTCTCTCTCTCTTTCTCTCTCTCTCTCTCTCTTTCTCTCTCTTTCATTTAGTATATGGTAAAGAGGCATTGGCACCCTTTGAATTCATTATCAGAAGAGAAAATGGATCCAGAACCATTGGAATTGAGCATTCCATTAGGACATTGATGACATTAAAAGAATACAAGGTCGGAGCTATGCAGAAAGTGCAGTTTATACACACACAACAAAAAATATTGCATGATAGGTATCTTAGGGCCAATGAAGTATTTGAATGTCCTTGGTTTTGGTGCATCAAATCCCACCAATTTCATCAAAATTGGCACCCAAATGGATAGGATGACACAGGGTGATAAAGGTATTACCACAAGCAGGAGTACATCTAGAGTAGATGCAAGGTGACAGGATGCCCTTGATCAGCATCTCTAGGGTGAAGAAAGAAAATGAGAAAAGGATGAAAGATGAGCATACTATTGACAAAGAAAAGGTGATCATGCCAAATATAGAGTACCTAGAAGAAAACTTGATGCCTAAATAGAATAGTTAACATATTTGGGACTCATAAGAGATGTAATTGACAATAGCAACTTCAACTTTATAAAACATATGGAATTAACCAAACATAATTCCATCATGAATTTTTGCGCTAATTTTGAAAACCAATTGTTGCGTATAAGAGTGTAGCGTTTCCCCATAGTTCTTCTTAAATTACAATGGTCTCTTTCAAGAAAATTGATTCAAAAAACAAGTAGTGTTGAAGCATTGCACTTGTACATTCGAGTTTCTTATTTCTAGTTCTATGAGTATCCTCTATTATAAAGAACTTCTATATGACAAAAACAACATTGAGCTTCAACTCTCAAAGACAAAAACTTCTATATTACGAAAACAACACTCAGCTTCAACTGTCAAATACACAGACGTTATGATTAGACGTTTACTTGCAACTTTACGTTTACTTGCACGTGGCAAATTTACGTTTACTTGGACGTGTCGAAATGGTGTCACTTATAATATAATAATGCATAATTAGCAAGAAAAATGATAAGTTATGTCTCGTATATAAATGCACTTCTTTTGTCACATGAATTTAATTTCATTAGATCATCATGTGTATGATGCTACTTTTTATTTGGAAAGTTTCTTAAAAGAACCCAAAATAATCTTCAATGTTTAAGGTAGAATATTATTTTTTTTTGTACGAAATCTAATGGTAACATTGGATAATATTGATATGACCTTTTTACTTTGACATGATTCAAGTATACCATATTTCCTGAATATACCTATCAATAACTTCCACCATCAATAACTTTTTATATTGAACTCGTTTGGAAGAGGAGTTTAGTTTACCTCGAATTATACTCCTCGAATTATTTTTCTGCAAGATCCATTACTCATTGCGTTACCCAATTATAAAACGTAATCAAGCCTTGTGCATTATGAAGAAACATGTCTTGCCATTGCTTGAAGGATTTAATAAAATTATTGGATTTTAAGATCTTTTGAAAAAGCTAAGATCATAGAAGAGAGTCTTAAGCATGCAATAATGTTTTGAAAGCTTTTTTCAAAGAATATATTAAGATATCTAAGAAAAACTTTTCTCTTTCAATAAAGCCTCAAGTATGTAATGTTTACATCTACTTTTTATATTTAGCAAGGTTCGATTCTTAAAACTTGCATTACAATTCTAATAATCTGAATATTATCTAGTAGTTGGATTGAATTAAAATCCTTAGTTGGGTGAAATCGCTTTTGGAACTTAAATAACTTTCTAGACCCTTAATGAAAAATGTGTATATCTCGTAAATCTACTTATCCACCTATTATCAATTGTCCATATGTTCTAATCTCGTTCTACTATGATATTATTCAATCCATCCTTCAAGCTACTAGATATTATTCAAACTATTCAATCTAATGAACATCTAAATAGATGTAAACATTACATATTGGATGGGACAATAGAACTTTATTGATATAGTAACCTCAGCAATGAGATTATTCTATCAGACTTTCGGCTTAATATTCTTTCTTAAGTTAATCTATGAATGAAAAGGGTCTAGATCGTCAAGAAGCTCCTAGCTATTTGAGCATAAGCTCTATTATTCTCATATCGCATCTTTCACATGTTTTTGCAAATAAAAGAAGAGAATTAGTGAATTTAAATGATATTCTTGTTGCGAACGCAGATCCTTTTAATAGTAGAGTTATACTCCATAATTAGAACAAAGAACGAGAATGTCTATTTAAAAAGGAACTACTTAAGAAAAATTTTCAAAATCAAAAGAAATGTTGTCCATTAAAGAGCGTCGATGTTGCACGTTAAAGTTTGAGGAAGAGTTTTTTTGAAGTCGACCTCCAAGCTTATACCTTGTCAAAACTACCCATGGAAGATCCCGATTGAGATAGATGGACCGTCAATTACATAAAGGTATTCCAATTGTTTGCAAAGAATATGAAATCGGAACCATTGAAGGAAGTTTCACTTATTTCATAATTCATTAGTATTAGATTCCTACAATAGACCTTTAACTTGTTCCCTAGAATTAAGAAGACTATTTTTTAAATATGACAAGGAATCCTTTGTTAGTCTCTTTTGATATCGGTATGTGTGGACAACCTAAGGACTAAAGAATATGTATCAGATTCCTTACAAAAAAAGAATATTCTGTCTTAAACATTGAAGATTAGTTTGGGATCAACCGATTTTCCAAATGACTAGTAACATCATACTTATTATGATCTAATAAAACTAAATTCATGTGACAATAGAACTACATTGATATATGAGACATAACCAGTACCTCCAGCTCTATAATAACTTTAGCAACGAAATTGATCTATTAGAGTTTCGGCTTATTATTGTTTGTCAAGTTAATATATGAATGAAAACGGTCTATATCTTCAAGAAGCTCCTAGCTATTTGAGAATAAGCTCTATTATTCTCATATCGCATTCATTCATATGCTCTTTGCAAATAAAAGACGAAAATTAGTGAGGTAAAATGATATTTTTGTTAGGAACGTAGATGCTTTTAATACTAGAGTTATAGTACATAATTACACTAGAGAAATGAGAATGTTTCATGAACTTTCCAAAGTCAAAAGATAAGTTGTCCATGAAAGAGCGTGGATGTTGCACGTTACAGTTTGAGGAACAGTTTGCGCGGATCTTGCAAATTAATAACTCAAGGTATAAAATCACTAAGTAACGTTAAAGAGCGTCGATGTTTCACGTTAAAGTCACGGATCTTGCAAAATAATAATTCGAGGTATAAAATCACTAAGTAAACTCTTATTCCGATGGAGTTCATCATCAAAATGTGTTTGTATAATAGAGAATGAGGGGTTGAGAAACCCATGTAATAACAAAATGACACTACAATTCTCTACGACATTGCAGTAAAACAACTCAATCTTGATATCTTGGTTCGCTCGTGATGGGAGTGGCACAAATGATCTCTCTTTTAGTCTATTTTCTATGGGGAGAAGATTCGTTAGATGATAGTGCAAATGCCCTCTCTCATTCTTTCCACCCTCCTCAATCCTCCACCACGCGCCCCTCTTCCAAGAGCAATCTACCACCCTCAACCCCGCCACCCTCATTCCCCCCATGCGTCTCCCTCCACATGCACTCTCGCGACCTCCCTCCTCTCCCCTCTCTCCCTCTCCCTCCTCTCCCATCTCTCCCTCACCCTCTCTCCCTCTCTCTCCTTCCGTGCCACCCTCAATCTCCCCCACCTATGGCCCTCCACCTAGACTCCACCATTCCCCCCACGTCTCTCTTCCCTCTCTCTCTCTCCATCCTCTCTCTCTCTCTCTCTCTCTCTCTCTCTCTCTCTCTCTCTCTCTCTCTCTCTCTCCCCCTCTCTCTTTCCCTCCTCCTCTATCGTCCATCCCTTGTTGCCCAGAAACCTATACCCTCTGTGCTCTCTCTCTCTCTCTCTCTCTCTCTCTCTCTCTCTCTCTCTCTCTCTCTCTCTCTCTCTCTCTCTCTCTCTCTCTCTCTCTCTCTCTTTCTCGCTCTCTCTCTCTCTCTCTGTGTGTCTCTCTGTCTCTCTCTCTCTTTGTCCTCCTCTCTCTCTGTCTCTTCGTCTCTCTCTTTTTCCCCTCTCTCCCTCTCTCTCTCTCTCTATTTGTTTCCCCCTCCCTCCCTCCCCTTGTCTCTCTCTCTCTCTCCCTCTCGCTCCCTCTTTCTCTCTATCTTTATCTCTGTATCTCTCTCTTTTTCTCTATCTCTCTATCTCTCTCTCTCTCTCTCTCTCTCTCTCTCTCTCTCTCTCTCTCTTTGTCCCCTCTCTCTCTCGTCGATCCTCCCTCCTCCCGAAGCCCACACTGTGCCACCCTTCATCTCTCTCTCTCTCTCCTTCTTTCTCTCTTTGTATCTATCTTTCTCTTGCCCTCTCTCTAACTATGATCTACCATCCCTTCCTTTGCAGCCTATACACCTCCAACATCCATCTCTCTCTTTCTCATGCACACACACACACTCTCTCTTTGTCTCTCTCTCTCTCTCTCTCTCAGGCTCTCTCTCTATCTCTCTCTCTCTCTCTCTCTCTCTCTCTCTCTCTCTCTCTTTCTCTCTCTCTCTCTCTCTCTCTCTCTCTCTCTCTCTCTCTCTCTCTCTCTCTCTTTCTCTCTCTCTCTCTCTCTCTCTCTCTCTCTCTCTCTCTCTCTCTCTCTCTCTCTCTCTCTCTCTCTCTCTCTCTCTCTCTTTCTTTTTGCACCCCTTGTTCTCCCTCCCCCCATAGCCCACACTCCTCTGCCCTCCATCTCTCTCTCTCTCTCTCAATCCTCTCTCTTGCTCTCTCTCTCTCTCTCTCTCTCTCTCTCCCCCTCTCTAGCTCTCTCTCTCTTATACTCTCTCTCAACAAAATTCCTTGCCCCCCACATGTGCAAAAACAATAGTGCAATTTGTCGTGCATTCCTCTCTGTCTCTCTATCTCTCTCTCGCTCTCTCTCTCTCTTTCTGTCTCTCTCTCTTTCTCTCTCTTTCATTTAGTATATGGTGAAGAGGCATTGGCACCCTTTGAATTCATTATTAGAAGACAAAATGGATCCAAAACCATTGGAATTGAGCCTTCGATTAGGACATTGATGACATTAAAAGAATACAAGGTAGGAGCTATGCAGAAAGTGCAGCTTATACAAAAACAAGAGAAAAGATTGCATGATAGGTATCTTAGGGCCAATGAAGTATATGAATGTCCTTGGTGTTGGTGCATCAAATCCCACCAATTTCAACAAAATGGGCACCCAAATGGATAGGATGACACAGGGTGATAAAGGTATTACCACAACTAGGAGTACATCTAGAGTAGATGCAAGGTGATAGGATGCCCTTGATCAACATCTCTAGGGTGAAGAAAGAAAATGAGAAAAGAATGAAAGATGAGCATACTATTGACAAAGAAAAGGTGATCATGCCAAATATAGAGTACCTAGAAGAAAACTTGATACCTCTCAAGGACAGAAACTTCTATATTACGAAAACAACACTCAGCTTCAACTGTCAAATACACAGACGTTATGATTAGACGTTTACTTGCAACTTTACGTTTACTTGCACGTGGAAAATTTACGTTTACTTGGACGTGTCGAAATGGTGTGACAATTCGAGTACAACATTCATAAGGAGACACTTATAATAATAAAAATGCATAATTAGCAAAAAAAATTGATCCATAGAAACACTAAATAGCAAGCGACATAAAGGAGACAAATATACAAATTACTCTAAAGAATAGATCAAAACACAACTACCTCCTTCCAACATCAATTCTAATCCTGCCCTTTAGGAAAGCACCTCTTTCCTCCTCCCTCCTTCTAATACTGAAAAAGATTATGGGGAAAATAAGCATTAATTGACGCTTGATGAATAATAATTCTTTGGCGAAAGATAGATAAAGAAGCGTGAGTGGAGAAGATCGTACGAGGATATCATGATTATTTGTCTCCATAATGTACAGCTGTACTTCTTTCCATAATGTACAGCTGTACTTTAATATTTAAACCAGGAAGCGTTCATGTAATTATGTACTATACTTCTACTAATTTGATTCCTTTATTTGCAAAAACATATGAATGAATGCGAGAATGAGAATTAAACATCTTATGCAGTTTTTATTAATAACGTACCTTGACACACAATATTAAGTTGAAAGTCTGATAGATGAACTATGTTGCTAAGGATACTATAGAGCTGGAGGTACTGGTTATGTCTCGTATATAAATGCACTTCTTTTGTCACATGAATTTAGTTTCATTAGATCATCATGTGTATGATGCTAATTTTTATTTGGAAAGTTTCTTGAAAGAACCCAAAATAATCTTCAATGTTTAAGGTAGAATATTATTTTTTTTGTACGAAATCTAATGGTAACATTGGATAATATTGATATGACCTTTTTACTTTGACATGATTCAAGTATACCATATTTCCTGAATATACCTATCAATAACTTCCACCAATTCACTTAGGTTAACATATTTTTATATTGAACTCGTTTGGAAGAGGAGTTTAGTTTACCTCGAATTATACTCCTCGAATTATTTTTCTGCAAGATCCATTACTCATTACGTTACCCAATTATAAAACGTAATGAAGCCTTGTGCATTATGAAGAAACATGTCTTTCCATTCCTTGAAGGATTTAATAAAAGTATTGGATTTTAAGATCTTTTGAAAAAGCTAAGATCATAGAAGAGAACGTCGATGTTTCACGTTAAAGTCACGGATCTTAAAGCTCTCTCTTCCCTCTCTCTCTCTCTCTCCATCCTCTCTCTCTCTCTCTCTCCCCCTCTCTCTTTCCGTCCTCCTCTATCGTCCATCCCTTGTTGCCCAGAAACCTATACCCTCTGTCCTCTCTCTCACTCTCTCTCTCTCTCTCTCTCGCTCTCTCTCTCTCTCTGTGTCTCTCTCTCTCTTTGTCCTCCTCTCTCTCTGTCTCTTTGTCTCTCTCTTTTTCTCCCCTGTCCCTCTCTCTCTCTCTATTTGTTTCCCCCTCCCTCCCTCCCCTTGTCTCTCTCTCTCTCCCTCTCGCTCCCTCTTTCTCTCTATCTTTATCTCTATATCTCTCTCTTTTTCTCTCTGTCTCTATCTCTCTCTCTCTCTCTTTCTCTGTCTCTCTCTCTCTCTTTGTCCCCTCTCTCTCTCGTCGATCCTCCCTCCTCCCGAAGCCCACACTGTGCCACCCTTCATCTCTCTCTCTCTCTTGTCTCCCCTTCTTTCTCTCTTTATATCTATCTTTCTCTTGCCCTCTCTCTATCTATGATCTACCATCCCTTCCTTTGCAACCTATACACCTCCAACATCCATCTCTCTCTCTCTCATGCACACACACACTCTCTCTCTTTATCTCTCTCTCTCTCAGGCTCTCTCTCTCTCTCTATCTCTAAATAGAAACACACACTCTATCTCTTTGTCTCTCTCTCTCTCTCTATCTCTTTCTCTCTCTCATGCACACACACACTCTCTCTCTTTGTCTCTCTCTCTCTCAGGCTTTCTCTCTCTCTATCTCTAAATAGAAACACACACTCTATCTCTTTCTCTCTCTCTCTATCTCTCTCTCTCTATCTCTCTCTCTCTCTCTCTCTCTCTTTGCACCCCTTGTTGTCCCTCCCCCCATAGCCCACACTCCTCTGCCCTCCACTCTCTCTCTCTCAATCCTCTCTCTTGCTCTCTCTCTCTCTCTCTCTCTCCCTCTCTAGCTCTCTCTCTCATACTCTCTCTCAACAAAATTCCTTGCCCCCCACATGTGCACAAACAATAGTGCAATTTGTCATGCATTCCTCTTTGTCTCTCTATCTCTCTCTCTAGCTCTCTCTCTCTCTTTCTCTCTCTCTCTCTTTCTCTCTCTTTCATTTAGTATATGGTAAAGAGGCATTGGCACCCTTTGAATTCATTATTAGAAGAGAAAATGGATCCAGAACCATTGGAATTGAGCCTTCGATTAGGAAATTGATGACATTAAAAGAATACAAGGTAGGAGCTATGCAGAAAGTGCATCTTATACACAAAAAACAGAAAAGATTGCATGATAGGTATCTTAGGGCCAATGAAGTATATGAATGTCCTTGGTGTTGGTGCATCAAATCCCACCAATTTCAACAAAATGGGCACCCAAATGGATAGGATGACACAGGTTGATAAAGGTATTACCACAAGCAGGAGTACATCTAGAGTAGATGCAAGCTGATAGGATGCCCTTGATCAACATCTCTAGGGTGAAGAAAGAAAATGAGAAAAGAATGAAAGATGAGCATACTATTGACAAAGAAAAGGTGATCATGCCAAATATAGAGTACCTAGAAGAAAACTTGATACCTAAATAAAATAGTTAACATATTTGGGACTCATAAGAGATGTAAGTGACAATAGCAATTTGAACTTTATAAAACATAGGAATTAACCAAACATAATTCCATCATGAATTTTTGCGCCAATATTGAAAACCAATTGTTGCGTATAAGAGTGTAGCGTTTCCCCATAGTTATTCTGAAATTACAATGGTCTCTTTCAAGAAAATTGATTAAAAAAAAAAGTAGTGTTGAAGCATTGCACTTGTACATTCGAGTTTCTTATTTCTAGTTCTATGAGTATCCTCTATTATAAAGAACTTCTATATGACAAAAACAACATTGAGCTTCACCTCTCAAAGACAAAAACTTCTATATTACGAAAACAACACTCAGCTTCAACCGTCAAATACACAGACGTTATGATTAGACGTTTACTTGCAACTTTACGTTTACTTGCACGTGGAAAATTTACGTTTACTTGGACGTGTCGAAATGGTATCACAATTCGAGTACAACATTCATAAGGAGACACTTATAATAATAAAATTGCATAATTAGCAAAAAGAATGATCCATAGAAACACTATATAGCAAGCGACATAAAGGAGACAAATATACAACTTACTCTAAAGATAGAACTACAACTACCTCCTTCCAACACCAATTCTAATCCTTCTAATACTGTATAAGATTATGGGGAAAATAAGCATTAATTGACGCTTGATGAATAATAATTCTTTGGAGAAGATCGTAGGAGGATAACATGATTATTTGTCCCCAAAGCATGTAGCTACTTCTTTCCATAATGTAAAGCTGTACTTTAATATTTAAACCCGGAGGCGTTCATGTAATTATGTACTATACTTCTACTAATTTGATTCTTTTATTTGCAAAAACATATGAATGAATGCGAGAATGAGAATTAAACATCTTATGCAGTTTTTATTAATAACGTACCTTGACACACAATATTAAGTTGAAAGTCTGATAGATGAACTATGTTGCTAAGGTTACTATAGAGCTGGAGGTACTGGTTATGTCTCGTATATAAATGCACTTCTTTTGTCACATGAATTTAATTTCATTAGATCATCATGTGTATGATGCTACTTTTTATTTTGAAAGTTTCTTAAAAGAACCCAAAATAATCTTCAATATTTAATGTAGAATATTGTTTTTTTTGTACGAAATCTAATGGTAACATTGGATAATATTGATATGACCTTTTTACTTTGACATGATTCAAGTATACCATATTTCCTGAATAGACCTATCAATAACGTCCACCAATTCACTCAGGTTAACATATTTTTATATTGAACTCGTTTGGAGCAGGAGTTTAGTTTACCTCGAATTATACTCCTCGAATTATTTTTCTGCAAGATCTATTACTCATTACGTTACCCAATTATAAAACGTAATCAAGCCTTGTGCATTATGAAGAAACATGTCTTTCCATTTCTTGAAGGATTTAATAAAATTATTGGATTTTAATATCTTTTGAAAAAGCTAAGATCATAGAAGGGATTCTTAAGCATGCAATGATGTTTCGAAAGCTTTTTTCAAAGAATATATTAAGATATCTAAGAAAAACTTTTCTGTTTCAATGAAGCCTCCAGTATGTAATGTTTACATCTATTTTTTATATTCAGCAAGGTTCGATTCTTAAAACTTGCTTTACAATTCTAATAATCTGAATACTATCTAGTAGTTGGATTGAATTAAAATCCTTAGTTGGGTGAAATCGCTTTTGAACCTTACATAACTTTCTAGACCCTTAATGTAAAATATGTATATCTCGAAATCTACTTATCCACCTATTATCAATTGTCCATATGTTCTAATCTCGTTCTACTATGATATTATTAAATCCATCCTTCAAGCTACTAGACATTATTCAAACTATTCAATCTAATGGAAGGTTTAAGAAGTGAAGCTTTTTGAATATCTAAAGTAGATGTCAGCAATGAGATTAATCTATCAGACTTTCGGCTTAATATTCTTTCTTAAGTTAATCTATGAATGAAAACGGTCTTGATCGTCAAAAAGCTCCTAGCTATTTGAGCATAAGCTCTATTATTCTCATATCGCATCTTTCACATGTTTTTGCAAATAAAAGAAGAGAATTAGTAAATTTAAATGATATTCTTGTTGCAAACGCAGATCCTTTTAATAGTAGAGTTATACTCCATAATTAGAACAAAAAACGAGAATGTCTATTTAAAAAGGAACTACTTAAGAAAAATTTTCAAAATCAAAAGAATGTTGTCAATTAAAGAGCGTCGATGTCAAAACTACCCATGGAAGATCCCGATTGAGATAGATGGACCGTCAATTACATAAAGGTATTCCAATTGTTTGCAAAGAATATGAAATCGGAACCATTGAAGGAAGTTTCACTTATTTTATAATTCATTAGTATTAGATTCCTACAATAGACCTTTAACTTGTTCCCTAGAATTAAGAAGACTATTTTTTAAAAATGACAAGGAATCCTTTTTTAGTGTCTTTTGATATCGCTATGTGTGGACAACCTAAGGTCTAAAGAATATGTATCAGATTCCTTACAAAAAAAGAATATTCTGTCTTAAACATTGAAGATTAGTTTGGGATCAACCGATTTTCCAAATGACTAGTAAGATCATACTTATTTTCATCTAATAAAACTAAATTTATGTGACAATAGAACTACATTGATATATGTGACATAACCAGTACCTCCAGCTCTATAATAGCTTTAGCAACGAAATTGATCTATTAGAGGTTGGGCTTATTATTGTTTGTCAAGTTAATATATTAATGAAAACGGTCTATATCTTCAAGAAGCTCCTAGCTATTTGAGAATAAGCTCTATTATTCTCATATCGCATTCATTCATATGTTCTTTGCAAATAAAAGACGAAAATTAGTGAGGTAAAATGATATTTTTGTTAGAAATGCAGATGCTTTTAATACTAGAGTTATAGTACATAATTACACTAGAGAAATGAGAATGTCTCTTCCAAAAAGGACTAGTTTCATGAACTTTCCAAAGTCAAAAGATAAGTTGCCCATGAAAGAGCGTGGATGTTGCACGTTAAAGTTTGAGGAACAGTTTGCACGTTAAAGAGCGTGGATGTTTCACGTTTAAGTCACGGATCTTGCAAATTAATAAC
>CM035428.1:135087772-135112772 GCA_020310875.1 Ceratopteris richardii | reverse complement strand
TTTAATATTTAAACCCGGAGGCGTTCCTGTAATTATGTACTATACTTCTACTAATTTGATTCTTTTAGTTGCAAAAACATATCAATGACTGTGAGAATGAGAATTAAACATCTTATGCAGTTTTTATTAATAACGTACCTTGACACACAATATTAAGTTGAAAGTCTGACAGATGAATTATGTTGCTAAGGTTACTATAGAGCTAGAGGTACTGGTCATGTCTCGTATATAAATGCAGTTCTTTTCTCACATGAATTTAATTTCATTAGATCATCATGTGTATGATGCTACTTTTTATTTGGAAAGTTTCTTAAAAGAACCCAAAAAAATCTTCAATGTTTAAGATAGAATATTGTTTTTTTGTACGAGATCTAATGGTAACATTAGATAATATTGATATGACCTTTTTACTTTGACATGATTCAAGTATACCATATTTCCTGAATATACCTATCAATAACTTCCACCAATTCACTTAGGTTAACATATTTTTATATTGAACTCGTTTGGAAGAGGAGTTTAGTTTACCTCGAATTATACTCCTCGAATTATTTTTCTGCAAGATCCATTACTCATTACGTTACCCAATTATAAAACGTAATCAAGCCTTGTGCATTATGAAGAAACATGTCTTTCCATTCCTTGAAGGATTTAATAAAATTATTGGATTTTAAGATCTTTTGAAAAAGCTAAGATCATAGAAGAGAACGTCGATGTTTCACGTTAAAGTCACGGATCTTAAAGCTCTCTCTTCCCTCTCTCTCTCTCTCCATCCTCTCTCTCTCTCTCTCTCTCTCTCTCTCTCTCTCTCTCTCTCTCTCTCTCTCTCTCTCCCCCTCTCTCTTTCCCTCCTCCTCTATCGTCCATCCCTTGTTGCCCAGAAACCTATACCCTCTGTCCTCTCTCTCACTCTCTCTCTCTCTCTCTCTCTCTCTCTCTCTCTCTCTCTCTCTCTCTCTCTCTCTCTCTTTCTCGCTCTCTCTCTCTCTGTGTCTCTCTCTCTCTCTCTTTGTCCTCCTCTCTCTCTGTCTCTTTGTCTCTCTCTTTTTCTCCCCTGTCCCTCTCTCTCTCTCTATTTGTTTCCCCCTCCCTCCCTCCCCTTGTCTCTCTCTCTCCCTCTCGCTCCCTCTTTCTCTCTATCTTTATCTCTATATCTCTCTCTTTTTCTCTCTGTCTCTATCTCTCTCCCCCGTTCTCTCTCTCTCTCTCTCTCTCTCTCTCTCTCTCTCTCTCTCTTTGTCCCCTCTCTCTCTCGTCCATCCTTCCTCCTCCCGAAGCCCACACTGTGCCACCCTTCATCTCTCTCTCTCTCTCTCTCTCCCCTTCTTTCTCTCTTTGTATCTATCTTTCTCTTGCCCTCTCTCTAACTATGATCTACCATCCCTTCCTTTGTAGCCTATACACCTCCAACATCCATCTCTCTCTCTCTCATGCACACACACACTCTCTCTCTTTGTCTCTCTCTCTCTCTCTCTCTCTATCTCTAAATAGAAACACACACTCTATCTCTTTGTCTCTCTCTCTCTCTATCTCTTTCTCTCTCTCATGCACACACACACTCTCTCTCTTTGTCTCTCTCTCTCTCAGGCTCTCTCTCTCTATCTCTAAATAGAAACACACACTCTATCTCTTTCTCTCTCTCTCTCTCTCTCTCTCTCTCTCTCTCTCTCTATCTCTCTCTCTCTCTCTCTCTCTCTTTGCACCCCTTGTTGTCCCTCCCCCCATAGCCCACACTCCTCTGCCCTCCATCTCTCTCTCTCTCTCAATCCTCTCTCTTGCTCTCTCTCTCTCTCTCTCTCCCTCTCTAGCTCTCTCTCTCATACTCTCTCTCAACAAAATTCCTTGCCCCCCACATGTGCACAAACAATAGTGCACTTTGTCGTGCATTCCTCTTTGTCTCTCTATCTCTCTCTCTAGCTCTCTCTCTCTCTTTCTCTCTCTCTCTCTCTCTTTCTCTCTCTTTCATTTAGTATATGGTAAAGAGGCATTGACACCCTTTGAATTCATTATTAGAAGAGAAAATGGATCCAGAACCATTGGAATTGAGCCTTCGATTAGGACATTGATGACATTAAGAGAATACAAGGTAGGAGCTATGCAGAAAGTGCAGCTTATACACAAACAACAGAAAAGATTGCATGATAGGTATCTTAGGGCCAATGAAGTATATGAATGTCCTTGGTGTTGGTGCATCAAATCCCACCAATTTCAACAAAATGGGCACCCAAATGGATAGGATGACACAGGGTGATAAAGGTATTACCACAAGCAGGAGTACATCTAGAGTAGATGCAAGCTGATAGGATGCCCTTGATCAACATCTCTAGGGTGAAGAAAGAAAATGAGAAAAGAATGAAAGATGAGCATACTATTGACAAAGAAAAGGTGATCATGCCAAATATAGAGTACCTAGAAGAAAACTTGATACCTAAATAAAATAGTTAACATATTTGGGACTCATAAGAGATGTAAGTGACAATAGCAATTTGAACTTTATAAAACATAGGAATTAACCAAACATAATTCCATCATGAATTTTTGCGCCAATTTTGAAAACCAATTGTTGCGTATAAGAGTGTAGCGTTTCCCCATAGTTATTCTTAAATTACAATGGTCTCTTTCAAGAAAATTGATTTAAAAAAAAAGTAGTGTTGAAGCATTGCACTTGTACATTCGAGTTTCTTATTTCTAGTTCTATGAGTATCCTCTATTATAAAGAACTTCTATATGACAAAAACAACACTGAGCTTCACCTCTCAAAGACAAAAACTTCTATATTACGAAAACAACACTCAGCTTCAACTGTCAAATACACAGACGTTATGATTAGACGTTTACTTGCACGTGGAAAATTTACGTTTACTTGGACGTGTCGAAATGGTATCACAATTCGAGTACAACATTCATAAGGAGACACTTATAATAATAAAATTGCATAATTAGCAAAAAAAAATGATCCATAGAAACACTATATAGCAAGCGACATAAAGGAGACAAATATACAAATTACTCTAAAGATAGAACTACAACTACCTCCTTCCAACACCAATTCTAATCATTAATTGACGCTTGATGAATAATAATTCTTTGGAGAAGATCGTAGGAGGATAACATGATTATTTGTCCCCAAAGCATGTAGCTACTTCTTTCCATAATGTAAAGCTGTACTTTAATATTTAAACCCGGAGGCGTTCATGTAATTATGTACTATACTTCTACTAATTCGATTCTTTTATTTGCAAAAACATATGAATGAATGCGAGAATGAGAATTAAACATCTTATGCAGTTTTTATTAATAACGTACCTTGACACACAATATTAAGTTGAAAGTCTGATAGATGAACTATGTTGCTAAGGTTACTATAGAGCTGGAGGTACTGGTTATGTCTCGTATATAAATGCACTTCTTTTGTCACATGAATTTAATTTCATTAGATCATCATGTGTATGATGCTACTTTTTATTTTGAAAGTTTCTTAAAAGAACCCAAAATAATCTTCAATATTTAATGTAGAATATTGTTTTTTTTGTACGAGATCTAATGGTAACATTAGATAATATTGATATGACCTTTTTACTTTGACATGATTCAAGTATACCATATTTCCTGAATATACCTATCAATAACTTCCACCAATTCACTTAGGTTAACATATTTTTATATTGAACTCGTTTGGAACAGGAGTTTAGTTTACCTCGAATTATACTCCTCGAATTATTTTTCTGCAAGATCCATTACTCATTACGTTACCCAATTATAAAACGTAATCAAGCCTTGTGCATTATGAAGAAACATGTCTTTCCATTCCTTGAAGGATTTAATAAAATTATTGGATTTTAAGATCTTTTGGAAAAGCTAAGATCATAGAAGAGAGTCCTAAGCATGCAATAATGTTTCGAAAGCTTTTTTCAAAGATATCTAAGAAAGACTTTTCTCTTTCAATAAAGCCTCCAGTATGTAATGCTTACATCTACTTTTTATATTTATCAAGGTTCGATTCTTAACACTTGCATTACAATTCTAATAATCGGAATATTATCTAGTAGTTGGATTGAATTAAAATCCTTAGCTGGGTGAAATCGCTTTTGAAACTTAAATAACTTTCTAGACCCTTAATGAAAAATGTGTATATCTCGTAAATCTACTTATCCACCTATTATCAATTGTCCATATGTTCTAATCTCGTTGTGCTATCTTCTCACATAAAACCATCACTAAATCAATTTTAAGCCACATGATTACGCTTTTGCCCTCATTCTCACAGCAAACATTTCCTTTAAATATCATAGGTAATCACGTGTGATTAAAACTGTAGTTAGAGTCCTTCCCAATGCATATTAAAAGCAGAAGAGCTTAACACAACAATGTGTATTGCTGAATGAATTTTAAAACTTAAGTAGCGCTTTCTGGTTACAAGCATACATACAAGCTATGAGAAAAAGCTTCTAATAAGGGAAAAATCTCGCTTTAGTCGTTAGGGTGTCCACACATATCGATATCAAAATAGACTAACAAAGGGTTCCTTGGCACATTGTAGGAATCTAATACTAATGAATTCTAAACTAAGCAAGGCTCTTATTCAATGATACCAATTTCGTATTCTTTGCGAATAATTTGAATACATTTATGTACTTGAGCGTCCATTTATATCAATCAGGATCTTCCATTGGTAGTTTTGATAAGGTAGACTCCAAAAAATCTATTCCTAAAACTTGAACGTGCAACATCACGCTCTTTCATGGACATCTTTTCTTAATTTTCATTTTGAAACGTTCATTGAAATAGTTCTTTTTTGAAGAGACATTCTCATTTCTCTATTGTAATTATGTACGTTTTCATTCATAAATTAACTTGAAAGACAATATTAAACCGAAACTCTGATAGATTAATTTCTCTATTTTTTTTTGCAAGATCTATTACTCATTAGCTCAACCAATGACAAAAAATTAATAAAGCCTTGCACATTATGAAGAACCATGGCTTTTAATTCCTTTAACATATCATTAGAATATTTCATTTAAAGACCTCTTGAAAATTTAAGTACATAGAAGAGACTCTTAAGCATGCAATACTCTTTTGAAAGCTATTTTCCAAGAATATATTACGATAACTCAAGAAGAGTTTTATCTTTCCAATAAAGCTTCGAATATGTAATGTTTACATCCACTTTGGATATTAAACAAGCTTCAATTTTCAAACCCTCCATTAGATATCTTAAAGTTTGAATATTATCTAGTTGCTTGAAAGTTGGATTGACTTAAAGTCCTTAATTTGTTGAAATACCATTCGAAACTTACATAACTTTGTACACCCTTAAGGCTACTATAGAGCTGGAGATACTGGTTATGTCTCATATATCAACGCAGCTCTATTGTCACATGAATTTAGTTTTATTAGATCATGATAAGTATGATGTTACTATTCAATTGCAAAATCGATTGATCCCAAAATAATATTCAATGTTTAAAACATAATATTCTCTTTTGTAAGGAATCTGATGGTTACATATTATTTTGTCCTTAGGTTGTCCACAAATATCAATATTAAAATATACTAACAAAGGGTTCCTTGGCATATTTAAAAAAGAAATTCTAGTGAATAAGTTAAAGGTCTATTGTAGGAGTTATAAAATAAGCGAGACTTCCTTCAATGGTTCCGATTTCATTTTCCTGGCGAATAATTGGAATACCTTTATGTAATTGATGGTCCATCTATCTCAATCGGGATCCTCCATGGGTAGTTTTGACAAGGTATAAGCTTAGAGGCCGACTCCAAAAAAACTCTTCCTCAAACTTTAACGTGCAACATCCACGCTCTTTAATGGACGAATTTTCTTTTGTGGTGGGTAGTTCAGATTGTTTCATAGTTCAAATAAGTGAGAAAAAATACCATTTTGTATAGGAATAAAAAGGAGGCAAAAAAGAGGTCAAAAATCAAAATTTGCACTTGAACAGTAAAGAAAGACGTATATCAAATCATTTAGGAAACTAGAAGCAAAAGTCAAAACAGGTCCTCATGTTGCCTAAGTTGGAAACATGTTTTTGGATAGGCATCATGAAGCCCAAGCAAGGAACCTCTAACTGGGTGGCCGAAGTGAGTTTCATGAGGCCCAAGTTGGGCACCTTCCTTAGGGTGGCCCAAGTGGGCAAGAATTCTTTGGTAGCCAAGGTTTTGAATTAAGGCACCTAAACTTTGGTGGTGAAAAGGAAATTTTTGGGTGACTAATTTTTATGCAGGACCAACTTTGGTGACTAACATCTTCAAAATATGACGAAATGAGGCACCTAATGTTTTGGTATAATCCAGACATAGCTTTTTTATGTAGATCACGTTTATTTCAAGCATAGTGAAATCTTGATGCTCCAATCGCTCCACCTCAAGCTAAAGTATGCTTGAGTTTTCATCCTCTAATGGGTTGAATACCTGCCATTAATTTTAATCTCCAAAGCTTTATTCCATGAAGTGCCTTCGTCATCATATTTGCTACTTTATTTTTCAATTGGAACAAAATAAATGTCAAACTCCCTTCCCATGAGTTTCTCCATCATGAAGTGGTAATGAACCTCTATGTGCTTGGTTATTGCACAGAGAATATGGTTTGCTACTCTCCAAATATGTGAGCTTTGGAACTCATAAGTCCCAAATTTGTGTACAATGCTTTTAACCATATTGCCTCTTGAGTTGCTATGGTCAAGCCTCTATACTCAACTTCATTTGAGGATAAAGCAACTATAGGTTGCTTCTTGGAGTTTCATGACACTAGCTTTGAACCTTCAACTACTTCATTAAGTGTCCCTTTGCGGTACATGAGTACTCTCTTTGTAGCATCCATGTGTGAACTTCTAGGTGAGTGCATAAATTGACTAAGCATTCCCACACTATATGATATTTATGGCCTTATGTGAGTAGCATATACCATGCTACAAACTAGGCTCTGATACTCTTAAGGATCATCAATATGCTTGTCTTCATAAACTCTTAGTTTATGGTTCAATTCCAAAGGTGTACCATGAAGCTTTGTGTTATCCATTTTGAGCTTTTGATGTAGGACTTCAATGTATCTTCTTTGAGTTAAATAGGTCCCTTCATCTATACAAATGAATTACATACCTAGGAGATATGTGAGCTCTCCTAAGTCACTGATTTTGAACTCCTCTTGCATGTGTCTCTCAATCCTTTGAATGTAATTTAGATCATCACAAGTCACAATAATATCATCTACATATAATCATTGATAGATAACCTCATTGTGATCTCTTTTGATGAATGGAGAAGCATCTCAGTTGCTAGGTTTGAACACTTGATCTGGAAGATATGTAACCAACTCCTTATTTGAAGTTCTACGAGCTTGTTTCAATTGACTTCTGAAGTGTGCAAACATAAGATGTATGATTAGGGTTTTCAAAACATGGTGTTTGTGACATGTATACCTTAGAGAGAGAAAGAGAGGGAGGGAGGGAAAGAGAGAGAGAGACGGGGAGCGAGAGAGATAGAGAGAGAGAGAGAAAGAGAGAAAGAGAGATGGAGGGTGCAAGAGTGTCGACAATAGGGGAGGCATAGTAGAGGGTATAGAGAGAGAGATGGATGGTGCAAGAGTGTGGGCTACAGGGAGAGGGATGATAGAGGATAGAGAGAGAAAAAGAGAGAGAGAGAGAGAAGGAGAGAGAGGGAGGGAGAGAGATTGTTTGTGGCATAGTATGGGCTTCAAGGGGAGGGATGATAGAGGGTAGAAAGAGAGAGAGATATATAGAGATAGAGAAGGAGAGAGAGAGAGAGAGAGAGAGAGAGAGATGGAGGTTGCAGTGTGGGTTGGGGGAAGGGAGGACCGAGGGAGAGAGAGAGTGAGAGAGAGAGAGAGAGAGAGAGAGAGAGAGAGAGAGAGAGAGAGAGAGAGAGAGAGAGAGAGAGAGAGAGAGAGAGAGAGCTAGAGAGAGAGAAATGGAGGGTGGAGAAGTGTGGGTTGGGGGGACGGTAGAGGGTAGGGAGAGAGGTAGAGAGAGAGAGACAAAGAGAGAGAGAGATAGACAGAGATCACTTTTGCATGCAAGCTGAGATCCTCATTTTGTGCCGCTAGTGATATCTGAATGACCCTGATAAACACATCCTTTACATAAGTTTTGTAGTAGCTTGTGACCCTTACATATTGAGTAGGAGAGATGGTGGGTGGTGAGGGAGGTGTGGGTGGAGGTTGTGGGGGTTGGTTGTGCAGGTTGCGGCGGGTTTGGGAGGTGTAGGTGGAGTGGTGGGAGAAATCATTGTTGGTTAGAAATTGATCCCAGATTTCAAAAATTATTATTGCACCATTGGAAATTACTAGTCAAGAGCTTTCCAATGATATACAACACTGCAGTGTTTGATTGAAAAATAATCCTCCAAATATCCATCCAAAACTGCATGAGAACTTTGTGGGAGGTCGCGGGAAATTGTGGGAGATTGTGGTTTGTGGTGATGGTAGGGGCCGCGGGGGTGGTGGGGGAAAAGAGGAGGGGAGGGTGGGGTTGGAGGGGGTTGTGGTGATGGTGGGGGCCGCGGGGGTGGTGGGGGAAAAGAGGAGGGGAGGGTGTGATTGGAGGGGATTGTGTGGTGATGGTGGGGGAAGCGGGGGTGGTGGGGGAAAAGAGGAGGGGACCATGGGGTTGGAGGGGGTTGTGGTGATGGTGGGGGCCGCGGGGGTGGTGGGGGGAAAGAGGAGGGGACGGTGGGGTTGGAGGGGGTTGTGGTGATGGTGTGGGCCGCGGGGGTGGTGGGCGAAAAGAGGATGGGATGGTGGGGTTGGAGGGGGTTGTGGTGATGGTGGGGGCCGTAGGTGTGGTGGGGGAAAAGAGGAAGGGACGCTGGGGTTGGAGGGGGTTGTGGTGATGGTGGGGGCCACGGGGGTGGTGGTGGAAAAGAGGAGGGGACGCTAGGGTTGGAGGGGGTTGTGGTGATGGTGGGGGTCACACGGGTGGTGGGGGATAAGAGGAGGGGATGGTGGGGTCGGAGGGGGTTATGGTGATGGTGGGGGCCGCGGGGGTGGTGGGAGAAAAGGGAAGGGGACGGTGGGGTTGGATGGGGTTGTGGTGATGGTGGGGGCCACGGGGGCGGTGGGGGAAAGGAGGAGGGGACGGTGGGGTTGGAGGGGGTTGTTGTGATGGTGGGGGCCGTGGGGGTGGTGGGGGAAAAGAGGAGGGGACAGTGTGGTTGGAGGGGGTTGTGGTGATGGTGGGGGCCACGGTGGTGGTGGGGGGAAAGAGGAGGGGAAGGTGGGGTTGGAGGGGGTTGTGGTGATGGTGGGGGCCATGGGGGTGGTGGGGGAAAAGAGGAGGGGATGGTGGGGTTGGAGGGGGTTGTGGTGATGGTGGGGTCCGCCGGGATGGTGGGGGAAAAGAGGAGTGGAGGGTGGGGTTGTGGTGATGGTGGGAGCCGCGGGGGTGGTGGGGGAAAAGAGGAGGGGAGGATGGGGTTGTAGGGGGTTGTGGTGATGGTGGGGGCCTCGGGCGTGGTGGGGGAAAAGAGGAGGGGATAGTGGGGTTGGAGGGGGCTGTGGTGATGGTGGGGGCCGCGGGGGTGGTGGGGGGAAAGAGGAGGGGAAGGTGGGGTTGGAGGGGGTTGTGGTGATGTTGGGGGCCATAGGGGTGGTGGGGGAAAAGAGGAGGGGATGGTGGGGTTGGAGGGGGTTGTGGTGATGGTGGGGGCCACCGGGATGGTGGGGGAAAAGAGGAGGGGAGGGTGGGGTTGTGGTTATGGTGGGAGCCGCGAGGGTGGTGGGGGAAAAGAGGAGGGGAGGGTGGGGTTGTAGGGGGTTGTGGTGATGGTGGGGGCCTCACGGGTGGTGGGGGAAAAGAGGAGGGGAGGGTGGGGTTGGAGGGGTTTGTGGGGGAGAGAGAGAGAGAGAAAGAGAGAGAGAGAGAGAGAGAGAGAGAGAGAGAGAGAGAGAGAGAGAGAGAGAGAGAGGGAAATGCCGCGATATAGAACCCCTCATCAAGTCTTTGCACCGTCCCGGTGCAATTCCCGAAGCTGAAAACATGATAGTGAATGAAGTTCTTTCTCCTTGACTTAATTCAGGTACTTCTTCACCCAGGAGATATTGACCAGTTTTTTTTCTCCCCTTATTTTTTTAATAAACTGCAATCACTGAATGACATATGGTAGGTACGGTGAATGAAATGCTTCCCTTAATTCAAGTACTTCTTCAACCTGGAGATATTGACCAGGGTATCCTCTTACCCTGCAAATCCTCTAGATGTACTACTCCATGAGGTAATAGCTTTACTACCCTGTAAGGTCCTATCCATTTGGGCGCGAGTTTTGTTGAAATTGCTGGGATCGGATGCACTAAAACCATGGATCCTTCCTGTACCTCATTGGACCTCAGATACCTGTCATGCACTCTCTTGCGCTCTTCTTGTGTTACCCAAAGTTTTTGCATTGCTCCTTATCTGTATTCTTCTAATGCCACCAATCTCTCAATGGGAGGTTCAATTCCAATGGTTTGGGCTCCCATTTCCTTTTTGATAATGAATTCAAATGTTGCCAGTGCCTCTTTTCCATATACTGAGCAAAATGGACTCTCACCAGTGGTCCCCCTTCTTGTTGTTCGAAAAGCCCAAATTGCACCGATCAATGCTTGTGGCCAATAGATCAAAACACATATGATCCTATTTGCGTATTGCTACAACTACCTCCTTCCAACACCAACTCTAATCCTACCCTTTAGGAAAGCACTTCTTCCCGGGACTCCCTTGACGTCTTGGAGGAGATAAGAACAAAGATCTGCTAAGATAGAGCACAAATGTTAGAAACTACAATTATCAAGACATAAACTGTATGAAAATTTTCTCTTCACTCCCTTTTTTTTTATCCTCCATTTTTTTTGCATGAAGTAGACATCAGCTTTACATAGCCTAATGTGTGGCTACATATTCTGGAAAGGTGAATATATAACTCTCTTTAATGAGTAGATGGGAGTGGAGATCACTAGTATATGGCCTAGGGGAGCAATGGTGGATAGGTGTACATGATCAACCAAGTTGGCATTGTGAGGCGTTGCTAGTCAAGCATGTGTTTCGCTATGGAAATACCAAGCACAAAGTGGTGAATAAGTCGTTAACGAATCATTCGACGTATCAAAGTGAATAAAAGAACTTGTGCATTATGTTCAATCCTCTCTCTCTCTGATTGCGTTCAATTTTAACAAATACATACATTATTGCAAATATTTCTTAGCCTATTAGCGTGAGTAATGCGTGGACCTCGATCATCCTTGCGAAGTCGGGAGGTCCATCAACTCAGTGCTATCAAGAAAGGGAGGTAACAAGGGAGGTAAGTGGACTCCTGAAGTAGTTGAACTCCGTTCTCGATCACATATGAGTAGTAGAACCAACCGCAAACAAGCGAGAAAGAACCAAGATTACAAATTTTATATATTTTGGTACATATTTCAAAAGATTGACACACACACACACACACACACACACACACACATATATATATATATATATATATATATATATATATATATATATATATATATATATATATATATATATATATATATATATATATATATATATATATATATATATATATATGATCTTCACAAACCCTAGAATCTTTTATTTGCTGTAAAAGTCCAACCTTTCTAACAACTACTTTTGAATGACTATCAGTAGAGGAGAAATGCAATTTAATTGAAGCAACTTAATTATCAAATTTATCTTGAATGTACAACAATAAATAAGAACTTTCTTTTATCTGTATCATAGAGAATTCAAACAACCACTCATACAGATTATGTCCAAGCTTTGTTTCGGAAAACAAAAAGGATATTCATACTGAATAAGATTACATGGAAAATAAGTATTAATTGAGGCTATTTAAATAATAAGTCTTTGGAAAATTCTGCTATGCAATTTATTGAACCCTTAAGGGCGAAAGATAGATAAAGATCGTAGGAGAATATAATGATATGTCGTCCCCAATATATGTAGCTACCTCTTTCCATAATGTGTAGCCTATGGACCCGCGCAGCTCTACTTTAATATTTAAACCCTAGTTATTTTTTAATACGACATTCTCATTTCTCTATTGTAATGATGTACTATACTTCTAATATCAGAAGGATCTGCGTTTCCAACACAAATATCATCCAGATTCACGAAGTTTCTTCTTTTGTTTGCAAAAACATAAAATGAATTCGATATGAGAATTATAGATCTTATGCTCAAATACATAGGAACTTCTTGAAGATCTAGACCATTTTTATGAATAAATTAACTTGACAAACAATATTAAGTTGAAAGTTTGATAGATGAATTTTGTTGCTAATCTTACTATAGAGGTGGAGGTACTGGTTATATCTCGTATATCAATGCAGATCTATTGTCACATGAATTCACTTTCATTAGATCATCATATGAGGTTACTGTTCATTTGGAGGATTCGTTAAAATAACGCAAAATAATCTTCAATGCATAAGATAGAATATTCTTTTTTTATATGGAATCTGATGGTAACATTGGATAATATTGATATGACTTTCGTTCTTTGACATGAATTAAGTATACCATATTTCCTAAATATACCTATCAATAACTTCCGCAAATTCACTTAGTTCAACGTATTTTGATATTTGACTTCTTACGTCGAAATATGTTTTTGCGAGATCCATTACTCATTACGCCACCGTAACAACGAGATTAGAACATATGGACAGTTGGTAATAGGTGGATAAGTAGATTTACGAGATATAGAGAGTTTTCATTAAGGGTCTAGAAAGTTATTTAAGTTTCAAAAGCTATTTCACCCAACTAAGGATTTTAATTCAATCCAGCTACTAGATAATATTCAGATTCTTAGAATTGTGATGCAAGTTTTAAGAATCAAACCTTGCTAAATATAAAAAGTAGATGTAAACATTAGATACTGGAGGCTTTATTGAAAGAGAAAATTCTTTCTTAGATATCTTAATATATTCTTTGAAAAAAGCTTTCGAAACATTATTGCATGCTTAAGACTCTCTTCTATGATCTTAGCTTTTTCAAAAGATCTTAAAATCCAATAATTTTATTAAATCCTTCAAGGAATGGACAGACATGTATCTTCATAATGCACAAGGCTTGATTACGTTTTATAATTGGGTAACGTAATGAGTAATGGATCTTGCAGAAAAATAATTCGAGGTAAACTAAACTCCTATTCCAAACGAGTTCAATATAAAAATATGTTAACCTAAGTGAATTGGTGGAAGTTATTGATAGGTATATTCAGGAAATATGGTATACTTGAGTCATGTCAATGTAAAAAGGTCATATCAATATTATCCAATGTTACCATTAGATTCCGTACAAAAAACCAATATTCTTTCTTAAACCTTGAAGATTATTTTGGGTTCTTTTAAGAAACTTTCCAAATAAAAAGTAACATCATACATATGATGATCTAATGAAATTAAATTCATGTGACAAAAGAACTTCATTGATATACGAGACATAACTAGTACCTCCAGCTCCATAGTAACCTTACCAACAAAATTCATCTATCAGACTTTCAACTTAATATTGTGTGTCAAGGTACGTTATTAATAAGAACTGGATAATATGTTTAATTCTCATTCTCGCAGTCATTGATATGTTTTTGCAAATAAAAGAATCAAATTAGTAGAAGTATAGTACATAATTACATGAACGCCTCCGGGTTTAAATACTAAAGTACAGATGTACATTATGGAAAGAAGTAGCTACATACTTTGGGGACAAATAATCATGATATCCTCCTACAATCTTCTCCACTCATGATTCTTTATCTATCTTTCGCCAAAGAGTTATTATTCACCAAGCGTCAATTAATATTTATTTTCCCCATAATCTTATTCAGTATTAGAAGGAGGGAGGAGGAGGGAAGAGGTGCTTTCCTAAAGGGCAGGATTATAATTGGTGTTGGAAGGAGGTAGTTGTAGTTCTATCTAAGTAGGATCATCTGTGTTTTGATCTATTCTTTAGAGTAATTTGTACATTTTTTTAATATAAAGGAAGTTCGGCAATAGCCTACTCTCCCGGACTTGAATTAAATTAAGAAACAAAGGTACAATAGAAGGGGACTAGTGCCCACGGGACCCCCCAAATCCCACAAAGCAGGGGAAGCTTGGTTGATACCTAGGTTGCATTACAAAGAAGGCTGATCACCCTCTCGTCGCCCTCATGCGGGACCCACTTGGGTTTGAGCTTGTTGTTGATCAAAAGGAGGACTTGATGATGCATGAAGGGGGGGGATTTCTTACTGTTGACAATCCTTTTGCCAAGGAGGAATAGAGATTTTTCAATCGACCACTCCCTGGGGGAGTCGCCAAAGTTGAGAGCACACCGCTCCCGCCAAATTTTCCACAAGACTTCCCCTCTGATTGCGTTCCAGAGAGCCGCAGAGCACCCAATCGCTTCACCCAAAAGGACTTGTTTCCAACTAAGCTGTTTCTGAACTTTGATTTTCAGTCCAACCATCTGCCAGATTCTGTAGGAGTTGGGGCAAGTAAGGAAGATGTGTGGGACATCTTCGATTGCGCGGTGGCAACGTTTGCACCACGGAGGGATCCCACAAATTTTGCTTGCCTTATGGTTAGTCCAAATTCCTCGATGAAGAATTTGCCATAAGAGGACCGACTTCTTAATCTCTATAAGTGGGTGCCAGATACCCATGAATTTCATGTCCCACCGAAGCCGCGTCCAAGACAGGCACCACTTCTTGTTGAGGCTGATCTGGAGGTCAGTCGTTTCATTGATGTTCGGGATTTTGAGTAGGCTGTTTCCATTGTGCCATTTGAGACCACGCGCGTGCGGAGCGTCATGTCCCATGAGTAGGCGAGTTTTGTGAGGATCCCAAGCGAGGCATCTGCTTTGCAAGGTGTTCCATTCTTCGTAGGAGATGTTTATGCGAGGGTCGATATCCTCGTAGTTGATCCAACTGTTGGTGTCATGTTTCCAGAGGTGTTTCCATTTTTTGAATCCTTTGTTCCATAACTTCTTGGCATTTTGAATGTTCCACGGCTCCACACTCCGGATGCCATGAATCGGAAACCAGATAGAGTCGTTTTGTCTGATACCGGCCGCCCACTTCCAGTCCTCACTAATTCTTGTGAAGCTTTTGACTTTATTCCAGCCCTTCCAAAGAGAGCATACGAGATTGGAGCCTTTCGGGAAGACAGGTATCGGGGAGAATAGCAGGGTCATGATGTCAAGGTTCTTCCAGTTCGGGAATCCCGTGAGGGCCAACTCATTTTTGTTTCTGAAGAGCAGCTTGGCCCACGAGGCCTCCCTATTGCACCAAGCTTTAATCATCCATTTGGCTGCCAGTTTGTTAGCCATGCACCCAATGTCCAGGATGCCAAGCCCCCCGCTATCTCTAGGGCTGGTGCAGATGGCCCATTTGATTTTAGGCACCCCCCTTCTGTTATGGTCACCCGTCCAAAGAAAGTTTCTGCAGATGCTATTCAATTTGGACAGGCCTTGCTCATTCGGTCTCCAGCAAGAAAGGAAATAGATGGTAGACGAGAGGAGGAACGTGTTGATAACCATCGCCCGTCCAGCGAGATTGATTTGCATACCTCTCCAGTAATTGAGCTTGTTTTCAAGTTTGGCCAGCACCCAGTTCCATCGCTGCTCCATAGAGACGCCAAACCCCAAGGGGATTCCGAGCAGCCGAATGATTTGACCCTGCGGAATGATTTGACAGCCATGATCAATGAGAAGGCCGGGTTGATGTCCCACAATGGCCCTAAAGGCGGTCTTATTGTGGTTGATTTTGGATCCAGAGGCCTCACAAAAGGTATCAAGACACCTCCCGAAAGTCTCCAGGCTGGTATTATCATTGTGAACGAACGCGTTCATATCGTCGGCAAAAAGTCTCATGATGATTTGACTGTGGACGTGAGGTAGCTGGAGGCCTTTGATATTGCCAGCCTCCACATGATGAGCCACAAGTCTGCTCAGCCCTTCAGTGGCGATGGCAAAGAGAAGGGGGGCAAGAGGGCATCCTTGTCTAATAGATCTTTTAAGATGGATCGCCTTCGAAAGTTTGCCGTTAACGTTAATTTGGGTCGTTGCATTGCCGAGAAGGGTCGCGATCATCTTGGTGAATTTCTGACTACATCCGAGGTCTTGGAGCGACTGCAGAATATAGTCCCATTCTAGCCTATCGTAGGCTTTGTCAAAGTGGATCTTGAGGAAGACCACGTCTTGATTAGACTCGTTTGCAAATTGAATACCTTCCCAAATATCCATAATGGTTTCCAGGATAGACCTGCCTTTGATGAAGCCTTTTTGGTCCTCACTTAGCCAAGATCTCAGATGGCACGATATTCTATTGGCAATGACTTTGGCGATGATCTTGTATCCTGTTTGGAGCATCGTGATTGGCCGCCAGTTCTCGATTCTGTTCTTTTCCCCCTTCTTCTGAACCAGCTTGATAATTCCATTATTTAGACAAGAAGGAAGAGCCCCAAACTTTAGCGCTTCATGCCAAACCAACCTAAGCGGGGTGGCAACCACCAGCTTGAAGGATTTAAAGAACTCATTGGTGAGTCCGTCGGGTCCCGGGCTTTTACCGAGAGGGAGGGCATCAATGACCTCAATGATTTCTGATTCAGAGATAGGGGCATGAAGCAGAGAGTGGAGGTTGGGTGGAATCCTCCGAGGGGAAACCCTAGAAATTGCAGCCATACAGTCCCTTCTATGGTGGGAGAGGGGGTTCGAGGTTCCCAGGAGTCTCGTGAAGTGCCCTTCGATGATGCCGAAATTATCTTCTTCCGAATTGCATACGTTGCCGTGTGGATCTAGCAGTAGGGGGATCGAATCTCGATTTTGTTTCCTTTTAAGGATACGGCACATCTCTTTGGTGGGCTTGTCTGCTTTGCCAGCCCACCACTCCTTGAAGAAAATTTGCAGGTTTTTCCTTTGTATTTCTTCCTCGTATCTCAACACCGCTCTGATTTTCCGGAGACCTTTCTGGGCTTGGTGTTTTCCTTTGTTCACTTCCTCCTCGAGCCGCCAGAGTCTGTGGTATATAGCCTCCCTACGGGCCCGTCGCACAGTCTCGAGCGTCTTCTTAGTTCTGATCATGATCTTGCGAGACTTGTCGACCGCGCTTCTCCAGCACTTGGCTGGGGCCGAGCCAGAGGCGAACGCCACCTTCCACACATCGGCAATCTCTTGATGGACGGAAGGGAGAGAGAAGGTGGCAGCGTTGGCATGGAACCACGGAGCCTTGCGGATCTTGTTGGAAGGTTGAAAATTGATAACGATCGGGTAGTGATCAGAGATGGTGAGGTCGGTGCGTTGCGTGATGGTAGGGAGACCCCACTGGTGAGTAAAACTCTGAGAGACGTAGCATCTGTCGAGTCTGGCTTTCCTCAGATCCTCACCCGCTTGTAGATTCGACCAGGAAAAGCCATTCGAGTCTTTGAATTCAACCAGATCCAAGTGGAGTTTGATCAAGTCCCACATTTCTTTCTCCCGACTGTCAATGACCCTGCCCTTGCCCATCCATCTGTCCATAGGGTCCTCCACCATGTTGAAGTCTCGACATATCAGCGCGTTGTGGGGAAGCGAGTCTAGTGAAGCCCAAGTGTTCAGTCTCTCCAAATCCCCGTTAGGGGCGTACAGAGAAACCATAGTGACACAAAGAGGAGCACCAAAAGAAACCGCAATCCAACGGTGACTAACATCTTCAATGGAGTTTACAAGCTTTTCAAGCCAGAGATGTTTAACACCGATAACCGTTCCTCCGGACCCCCGCTGGTGCTTCGTAGGGATCCACACATGGGCCGAGGAGACCTGTCTGAGCCGTTTCTGGAGGTCTTCTCCGTCAATTTTAATCTCTTGTATACATATAATGTCTGGGTTTAAGCTAATGTCGCGGAGCCACTGACCAATAACGGTCGCTCTTGAGGGGTCGGATAACCCTCTAGCATTTAGCGAGATGACGATCATTTTTGTGTTGATCCCTCTTTACGGGAGGGAGCCTTGTCCTTTCTTCTCTTGGCTTCATCTTTCTTTTTCGCTGGGATCTGATCCCGATTTAGAAATCGGTTCTTGTGGGGGCTTTTCCAGGGAAACTCCATAGGCTGTTTTCCTTTGCGGGAAGCTCCTTGCTGGGGAGAATTGGGCCCCGTGCTCGGCACCGTTTCCGGGATCGTCGATCCAATGATGGAGCTTTCACTGTCCATGTTGTCTTCATTACTAGTGGTGAAGCCATCTTCTTTGCTTGTAGTGTAACCCTCCTGGGGGGTTGCTTTGTTGACATGGAATTCTATGGCTTCGTCGAAGGTGTCTACCTCATGTGGCTTCCCACCTGGGTAGTCGAGCTCGTTGATCTCCTTTCCAAGATTGCAGTACAAATTGTTGTGGGGGGTACTTGGCAGGCTGTTTCTATCACCGTTGGCCCTCGGACTTCTTTTCCTTCTTCTTCTAACTTCAGTAAAGCCATCAGCACCAGCTTGCGGATTGAGGAGGCCCTTGTCTTCCCCTTCCTTGGTCGAGTGGGTCATTTCGCCACAGTTGTCTTGAGCAGTTTTGGGGGCTTCTTGAAATCGCTTGTTTTTTTGTCTGAGAGGGCAGTCTTTAATCCTGTGACCTTGCTGACCACAGCGGAAGCACACGTTGGGAAGGTTTTTGTAGGTGATATCCTGCTCCCAAACTTCACCTTCGCCCATGTCCACTTTGATCGTTGATGGAAGCGGCGAACTGAGGTCGGCCTCGACGCAGGCTTGTGGGTGCCACCTAGCATTGAATGAGTGTCTTGCACCTTCATAGATGAGACCACCAATGTCTTCGCGTGAAGCCAACAGCTTGCCGATAGGAGAGACAATGTCCCACACGAAGTTGTACAGGAAGTATGGGAGGTTAGGGAGCTCAACCCAAAGTGGGTACCGAAGAGATTTCGATTTGTCGGGAGTGAAGTCCGGGGACCATCTGAATAGGCACAGGGTCGCCCGACCGAGCTGCCAGGTGCCCACGCTTAGGGCTTGGAACGCCATCTCTTCATTTTCGAAGATTATCAGCATGTGGTTAGCTGGTAAGAACTGACATTTGCTGACAATTAGCCCGCGAGGGAACCACTCTTTTCGAAGCCATTGTCGCACGATTTCGAGCGGGGGCCTGGGGCCAAACACTTGGCCGACTAGGCAAACTTTCTTGAGCTCCTCCTGAGCAGATAGAACTGCGGGTCTACTGAGGGACACGATGGGGGGGTCAACACTTTCGGATGGTCCAGGGGCGGCACACGACCCCCCCTCTAGCAGCGCGGCCAGTGTCTCGGTCTCTCCAGGGGGAGGGGCCCGGTTATTTTTTACGAGAGAGGATGAAGCCATAACCATGGCCAAACGGAACTTGCACCACAAATACTTTTTAATACCCGACGGTAAAGCCCATCAACAATGGAAGCAAAAGGTCCACTATCACGGTAGACACTCCCCTCCGAACACAACGAAGTCTCGGACAAACGGGCCAAAAACCAACAAAAAGGGGCACTTTTTCCTTTACGAACCTTTTCAAATTTCTTTTTTTCTTTTTTTTTTTTCTTTTTTTTTTTTCTTTCTTTCTTTTTTTTTTTTTTTTTTTCTTTCTTTTTTTTTTCTCTTCTTCTTTTTGTTCTTTTTTTCTTCTTTTTTCTTTTTTTTTTTTTTCTTTTTTTCTAAAAACTTTCTTTTACTTTAGGGCGGGCAGTCAGGCTTCTAGGCCCTTGCGCGTGTGGGCTTTCTTTGATGGAATGTTCAGAGTAACATTTAATATGTTTTGGCATACATGTAAATGAAAACCGGAACCCAGTCCTGCTCTTTTTAATTTATTTTAATTCCCACGAAGGCGGACCCCTCGAGCCCCGCGCCACAGTCGACACAGGTCGTCGACTGAACGGACGAGCGTCTGACTTTAATTGCAATCCCGGCGATACCCGGTGGAGCGTCTGACTTCCGGCGATACCCGGCGGAGCAGCCAAAATCCCGGCGATATTCGGAGGACCAGCTGGCGATATGCGAAGAAGCGGCCGGCGATCGGCGATCGGCGATGGAGCGACCAGGCGAGAAAAACGGTCCGCAGCCAGGCGACCGGGCACAAATATCGGCGATCGAACCGCCCGACGACACCTCACCGCCACCGACGACGATCAACGATCGACGATACCGGACTAACGGGGAGATCGTGCACGATCAGCGATCAAGCCGATCGAGCCTCCACCCGGGGAGGCGTCAGCGATACCTCCAACTGAGGTATCGCGACACCAGCCGCCCGGGGAAGCGATCGCGATCGCTGCCGAACCCTGAAAGTGCGAACACTGCCGCCCGTCTGTTGCCACACTTAGCAAGTCTCCGTCGTCCGTCGCGAGCTTGCACCCGTCTCCAGCACCAGTCCGTCCACTATCCGACGAGGGGACTCGAAGATGGTCATTGCTTCAGGGGAGAACGTCGCGTCTTCAGTCCGTCGGTCTCAGAGTTCCGCCATAGCCCGCAGATCTACCATTCTTGATCGTAATTTGTACATTTGCCTCCTTTATGTCGCTTCGTATTTAATGTTTCTATGGATCATTGTTTTGCTAATTATGCATTTTTATTATTATAAGTGTAAAGAATAGTTAAATAATATGTTCCTCCGGTTAAAACCTTATGAATGTTGTACTCGAATATGTTCCTCCGGCGCATATTTCCACTGCTGACAGCGCTCCTTATAGGTCACGCAGCTGCGTTAGAATCACATATTCTTCGTCCGGTGACATACATTTGGTTTCGTAAGACGTCTCATTTCAGTACTTAGAAATTCACAAAAATCAACTCTCGTGATTCTTGGACTAGAGATCCCCCTTTTTTTTTGGTGTGCGTGGAGGTTCAGTGTTTTACTTCCTTATTCCCCGCTTTATAAAGAAAGCTGTACTTCGAATTCGGAACGCTGCATAATAATGCCATATAACGTATTTACCTATTCAGGGCTTCGATCCGATCTTTATTACGGATTGCCGAAGGAGATGAATAGAAAGCTGTACGAAGATGGACGACAGTGTAGAGGTGCCGAGGACCTGTTGTTGATTCATGGAAGAATCGGAGAGTTTACAGACGGCGTTCTTACGTGCTCTGTTAGTATCTACAACATGTGTATGAATCTGCGTTCCACGGCTCAGCATGTGCACGTATCCTGCGGGTAATTCGCCACAACAACACTCATAAATCCTCATACATTCAGAAGGCTCGCGCCAGGAGATTGTTTAGTGAAGGATGGTCGTGCACTTGCCCTGGGGGAGTGGCGTTCACGATTCATTCCAGGTATCAGAGTGAATAAAAGAACTTTCGCATTGTGTTCATTCTTCTCTCTCTCTGTATCATTGCATTTCTTTAGATACTTCTCCTTTATTTGGAAAATTAGAAGAAGAAGGTGGAGCCGCAAACGGAGTCGTTCTTATAGCCTCTTGTTTTTATAAAACTTAAGACACGTATAGCATTATTGGACATGCATATGGGGTACATATTTGAAATAAATTTTGATTTTTTTATTTGAACTTGGGGATTTGAAGGCTATCCTTTGACTCTTTCATAACAAAGAGAGACTTTCATAGAGTGCGTGGAAGAAAAAATGATACCTAAATAAAACTGTAAACATATTCGGGACTTATAAGAGATGTATTTGACAGAAGCAACGTCAACTTTATAAAACATTTGAAATTAACCAAACATAATTCCATCGTAAGTTTCTGCGGCAATTTTGAAAAACAATTGTTGTGTATGTGAATGTCGCTTTTCCCCATACTTATTCTCAAATGACAATGGTCTCTTTCAAGGAAAGTGATTCAGAAAACAAACGTGTCGAAGTATACAGTTTGTGACGATCCATCTATAAGGATGCATTGCACTTGTACATTCGAGTTCCTTATTTGTAGTTCTGTGCGTATCCTCTATTATACAGAACTTCTATATTACACTCTGCGCGATGCTTATGAGTTGAAGCTAAGTCAAAGACACAGACGATATGGTTAAATAAATAGGATCCTTCGAATGATTACTCGTTTACTTGCAAAATTACGTTTAAAAATGGGCTATAAGTAATACATTTTCCACTTTACTCTCGGAGAAGGTCTCACGATAAGAGTAGAACATTCATAAGGTTTAAACTAGAGGACAACATTAGTCAACTATTCTTGACACTTATTATAATAAAAATGCATAGTAAGCATAAAAATGATGCATCGAACATTTAAATACCAAGGGACATATACGAGACAAAAATAAAAATTACTCTAAAGAATAGATCAAAACACATAGACCTTTAACTTATTCACTAGAATTTATTTTTTAAATATGCCAAGGAACCCTTTGTTAGTATATTTTGATATTGATATGTGTGGACAACCTAAGGAAAAAATAATATGTAACCATCAGATTCCTTACAAAAGAGAATATTATGTTTTAAACATTGAATATTATTTTGGGATCAATCGATTTTGCAATTGAATAGTAACATCATACTTATCATGATCTAATAAAACTAAATTCATGTGACAATAGAGCTGCATTGATATATGAGGCGTAACCAGTATCTCCAACTCTATAGTAGCGTTCAGAGTGTACAAAGTTATGTAAGTTTCGAATGGTATTTCAACAAATTAAGGACTTTAATTCAATCCAACTTTCAAGCAACTAGATAATATTCAAACTTTAAGATATCTAATGGAGGGTTTGAAAATTGAAGCTTGTTTAATATGCAAAGTAGATGTAAACATTACATATTCAAAGCTTTATTGGAAAGATAAAAGTCTTTCTGAGTTATGGTAATATATTCTTGGAAAATAGCTTTCAAAAGAGTATTGCATGCTTAAGAGTCTCTTTATGTACTTAAATTTTCAAGAGGTCTTTAAATGAAATATTCTAATGATATGTTAAAGGAATTAAAAGACATGGTTCTTCATAATGTGCAAGGCTTTATTAATTTTTGTTCATTGGTTGAGCTAATGAGTAATAGATCTTGCAAAAAAAAATAGAGAAATTAATCTATCAGAGTTTCGGTTTAATATTGTCCTTCAAGTTAATTTATGAATGAAAACGTACATAATTACAATATAGAAATAAGAATGTCTCTTCAAAAAAGAACTAGTTCAATGAACGTTTCAAAATGAAAATTAAGAAAAGATGTCCATGAAAGAGCGTGGATGTTGCACGTTCAAGTTTTAGGAATAGATTTTTTGGAGTCGACCTCTAAGCTTATACCTTATCAAAACTACCAATGGAAGATCCTGATTGAGATAAATGGACGCTCAAGTACATAAATGTATTGAAATTATTCGCAAAGAATACGAAATTGGTATCATTGAAGAAGAGTCTTGCTTAGTTTAGAATTCATTAGTATTAGATTCCTACAATGTGCCAAGGAACCCTTTGTTAGTCTATTTTGATATCGATATGTGTGGACACCCTAACGACTAAAGCGAAATTTTTCCCTTATTAGAAGCTTTTTCTCATAACTTGTATGTATGCTTGTAACCCGAATGCGCTACTTAAGTTTTAAAATTCATTCAGCAATACACATTGTTGTGTTAAGCTCTTCTGCTTTTAATATGCATTGGGAAGGACTCTAACTATAGTTTTAATCACACGTGATTACCTATGATATTTAAAGGAAATGTTTGCTGTGAGAATGAGGGGAAAAGCGTAATCATGTGGCTTAAAACTGATTTAGTGATGGTTTTATGTGAGAGGATAGCACAACGAGATTAGAACATCTGGACAATTGATAATAGGTGGATAAGTAGATTTACGAGATATACACATTTTTCATTAAGGGTCTAGAAAGTTATTTAAGTTTCAGAAGCCATTTCACAGATAAATATAAAAAGTAGATGTAAACATTACATACTGGAGGCTTTATTGAAAGAGAAAAGTCTTTCTTAGATATCTTAATATATTCTTTGAAAAAAGTTTTCGAAACATTATTGCATGCTTAAGACTCTCTTCTATGATCTTAGCTTTTTCAAAAGATCTTAAACTCCAATAATTTTATTAAATCCTTCAAGGAATGGAAAGACATGTTTCTTCATAATGCACAAGGCTTGATTACGTTTTATAATTGGGTAAAGTAATGAGTAATGGATCTTGCAGAAAAATAATTCGAGGAGTATAATTCGAGGTAAACTAAACTCCTGTTCCAAACGAGTTCAATATAAAAATATGTTAACCTAAGTGAATTGTTGGAAGTTATTGATAGGTATATTCAGGAAATATGGTATACTTGAATCATGTCAAAGTAAAAAGGTCATATCAATATTATCCAATGTTACCATTAGATTTCGTACAGAAAAAACTATATTCTATCTTAAACATTGAAGATTATTTTGGGTTCTTTTAAGAAACTTTCCAAATAAAAAGTAGCATCATACACATGATGATCTAATGAAATTAAATTCATGTGACAAAAGAACTGCATTTATATACGAGCCATGACCAGTACCTCTAGCTCTATAGTAACCTTAGCAACATAATTCATCTATCAGACTTTCAACTTAATATTGTGTGTCAAGGTACGTTATTAATAAAAACTGCATAAGATGTTTAATTCTCATTCTCGCAGTCATTGATATGTTTTTGCAACTAAAAGAATCAAATTAGTAGAAGTATAGTACATAATTAAATGAACGCCTCCGGGTTTAAATATTAAAGTACAGCTGTACATTATGGAAAGAAGTAGCTACATACTTTGGGGACAAATAATCATGATATCCTCCTACGATCTTCTCCACTCACGATTCTTTATCTATCTTTCGCCAAAGACTTATTATTCATCAAGCGTCAATTAATACTTATTTTCCCCATAACCTTATTCAGTATTAGAAGGAGGGAGGAGGGAAGAGGTGCTTTCCTAAAGGGCACGATTAGAATTGGTGTTGGAAGGAGGTTAGTTGTAGTTCTATCTAAATAAGATCATATGTGTTTTGATCTATTTTTTAGAGTAATTTGTATATTTATCTCCGTTATGTCGCTTGGTATTTAATGTTTCTA
>CM035428.1:135067772-135082772 GCA_020310875.1 Ceratopteris richardii | reverse complement strand
CAAGATCCGTGACTTTAACGCGAAACATCGACGCTCTTTAACGTTAGTTAGTGATTTTATACCTTGAGTTATTAATTTGCAAGATCCGTGACTTAAACGTGAAACATCCACGCTCTTTAACGTGCAAACTGTTCCTCAAACTTTAACGTGCAACATCCACGCTCTTTCACGGACAACTTATCTTTTGACTTTGAAAAGTTCATGAAACTCCTTTTTGGAACAGACATTCTCATTTCTCTATTGTAATTATGTACTATAACTCTAGTATTAAAAGCATCTGCGTTTCTAACAAAAATATCATTTTACCTCACTAATTTTCTTCTTTTATTTGCAAAGAACATATGAAGGAATGCGATATCAGAATAATAGAGCTTATTCTCAAATAGCTACTAGCTTCTTGAAGATATAGACCGTTTTCATTAATATATTAACTTGACAAACAATAATAAGCCGAAACTCTGATACATCAATTTCGTTGCTAAAGCTATTATAGAGCTGGAGGTACTGGTTATGTCTCATATATCAATGTCGTTCTATTGTCACATGAATTTAGTTTTATTAGATCATAATAAGTATGATCTTACTAGTCATTTGGAAAATCGGTTGATCCCAAACTAATCTTCAATGCTTAAGACAGAATATTCTTTAGTTGTAAGGAATCTGATACATATTCTTTAGTCCTTAGGTTGTCCACACATACCGATATCGAAAGAGACGAACAAAGGATTCCTTGTCATATTTAAAAAATAGTCTTCTTAATTCTAGGGAACAAGTTACAGGTCTATTGTAGGAATCTAATACTAATGAGTTATAAAATAAGTGAAACTTCCTTCAATGGTTCCGATTTCATATTCTTTGCAAACAATTGGAATACCTTTATGTAATTGACGGTCCATCTATCTCAATCGGGATCTTCCATGGGTAGTTTTGACAAGGTATAAGCTTAGAGGTCGACTCCAAAAAAACTCTTCCTCAAACTTTAACGTGCAACATCGACGCTCTTTAATGGACAACATTTCTTTTGATTTTGAAAATTTTACTTAAGTAGTTGCGTTTTAAAGAGACATTCTCGTTCTTTGTTCTAATTATGGAGTATAACTCTACTATTAAAAGGATATGCGTTTGCAACAAGAATATCATTTAAATTCACTAATTCTCTTCTTTTATATGCAAAAACATGTGAAAGATGCGATATGAGAATAATAGAGCCTATGCTCAGATAGCTAGGAGCTTCTTGACGATCTAGACCGTTTTCATTCATAGATTAACTTAAGAAAGAATATTAAGCCGAAAGTCTGATAGATTAATCTCACTGCTGAGGTTACTATATCAATACAGTTCTATTGTCCCATCCAATATGTAATGTTTACATCTACTTTAGATATTTAAAAAGCTTCACTTCTTAAACCTTCCATTAGATTGAATAGTTTGAATAATATCTAGTAGCTTGAAGGATGGATTGAATTAAAATCCTTAGTTTGTTGAAATATAGTTTGAAAGTTACATAGCTTTGTAGACGCTTAAGGAACAATGTGTATGTCTCGTAGATGTACTTATCCATGTATTACCGATTGTTCATATGTTTTAAGCTCGTTGTGCTACACTCTCATATAAAACCCTCATTAAATCATTTTCAAGCCACATGATCCACTCATTCTCATTACAGGCATTTCCTTAATATAAAATAGGTAATCACGTGAGAGTAAAACTCTTTTTTTTTATAGAGAGAGAGAGAGAGAAAATGAGAGAGAGAGAGAGAAAGAAAGAGAGATGGATAGTGGAGGAGTATGGGCTATGAGGGGAGGGATGGTACAATAGAGAGAGAGAGAGAGAGAGAGAGAGAGAGAGATGGTGGAGGAGTGTGGGCTGTGGGGGGGAGGGATGACCGAGGGGGGAGAGAGAGAGAGAGAGAGAGAGAGAGAGAGAGAGAGAGAGAGAGAGAGAGAGAGAGAACAAGAGAGAGAGAGAGAGAGAGATTAAGAAGAATAATAGAGCTTATTCTCCAATATCTAGGAGCTTCTTGAAGATCTAGACCGTTTTCACTCATAAATTAACTTGACAAAAATAATAAGCCGAAAATCTAATAGATCAATTTCATTGCTAAGGCTACTATAGAGCTTGAGGTACTGGTTATGTCTCATATATCAATGCAGTTGTATTCTCACATGAATTTAGTTTTATTAGATCATAATAAGAATGATTTTTTAGCGTTTCCTCAATCAAAATATATCCCCAATCACGATTTCTGTATCACTCAAAAATAATGTTGGAGAGAAGAACGTAGAGATTGCACAAGGTAAAAGAAAATCTGATGCAGAAGAGTCGAAACAAATATGATGCAGAGAAGGATGAATTCTTATATTATAGATGTGAATCAACCGTTACAATAGCTTTGGACAATAGTTTCTTGATGAAGCCTCTACCTCGTGACCACCCTCGAGCTATCAGAATCACATTCACACTCGCACTCTCAATCACACTATCACTCTCACTCTCACTCTCAATCGCACTCTCAATCACAAGGTTATTCTCAGATTTCTGTGTGTCCTCTGTGTTGATGCACAGGTCTCCCTATATCAAAGTTTTATTGCTACTTTTTCCAAAGAAGTGTGTGATCCACCAACTTTAGAAAGAGTCAAGTTTCTCCAAAACTTTCGCAAAAAGCCATGCGATCGTAGAGTGCTTTCTTTCTTTAGCATGCCTGTCAAAAATAGGAGAAAAACATCAAGAAGACATATCCGAAAACATCCATCATTAGACATGGTGAAATGTGAGCATCAAAATCATGGATTCAAATAGAATTAGATAAGTCCTATAACTCAAAAACAGTGAGGAATTAGCTTAAGCTTGTGAGAGACACTTTTATTCAATTTTGTGATCTGTGCAATAGTGTTAGAGACATCCGAGATCCAATTCCACCTCCAGATGCCACTTTTGACCCCTCCAAGTTTCAAAATTCTAGAGAGAGAGTAAAATCATGGCATTTTCTTACAATGAACTATAGGACCATGAACGAGGTACTTAAAAATTCTTACAATGAACTATAGGACCATGAACGAGGCACTTTTATTCTTCTATACTTGCTCTACCTTTCTCTCATACAGAGTTTTTCTTAGTTCTTTCATCTTCACCCTCAAAATTTGACTAGAAAACATGATGCAAATAAGGTCTAGAGAGAGGAAATGAAACTTGTCAACCCAAAATTTTTCCTATATGCATAAAATGACCTAATTATTCATTCTAAGCATTATCCCCGTAATGAAATTAAGAAAGTTCAAAATGAATTATTTCACTATAAAAGAGGCCTATTACAATTCTTCCCCCCTTTAAGAACTCTGTCGTCAAAGTTGGAAAGAAGGATAATGTGTTAGAAAATCATCTAAATTCACCCAACTCGAATCTTCTATTGGGTATGAGTGCCATTTCACCAAAATTTCTAGATCTATTTCTAAGAAATCTTTCCTTCTTATCTAATATTATTTCTAGTTGAAGCTCAAAAGAGCCATCATCTTTCAGTTTATAATTGTCGTGCAAAACATGAGCAACATTAGATACATATCTTTTAAGTGAGCTAACACGAAATAGACGATGCACATTTAAATGTTTAGGTAATTCCAACAAATAAGCAAGATATCCAATCTTTTTCAAAACTTTAAAAGGACCTGCATATCGAGGAGAAAGTCTATGATCCTTCCATAGCAGCAAGTTAGATCAGTGAGGATTAACTTTAAGAAATACCATATCATCAACTCGGAATTCAAGTGGTCTTCTCTTTAAATCATATAACTTCTTTTGTCTTTTCTGAGCTTATTTTATGTGTTTCTTAATTTTTCCAACTTCTTCATCCATCTTATCAAGCATTTGTTTGGATACTTCTACTTTATTTGGAAAACCCAAAAACAAAGGTGGAGTCAAACAATTATAACCATACATAGCTTCAAACAGAGTCATTTTTATAGATGCATGCCATGCACTATTGTATGCAAACTCAACCAAGGGTAGATATTCACTCCAATAATCCTACTTTTCATTCACATACATACACAACATATCTTCAACTACCTTGATAACCCTCTCGGTTTCCCGATCAGTTTCTGGATGAAAAGTTGTACTCATATGAAGTTGAGTTCCAATCGATTCAAATGTCGCTTTCCAGAAGTTTGATGTAAATCTAGAATCTCCATGAGAAATTATGCTTTTAGGCATTCCATGCAATCGAAATATTTCTTTTACAAAGATTCTTGCAACATTCAATGCAGTATTAGTCTTTTTCATAGGAAAGAAATGTGCCATCTTGGTAAGCCGATTGAGTACAACAAATATGGTATCATGCTTCCTTCTGGTCATAGTTAGCTTAGTGATAAAGTCCATAGAAATAGACTCCCACTTTTGATTTGGAACATCCAAAGGTTGAAGCATTCCAGGCGTCCTCTTAAACTCAAATTTCACTTGTTGGCACTTCAAAAATTCACTTACATATTTTCTAATATCCCGCTTAATACATGGCCAAAAGTAAGAATGCTTTGTTTTAACATAGGTCCTTGAATAACCTTGATGTGCAGAAAAAGATGCATCATGACAATCATGCAATATTTTTACTTTTAATGAAGCTTTAGAAGATATGCATAGCCGATTGTTACAATACAATGTTCCATTCTGCAAATGAATTTCCTCCTCATACATCAATCCCCTGTTCGCATTCAAAGCATTCAAAGTAGGTGCATGAAAAGGATCTTGTTTTATCTCTTCTTGAATTTGATTCAAAAAATCAAAATTTATTATAGAAACAAGATTACACAAAGGTCTCTGACTCAATGCATCCGCAACCTTATTTTCCTTACAAGCCAGATACTTAATGTCACAATCATACTCACTTAATAATTCAATCCAACGCTTTTGCCTATTGTTAAGCAATGGTTGTGTGAAGATGTATCTTAGACTCTCATGATCTGTTTTCAATTCAAACTTAACCCATAACAATAGATGTCTCCAATGCTTAAGTGCATGCACAACAACAAGCATTTCTAAATCATGAGTAGGATAGTTAAGTTCATGTTTTCTTAGTTTTCTAGACTCATATGTGACCACCCTTCCATCCCTCTCAAAGAACACATCCTATCTGACTACTACTTGTATCACATGCAACCACAAAAGGCCTTCCCATTTATAGTACTTTCAAAACACAATTCTCAACAACTTTTTGTTTCAATGTTTCAAATGCTTTTTGACAGGCATCACTCCACGCAAATCCTACATTCTTTTTAGGCAATTATGTGAGGGGAGTAGCTATCTTAGAGAAATCCTGAATATGTGCTCTTTCATATTTTGCCAACCCAAGAAAACTTCTAACATCCCTTACACTGTTACGAATCGGCCAATCAACTATTGTTTTTACGTGTTCTCTAAGAGTTTGCAAAGTCTTCTTGAGATGTACCGCATGCTCAGAATCATCTTTAGAGTATACAAATATATCATCAAGGAATACTAAGATGAATTCATCTAGGTAATCATGAAAAATATTATTCACCAAGCACATAAATGTGTGAGGAGCATTTGTTAATCCAAAAGGTAGAACCGTAAACTCATAGTGACCATATTGTGTTCGAAAAGCTATCTTAGGAATATCCTCTGTTTTGATCCTAATTTGGTGATATCCAGATCTTAAGTCAATCTTTGTGAATACAATCGCTCTACTTAATTGACCTAGTAAGTCATCTATGTGAGGGAGTTGATACTTATTCTTAATTGTTCTTTTATTCAACCCCCTATAGTCAATGCATAATCTATAAGAGCCATCTTTCTTCTTCTAGCAGAAATAAGAGTATGTTTAGGATTAAAGACATCACCTAGAATATGAATAGATTCATCATCTAGCTTTAAAGTGATCGTTCATTGTTCACAGTTAATTGTTGCATAATTTTTAACTAACCAATCCATGGCTATGATTACATCACTCTATTTCATCTCAATTACATGGAAACTTCCAGAAAAGCACCTATTAGAAAGAGTAAATTCAAGGTTTTCAACATATCCTTTCATGTAGTGTAATCGTCCATTGGCCATCTCTACATGTCTGGTTATCTGCATACTTAGGGCTATCCCTAGATTCTGTACCACTGTGAAAGATAGAAAGCAATGGGTACTACCTGAATCGATCAAAAATCTGGTTTTATGCACATAAATCATACGCGGAATCATGATTACAAAAGCCTTTGGGAAAGAACTAACCACCATGCAACATAAAGTAGAGTCAGGGCACTTACCTCCATCATCTTCTTCCTCAATAATTGTACCCTCCTTTAGAATGTTTATCACTTTTGATTGTGCAGGTCGAAAGACTTCCTTGTTTCGGAACTCATATTTTCGATGCCCTTGCTCCCTGCAATGAAAACAGAGACCAAGTCTTTTTGCCCTCTCAATAAAATTAGGTTCTTGTTGCCACTCGATTGGTTGATGCCTCCTTTGATTTTCGAGCTGAGGAGGGTTCTTACCTTGGTTATTAGAAGAGGGAGTTTTCTTTGAATTGTTCATGTTCATTGCAACAGGTCTTTGTGGCCTATGTCCTGTTGCAATGAATCTGCTATTATTCAACTATTCTTGACACTTACAATAACAAAAATGCATAATTAGCAAAAAAATGATCCATAGAAACATTAAATACCAAGCGACATAAAGGAGACAAATAAACAAATTACTCTAAAGAATAGATCAAAACACATATGATCCTATTTAGATAGAACTACAACTTCCTCCTTCCAACACCAATTCTAATCCTGCCCTTTAGGAAAGCACCTCTTCCCTCCTCCCTCCTTCTAATACTGAATAAGATTATGGGGAAAATAAAAATTAATTGACGCTTGATGAATAGTAAGTCTTTGGCGAAAGATAGATAAAGAATCGTGAGTGGAGAAGATCGCAGGAGGATATCATGATTATTTGTCCCCAAAGTATGTAGCTACTTCTTTCCATAATGTACAGCTGTACTTTAATGTTTAAACGCGGAGGCGTTCATGTAATTATGTACTATACTTCTACTAATTTGATTCTTTTATTTGCAAAAACATATCAATGAGTGCGAGAATGAGAATTAAACATCTTATGCAGTTTTTATTAATAACGTACCTTGACACACAATATTAAGTTGAAAGTCTGATAGATGAATTTTGTTGGTAAGGTTACTATGGAGCTGGAGGTACTGATTATGTCTCGTATATCAATGCAGTTCTTTTGTCACATGAATTTAATTTCATTAGATCCTCATATGTATGATGTTACTTTTTATTTGGAAAGTTTCTTAAAAGAACCCAAAATAATCTTCAATGTTTTAAGATAGAATTTTTTTTTTTGTACGGAATCTAATGGTAACATTGGATAATATTGATATGACCTTTTTACTTTGACATGACTCAAGTATACCATATTTCCTGAATATACCTATCAATAACTTCCACCAATTCGCTTCGGTTAACATATTTTTATATTAAACTCGTTTGGAATAGGAGTTTAGTTTACCTCGAATTATTTTTCTGCAAGATCCATTACACATTACGTTACCCAATTATAAAACGTAATCAAGCCTTGTGCGTTATGAAGAAACATGTCTTTCCATTCCTTGAAGGATTTAATAAAATTATTGGATTTTAAGATCTTTTGAAAAAGCTAAGATCATAGAAGAGAGTCTTAAGCATGCAATAATCTTTCGAAAGCTTCTTTCAAAGAGTATATTAGGATATCTAAGAAAGACTTTTATCTTTCAATAAAGCCTCCAGTATCTAATGTTTACATCTACTTTTTATATTTAGCAAGGTTTGATTCTTAAAACTTGCATTACAATTCTAATAATCTGAATATTATCTAGTAGTTGGATTGAATTAAAATCCTTAGTTGGGTGAAATAGCTTTTGAAACTTAAATAACTTTCTAGACCCTTAATGAAAAATCTCTATATCTCGTAAATCTACTTACTCACCTATTACCAATTGTCCATATGTTCTAATCTCGTTGTTACGGTGGCGTAATGAGTAATGGATCTCGCAAAAAAATAATTCGACGTAAGAAGTTATTGATAGGTATATTTAGGAAATATGGTATACTTAATTCATGTCAAAGAACGAAAGTCATATCAATATTATCCAATGTTACCATCAGATTCCATACAAAAAAAAAATATTCTATCTTATGCATTGATGATTATTTTGCGTTAATTTGCGTTATTTTAACGAATCCTCCAAATGAACAGTAACCTCATACATATGATGATCTAATGAAAGTGAATTCATGTGACAATAGACCTGCATTGATATACGAGATATAACCAGTACCTCCAGCTCTATAGTAACATTAGCAACAAAATTCAGCTATCAGACTTTCAACTTAATATTGTTTGTCAAGCTAATTTATTCATAAAAATGGTCTAGATCTTCAAGAAGTTCCTATGTATTTGAGCATAAGATCTATAATTCTCATATCGAATTCATTCGTATGTTTTTGCAAACAAAAGAAGAAGATTCGTGAATCTGGATGATATTTGTGTTGGAAACGCAGATCCTTTTGATATTAGAAGTATAGTACATCATTACAATAGAGAAATGAGAAAGTCGCTTTAAAAAATAACTAGGGTTTAAATATTAAAGTAGAGCTGCGCGGGTCAATAGGCTACACATTATGGAAAGAGGTAGCTACATATATTGGGGAAAACATATCATTATATTCTCCTACGATCTTTATCTATCTTTCGCCCTTAAGGGTTCAATAAATTGAATAGCAGAATTTTCCAAAGACTTATTATTCAAATAGCCTCAATTAATACTTAATTTCCATGTAATCTTATTCAGTATGAATATCCTTTTTGTTTTCCGAAAAAAAGCTTGGACATAATCTGTATGAGTGATTGTTTGAATGCTCTATGATACAGATAAAAGATATTTCCTATTTATTGTTGTACATTCAAGCTAAATTTGATAATTATGTTGCTTCAATTAAATTGCATTTCTCCTCTACTGATAGTCATTCAAAAATAGTTGTTAGAAAGGTTGGACTTTTACAGCAAATAAAAGACTCTAGGGTTTGTGAAGAACACACACACACACACATATATATATATATATATATATATATATATATATATATATATATATATATATATATATATATATATATATGTGTGTGTGTGTGTGTGAATCTTTTGAAATATGTACCAAAATATATAAAATTTGTAATCTTGGTTCTTTCTCGCTTGTTTGCGGTTGGTTCTACTACTCATATGTGATGGAGAACGGAGTTCAACTACTGCAGGAGTCCACTTACCTCCCTTTCTTGACAACACTGAGTTGACGGACCTCCCGACTTCGCAAGAATGATCGAGGCGCATGCATTACTCACGCTAATAGGCTAAGAAATAATTGCAATAACGTATGTATATGTTAAAATCAAAGCAATGAGAGAGAGAGAGGAATGAACATAATGCTCAAGTTCTTTTATTCACTTTGATATGTGGAATGATTCGTTAACGACTTATTCACCACTTTGTGCTTGGTATTTCCATAGCAAAACACATGCTTAACTAGCAACGCCTCACAATGCCAACTTAGTTGATCATGTACACCTATCCACCATTGCTCCCCTAGGCCATACACTACAACAGATCAATGGTATACCGAGGCTTTTACCGAGGAAAACGAACGCGGCTTAATTTGCCGTGACGCCGGTGTAAAGGTCAATTTGCGCGTCCTTACCAAAGAGTCGGTATATGCGCTGGTATATGCGTCAGTATATGCGTCGGTATATGCATCGGTATATGCGTCGGTAATACCTACGTACATACTGAGGCTTCTGCTAGAGGTACTGTCGCCTATACCGTCGCCTGCTCGGTGTACCGACCGTTATTCCGATGACACTACTGAGAGTACCGTCGCGTATACCGACGATTATACCTGCAAAATTTTTTTTGGGTAGAGTGTTTTATCTTTTTCTACAACAACATTACCATGATGTTGCTTAACAATAGACAAAACACTCTGCCCAAAAAAAAACCGAGTACATGTGATGTGTACTCTAATCACAACCGAAATATGATTTCATGAAACAAAGTATTATTGGACACAAAAGAGATAATTAGAATGAACTATGAACCATGTACAAAAGAAGCTATATATTTTAATAATGAAGCATGTACAAGAGTGTGGCAAACCACTGTCATATATGATGCTTTTACAAAATGTGGCAAAGCAATGTATTGCCATATGAAAATCAAATACAAAATATTGGTCTTCCACTGCCATACACATGCAAAGAACGTTCCATATCAATAGTCCTGCAACAAAGAAATGCAATGATACAGAGAGAGAGAGAACATTGAACATAATGCGAAAGTTCTTTTATTCACTCTGATACATGGAATGATTCGTGAACGCCACTCCCCCAGGGCAAGTGCACGACCATCCTTCACTAAACAATCTCCTGGCGCGAGCCTTCTGAATGTACGAGGATTTACGAGTGTTGTTGTCGTGATTCATACACATGTTGAGATACTAACAGACCACGTAGGAACGCCGTCTGTAAACTCTCCGTTTCTTCCATGAATCGGCACCTCTACACTGTCATTCATCTTCGTACAGCTTTCTATTCATCTCCGTCGGCAATCCGTAATAAAGATCGGAGCGAAGCCGTGAATACGAGACACATCATCAGTACATCACTCATGAATCTTTTATGTGATAGGTAAAAAGATTCATGGGATACGTAGATACTTTGTATGGCATTAATGACTTCGAAGTTCAGGTGCAGCGTTCCGAATTCGAAGTGCAGCTTTCTTTATAAAGCGGGGAATAAGGAAGTCAAACAGTGAACGTCAACGCAGACAAAAAAAATAGTGAACGTCAACGCAGACAAAAAAAAAACAGGAGACGTCTTACGAAACCTATTCTTACGCAGACGAAGAATAGGTGATTTTAACGCAGCTGCGTGACCTATGCAGCAGTGGAAATATGCGATGTAAGCAGTAAGCAGTAAGAATAGGGAGCGCTGTAAGCAGTGTAAATATGCGCCAGTACGTCATGCCAATGTCGAGGACCCTATGCAGCAATCGAGACACGATGCAATGTCGATGACTCCTTAAGTCAGTAGACGGCATAAAAACATAAAAACGTCCTTAATCTATCAGACTTTCGGCTTAATATTGCTTCTTAATTTGATTTATGAATGAGAACGGTCTAGTTCCTCAAGAAGCTCCTATCTATTAGAGCATAAGCTCTATTATTCACATATCGCATTCATTCACATGTTTTTGCAAATAAAAGAAGAAAATTAGTGACTTTCAATGTTATTTTGTTGGAAACGCAGATCCTTTTAATACTAGAGTTATAGTACATAATTACAACAAAGAAACGGGAATGTCTATTTAAATAGGAACTACTTTGGACAACTACATAATCTATCAGACTTTCGGATTAATATTCTTTCTTAAGTTAATTTATGAATGAAAACGGTCTAGATCGTCAAGAAGCTACTAGCTATTTGAGCATAAGCTCTATTATTCTCATATCGCATTCTTTCACATGTTTTTGTAAATAAAAGAAGAGAATTAGTGAATTTAAATGATATTCTTGTGGCAAACGCAGATCCTTTTAATAGTAGAGTTATACTCCATAATTAGAACAAGAGAAGGAGAATGTCTCTTTAAAAAGGAACTACTTTAGACAAAGGATGTTGCACGTTAAAGTTTGAGGAAGAGCTTTTTTGGAGTCGACCTCTAAGCTTATACCTTATCAAAACTACCCATGGAAGATCCCGATTGAGATAGACGGACCATCAATTACATAAAGGTATTCCAATTATTTGCAACGAATATGAAATCGGAACCATTGAAGGAAGTTTCACTTATTTTATAATTCATTAGTATTAGATTCCTACAATAGACCTTTAACTTTTTCCCTAGAATTTAGAAGACTATTTTGTAAATATGCCAAGGAACCCTTTGTTAGTCTATTTTCATATCCATATGTGTGGACAAACTATGGACTAAAGAATATGTTACCATCAGATTCCTTACAAAAAAAAAATATTTTGTCTTAAACATTGAAGATTATTTTGGGATCAACCGATTTTCCAAATCAATAGTAACATCATACTTATCATGATCTAATAAAACTAAATTCATGTCACAATAGAACTACATTGATATATGAGACATAACCTGTACCTCCAGCTCTATAGTAGCCTTAGCAACGAAATTGATCTATCAGAGTTTCGGCTTATTATTGTTTGTCAAGTTAATATATGAATGAAAACGGTCTATATCTTCAAGAAGCTCCTAGCTGTTTGAGAATAAGCTCTATTAATCTCATATCTCATTCATTCATATGTTTTTTGCAAATAAAAGAAGAAAATTAGTGAGTTTAAATGATATTTTTGTTAGAAACGCAGATGCTTTTAATACTAGAGTAATAGTACATAATTAAAATAGAGGAATGAGAATGTCTCTTCGAAAAAGGACTAGTTTCATGAACTTTTAAAAATCAAAAGATAAGTTGTCCATAAAAGAGCGTGGATGTTGCACGTTAAAGTTTGAGGAACAGTTTGCACGTTAAAGAGCGTGGATGTTTCACGTTTAAGTCACGGATCTTGCAAATTAATAATTCAAGGTATAAAATCACTAACTAACGTTAAAGAGCGTCGATGTTTCACGTTAAAGTCACGGATCTTGCAAAATAATAATTCGAGGTATAAAATCACTAAGTAAACTCTTGTTCCCATGGAGTTCAACATCAAAATGTGTTTGTAGAATAGAGAATGAGGGGTTGAGAAAGCCATGTAATAACAAAATAACACTAGAATTCTCTACGACATTGCAGTAAAACAACATCTTGATATCTTGGTTCGCTCGCGATGGGAGTGGCGCAAATGATCTCTCTTTCAGTCTATTTTCTATGAGGAGAAGAACCATTAGATGATAGTGCAAACGCCCTCTCTCATTCTGTCCACCCTCCTCAATCCTCCTTCCCGTGCCCCTGTTCCACGAGCATTCTGCCACCCTCAACCCCGCCACCCTCAATCCCCCCACGCAGCTGCCTCCACCTGCACTTTCTCGACCTCCCTCCTATCCCCTCTCTCCCTCTCCCTCCTCTCCCCTCTCTCCCTCGCCCTCTCTCCCTCTCTCTTCTTCCTTGCCACCCTCAATCTCCAACACCTATGGCCCTCCACCTACAATCCACAATTCCCCCCACGTCTCTCTTCCCTCTATCTCCATCCTCTCTCTCTCTCTCTCTTTGTCTCTCTCTATCTCTCTCTCCCCATTTCTCTCTCTCTCTCTCTCTCTCTCTCTCTCTCTCTCTCTCTCTCTCTCTCTCTCTCTCTCTCTCTCTCTCTCTCTCTCCTCTCTCTCTCTCTCTCTCTCTCTCTCTCTTTCTCTCTACCCTCTACCATCCCTCCACCCGCAGCCCACACTCCATGCTCCATCTCTCTCTCCCTATCTCTCTCTATCTCTCTCTCTCCCTCCCTCGCCATCTCTCACTCTCTCCCTGCTTCTCTTTCTCTCTCTTTCTCTCTCTCTCTCTATCTATCTATCTATCTATCTATCTCCCTCCCTCCCTCCCTCTCTCTCTCTCTCTCTCTCTCTCTCTCTCTCTCTCTCTCTCCATCTCTCTCTCTCTCCCTCCCCTCCTCTCTCTTTTTCTCTCTCTCCCTCTCCCCTCTCTCTCTCTCTCTCTCTCTCTCTCTCTCTCTCTCTCTCTCTCTCTCTCTCTCTCTCTCTCTCTCTCTCTCTCTCTCTCTCTCTCTCTCTCCCTCCTTTGCTGTCCCTCCCCCCGCAACCCACAGTCCTCCTCTAGGGTTTTCTCAATCACAATCTATCCCCCATCACAATCTCTCGATCACTCAAAAATAAGAGATGAAAGAAGAATGCAGAGATATCACAAGGTAAGAGAAAATCTGATGCGGAAGAGTAGAAACAAATATGATGCAGAGAAGGAATAATTCTGATATTATAGATGTGAATCAATGGTTATAATAGCTTTGGAAAATAACTTCTTGACGAAGTCTCTACCTCCCGACCACCCCCGAGCTATCACAATCGCATTCACATTCACACTCTCAGTCACACTCTCACTCTCACTCTCACTCTCACTCTCACTCTCACTCTCTCTCAATCACAAGGTAATGCTTAGATTTCTACACATTTTCTTGTGTAGATGCGTAGGTCTCCAAAACTTTTGCAAAAAGCCATGCAATCCTAGTGTTCTTTCTTTCTTTAGAGTCCCTATCAAAAATAGGAGAAAAACACCAAAAAGACGTATTCAAAAATATCCATAATTAGACATGGTGACTCAAAAACAGATTCCAATAGTATTAGATAAGGCCTGCAACTTAAAAACAGTGAGGAATTAGCTTAAGCTTGTGAGAGACACTTTTATTCAAATTTTTGATCTGCACGATAGTGTTAGATATGTCTAAGGTCCAAATCCACCTCCAAATGCCACTTTTGAGCCCTCCAAGTTTTAAAATTCTAGAGAGAGAGAGTCAAATCAAGGCATTTTCTTACAATGAACTAAATGTAGGACCCTGAACGAGGTACTTAAAACATGATTCACAAAAATTTCAAATAGGAACTTTTATTCTCTTATACTTGCTCTACCTTTCCCTCATACAAAGTTTTCCTTATTTCTTCCATCTTCACCTTCAAAATTCCACAAGAAAACATGATGCGAATAAGGTGTTGAGAGAGAATATGAAACTTGTCAACCCAAAATTTTTCCTTCATGTATAAAATGACCTAATTTTTTATTCTAAGCATTATCCCCATAATAGAATTCCAAAAGTTCAAAAGGAATTATTTCACTAGAAAAGAGACCTATTACACCTGCACTATCCATCTCTCTCTCTCTCACTCACTCTCTCTCTCCCTCTCTCTCTCTCTCTCTCTCTCTCTCTCTCTCTCTCTCTCTTTCTACCCTCTACCATCCCTCCCCACATAGCCCACACTCCACCCTCTCTCTCTCTCTCTCTC
>CM035428.1:135025272-135062772 GCA_020310875.1 Ceratopteris richardii | reverse complement strand
AACGCAGATCCTTTTAATAGTAGAGTCCATTAAAAAGGAACTACATTAGACAAATTTAAAAAATCAAAAGAAATGTTGTCCATTAAAGAGCGTCGATGTTGCACGTTAAGGTTTGAGGAAGAGTTTTTTTGGAGTCGACCTCTAAGCTTATACCTTGTCAAAACTACCCATGGAAGATCCCGATTGAGATAGATGGACCGTCAATTACATTAAGGTATTCCAATTATTTGCAAAGAATATGAAATCGGAACCATTGAAGGAAGTTTCACTTATTTTGTAATTCATTAGTATTAGATTCCTACAATAGACCTTTGACTTGTTCCCTAGAACTTAAAAGACTATTTTTTAAATATGCCAAGGAACCCTTTGTTAGTCTATTTTGATATCGATATGTGTGAACAACCTAAGGATCTATAGTAGCCTTAGCAACGAAATTAATCTATCAGAGTTTCGGCTATTGTTTGTCAAGGTAATATATGAATGAAAACGGTCTATATCTTCAAGAAGCTTCTAGCTGTTTGAGAATAAGCTCTATTAATCTCATATCGCATTCATTCATATGTTTTTTGCAAATCAAAGAAGAAAATTAGTGAGTTTAAATGATATTTTTGTTAGAAACGCAGATGCTTTTAATACTAGAGTTATAGTACATTATTACAATAGAGGAATGAGAATGTCTCTTCGAAAAAGGACTAGTTTCATGATCTTTTCAAAATCAAAAGATAAGTTGTCCATGAAAGAGCGTGGATGTTGCACATTAAAGTTTGAGGAACAGTTTGCACGTTAAAGAGCGTGGATGTTTCACGTTTAAGTCACGGATCTTGCAAATTAATAATTCAAGGTATAAAATCACTAACTAAAGTTAAAGAGCGTGGATGTTTCACGTTAAAGTCACGGATCTTGCAAAATAATAATTCGAGGTGTAAAATCACTAAGTAAACTCTTGTTCCCATGGAGTTCAACATCAAAATGTGTTTGTAGAATAGAGAATGAGGGGTTGAGAAACCCATGTAATAACAAAATGACAATAGAATTCTCTACGACATTGTAGTAAAACAACTCAATCTTCATATCTTGGTTCGCTCGCAATGGAACTGGCACAAATGATCTCTCTTTCAGTCTATTTTCTATGAGGAGAAGAGCCATTCGATAATAGTGCAAATGCCCTCTCTAATTCTCTCCACCCTCCTCAATCCTCCACCCCGTGCCCCTGTTCCACGAGCAATCTGCCACCCTCAATCTAGCCACCCTCAATCCCCCCACGCGGCTCCCTCCACCTGCACTCTCTCGGCCTCCCTTCTCTCCCCTCTCTCCCTCTCCCCTCTCTCCCTCTCCCTCCTCTCCCCACTCTCCCTCGCCCTCTCTCCCTCTCTCTCCTTCCCCGCCACCCTCAATCTCCGCCACCTATGGCCCTCCACCTACACTCCACCATTCCCCCCATGCCTCTCTTCCCTCTCTCTTCCCCACTCTCTCTCTCCATCCTCTCTCTCTCTCTTTGTCTCTCTCTCTATCTCTCTCTCTCTCTCTCTCTCTCTCTCTCTCTCTCTCTCTCTCTCTCTCTCTCTCTCTCTACCCTCTACCATCCCTCCACCTGCAGCCCACACTCCATGCTCCATCTCTCTCTCTCTCCCTATCTCTCTCTATCTCTCTCTCTCTCTCCCTCTCTCTTCATCTCTCTCTCTCCCCCCTTCTCTCTATCTCTCCCTCTCTCTCTCTCTATCTCTCTCTATCTCCCTCCCTCTCTCTCTCTCTCTCTCTCTCTCTCTCTCTCTCTCTCTCTCTCTCTCTCTCTCTCTCTCTCTCTCCCTCCCTCCCCTCCTCTCTCTTTTTCTCCCTCTCCCTCTCTCTCTCTCTCACTCACTCTCCTTGTTTTAAGTACCTCGTTGAGGGTCCTACATTTAGTTCATTGTAAGAAAATGCCTTGATTTTACTCTCTCTAGAATTTTGAAACTTGCATGGCTGAAAACTAGCATTTGGAGGAGGATTTGGATATCTAAAGTCTCTAACATTATTGCGGAGATCGCAAAATTGAATAAAAGTGTCTCTCACAAGCTTAAGCTAATTCCTCACCGTTTTTGAGTTACAGGGCTTATCTAATTCTATTTGAATTTGTGATTCTCATGCTCATGTGTTAGCATGTCTAATTATGGATGTTTTCGGATATGTGTTCTTGGTGTTTTTATCCTATTTTTGATAGGTATGCTAAAGAAAGAAAGCACACTACGATGGCATGGCTTTTTGCAAGAGTTTTGGAGAAACTCGACTTTTTCTAAATTTGGTGTTCGCACACTTCTTTGGAAAAAGCAGCGCTCAAACTCTTATATACGGAGACCTATGCATCAACACAGAGGACACACAGAAATCTAAGAATTACCTTGTGATTGAGAGTGTGATTGAGAGTGAGAGTGAGAGTGAGAGTGTGATTGAGAGTGCAAGTGTGAATGCGATTGTGATAGCTCGGGGGTGGTCGGGAGGTAGAGGCTTCGTCAAGAAGCTATTCTTCAAAGCTATTGTAACCATTGATTCACATCTATAATATCAGAACTCTTCCTTCTGTGCATCGTATTTGTTTCGACTCTTCCGCATCAGATTTTCTTTTACCTTGTGCAATCTCTGCGTTCTTCTCTCCACTGTTATTTTTGAGTGATAGAGAAATCATGATTGGGGATAGATTGTGATTGAGGAAATGCTACAAGTGGTATAAGAGCAGAATTAATCCTCGAGAACGATGGAAGGTCTAACACAAAAGATTCGTGAACAAGAGGAGCTTATTCAGAAGCTTGTTGGTGAATTGCGCAAAGAACGAGGTGGAAAGCAACCAGGAGCAATAAATTTGTTTATGGAGCTGAACAATGAAGTAGATGAAGGTGTGGGAGCATCTAGTGTACCTCGCAGAAAACAAAAATGCAATTATGAAGATATGGAACCAGGTGAGTTTGCCCTTAACCAAGTCTTCAAGAAGGAAAAGTTGAATGATTTTGATGGCGAGAAGAAGAATGGAAAAGATCTTGAGCCATGGATTGAAGAACTGGTGGATTTCTTTGATCTTCGACAATTTAGTGAAGAGTCCAAGGCAAAATCTGGGATCTTGCACCTCTGTGGGATCACGAAGCTATGGTGGAAGTCATATATGCAAACTCGAACGCGTTCTCGTCCAGTTCTATGGAAGGAATTTAGAGAACAAGCTGAAAAACGCTATTGTTCATGCTACCATATGGAGAAGAAGATGGAGTTCTACAATTTCCGACAACACGAAAGTGATAAGCATAGCTTATCTGTTGATGAGTACAAAGAGATGTTCCTAGGTCTTCATAAATATGCATTAGAGGTTAGTGGTAATGCTCTAAAGAGTAAATTTATTGAAGGGCTTCGTGAGGAACTTCGCTATCAAGTCAAGGGATCTGGATGCATTGATTTCCTTGATGTTGTTGTGATGGTCGAGAACTTTGAGAAGATGGAGAAGTTCAATTTGCAGAAGGCAAATAGAACCTCCGGTTAAAACCTTATGAATGTTGTACTCGAATATGTTCCTCCGGTCCTCGATCTAATATGTTCCTCCGGTCCTCGATCTAACCCATGACGTACTGGCGCATATTTCCACTGCTTACAGCGCTCCTTATAGGTCACGCAGCTGCGTTAGAATCACCTATTCTTCGTCCGGTGACATACATTTGGTTTCGTAAGACGTCTCAATTCAGTACTTAGAAATTCACAAAAATCAACTCTCGTAATTCTTGGACTAGAGCTCCCCCTTTTTTTTTGGTGTGCGTGGAGGTTCAGTGTTTTACTTCCTTATTCCCCGCTTTATAAAGAAAGCTGTACTTCGAATTCGGAACGCTGCATATTAATGCCATATAACGTATTTACCTATTCAGGGCTTCGGTCGGATCTTTATTACGGATTGCCGACGGAGATGAATAGAAAGCTGTACGAGGATGGACGACAGTGTAGAGGTGCCGAGGACCTGTTGTTGATTCATGGAAGAATCGGAGAATTTACAGACGGCGTCCTTACGTGCTCTGTTAGTATCTACAACATGTGTATGAATCTGCGTTCGACGGCTCAGCATGTGCACGTATCCTGCGGGGAATTCGCCACAACAACACTCATAAATCCTCATACATTCAGAAGGCTCGCGCCAGGAGATGGTTTAGTGAAGGATGGTCGTGCAGATGCCCTGGGGGAGTGGCGTTCACGAATCATTCCAGGTATCAGAGTGAATAAAAGAACTTTCGCATTGTGTTCATTCTTCTCTCTCTCTATCATTGCATTTTTTAAGACACTTCTCCTTTATTTGGAAAATTAGAAGAAGAAGGTGGAGCCGCAAACGGAGTCGTTCTTATAGCGTCTTGTTTTATAAAACTTAAGACACGTATAGCATTATTGGACATGCATATGGGGTACATATTTGAAATAAATTTTGATTTTTTTTTTGAACTTGGGGATTTGAAGGCTAACCTTTGACTCTTTCATAACAAAGAGAGACTTTCATAGAGTACGTGGAGGAAAAATTGATACCTAAATAAAACTGTAAACATATTCGGGACTTATAAGAGATGTATTTGACAGAAGCAACGTCAACTTTATAAAACATGTGAAATTAACCAAACATAATTCCATCGTAAGTTTCTGCGGCAATTTTGAAAAACAATTGTTGTGTATGTGAATGTCGCTTTTCCCCATACTTATTCTCAAATGACAATGGTCTCTTTCAAGGACGAAGCATCTATAAGGATGCATTGCACTTGTACATTCGAGTTCCTTATTTGTAGTTCTGTGCGTATCCTCTATTATAAAGAACTTCTATATTACACTCTGCGCGATGCTTATGAGTTGAAGCTAAGTCAAAGACACAGACGATATGATTAAATAAAGAGGATTCTTCGAGTGATTACTCGTTCACTTGCAAAATTACGTTTAAAAATGGGCTATAGGTAATACATTTTCTACTTTACTCTCGGAGAAGGTCTCACGATAAGAGTAGAACATTCATAAGGTTTAAACTAGAGGAACACATTACTCAACTATTCTTGACACTTATAATAATCAAAATGCATATAAGCATAAAAATGATGCATCGAAACTCTAAATACCAAGGGACATATAGGAGACAAAAATAAAAATTACTCTAAAGAATAGATCAAAACACATATGATCCTATTTGCATATTGCTACAACTACCTCCTTCCAACACCAACTCTAATCCTACCGTTTAGGAAAGCACTTCTTCCCGGGACTCCCTTGATGTCATGGAGGAGATAAGAACAAAGATCCGCTAAGATAGAGCACAAATGTTAGAAACTACAATTATCAAGACATAAAATGTATGAAAACTTTCGCTTCACTCCCTTTTTTTTATCCTCCATTTTTTTGCATGAAGTAGACATCAACTTTACATAGCCTAATGAGTGGCTAGATATTCTGGCAAGGTGAATATATAACTCTCTTTAATGAGTAGACGGGAGTGGAGATCACTAGTATATGGCCTAGGGGAGCAATGGTGGATAGGTGTACATGGTCAACCAAGTTGGCGTTGTGAGGTGTTGCTAGTCAAGCATGTGTTTCGCTATGGAAATACCAAGCACAAAGTGGTGAATAAGTCGTTAACGAATCATTTGATATATCAAAGTGAATAAAAGAACTTGCGCATTATGTTCATTCCTCTCTGTCTCTCTCTCATTGTGTTCGATTTTAATGAATACATACGTTATTGCAAGTATTTATTAGCCTATTAGAAGCATGCAAAGTTCTATTAAAATGTTCTCGGTGAGCATGAGTAATGCATGGACCTCGATCATTCTTGCGAAGTCAAGAGGTCCATCAACTCAGTGCTGTCAAGAAAGATAGGTAAGTGGACTCCTGCAGTAGTTGAACTCCGTTCTCGATCACATATTAGTAGTAGGTCCAACCACAAACAAGCGAGAAAGAACCAAGATTACAAATTTTATATATTTTGGTACATATTTCAAAAGATTGACACACACACACACACACACACACACACACACACACATATATATATATATATATATAATCTTCACAAACCCTAGAATCTTTTATTTGCTGTAAAAGTGCCACCTTTCTAACAACTACTTTTGAATGACTATAAGCAGAGGAGAAATGCAATTTAATTGAAGGAACATAACTATCAAATTTAGCTTCAATGTACAACAATAAATAGGAAATATGTTTTATCTGTATCATAGAGCATTGAAACAACCACTCATATAGATTATGTCCAAGATTTATTTCGAAAAACAAAAAGGATATTCATACTGAATAGGATTACATGGAAAATAAGTATTAATTACGGCTACATGAATAATAAGTCTTTGGAAAATTATGCTACGCAATTCATTGAGCCCTTAAGGGCGAAAGATAGATAAAGATCGTAGGAGAATATAATGATATGTTGTCCCCAAAATATGTGGCTACCTCTTTCCATAATGTGTAGCCTATTGACCCGTGGAGCTCTACTTTAATATTTCAACCCTAGTTATTTTTTTAAGCGACATTCTCATAAATCCCAAGTGTCCATGTCTTTTAATGCATCTATTTCTTCTTACATGGCCTTCTGCCAATCAGGGTTTCCCTTTTCCTCTTCATGGGTTGAGGGGTCCCTTTGAAATTGAGTCCTTTGCCAAGTAGATTGAAGGCTTTGTATCAAATGTGGAATCATATCGATACCTTTCTTGTTGTTTCCTCTCTCTTATTGATCTTTTAGGAGCTTGCTTAGAGCATAGAAGCTCCATGTTGGATGAACCTAACTTGCAAGACCTTTTCAACTATTTGCCTACACTTATAAGCTTTTTTGTGATAGTGGGTACATAGAGAACCTTACTAAGAATGTTTCTCGTGCCATTGAAAGCTTCGAAATTACCAATCTTCTCCACATTGTGCTTTGTGCCATCCCTTGTTTGAGCTTCATGTCTATGCTTTGGACTTTCCAATTCAGATAGAAAAGCAATGTTGCTTCCAACATGACTTGGACATGCTCAATCTATGTAGAATAAATGACCATCTTCTTTACCTTCTTTGTGGCTTAGATTAATTGAGTCTTCATGTGTTTGATCTTCATAATAATTCCTGTAGTTCCTTCTATTATGGCCTCTATTGTGATTGTTGAAGTTGTGTCCACCTCTACCTCTATTGCTGCCATATCCACCTCTTCCACTTCCTTTCTAGGTCTTCCCATTGAACCAACAATTTTGAGTTGTGTGGTTGGTCGTATCATAGATGGCACAAGGTTGAACATTATGAAGTTTGGATTTTTCATGCTTTGGTCCTTTCTTATTCCCTTTCCACTTGCTCTTGCCTACGAAGTTCTCTTGTGAAGTTTCCTCTTCATCTTCTTCATTTTTCTTGCCTTCCAGCTTCTTATCCTTCTTATTTGCATATAGAGAACTAGTTCAATGACCATGATAGGCATTGCCTTTGTTTATGATATTGTTGGCCTCTTGATTGAAGAGTTGTCAAGGAAAGATGCTGAAGTCCAGAGTTTGCACATCCATGATGGGATCATAAGCTATGGTTAAAGATTGCTATTGATTATCACTTCTAATCCTATTGAGAATTTACCTCATGATGGCCTCTTCTTCAATCAGCTCTCTAATGGATGCTAACTGATTTGCAAACTCCTTGAGCTTGGTAAAAAAATCTATGATGGTTTGTTTAGGTGTATTCTTCATTTGGTTGAACTCATTCCAAAGATGATTCGTTCTTGCTTTGATACTAGTAGGAAAGAAAGTTTGTAGGGCATCCCAAGTCTCTTCAGATGTCTTTCATCCTTTAATATCTGGTAATACACAGTCAAAGATAGAGTTTAGTATGTATGACCTTGCTTGAGCATCCCTTGTGCACCAAAGTGTGAGCTTATTTGTCTCCTCTTGTGTAGGTCCTCCTTTGGATCTTGGAATAGGCATAGCTTCACCACCTGCTACAATTCCATAAACATTCCTACCTTGGAAATAGACCTCCATTCTGATTTGCCAAGCTGCATAGTTGTGTCAATAAAGCTTCTCAATTATTGAGCAAAACCTGTCACCCATCTTGATCTAGCTCTCATACCACTGAAAGAACTTGGAGAAGCTTGTAGAAGGTACAAAAGAAGTGAGTTGTGAAGCAATGCGTTTCAGTCCAGCAAACCGGCACAAGACTAGCCCTTGAGCTTATGGAGACTGAGATAGACTAGCCCTTGAGCTTATGGAGATTGGTTTGTGTAGTGACTTGCACAAAAAACTTACTATCTTTGGATGTGACAATCAACTTCAAATGCTCATAGAATCCAAAATGACTACAATTGGAAAAGATCCTTTTGGAGGAGTGATGCACATAAGGTAGAGTGTTTAGAATGCACAAGAGTAGAAGAAATAAGCAAAATATTCTTTTTGAATGAGCCTAACACTCAATAGTGGTACCTCCTACTTTTTAGGAATGCATAGAGATAGTCCCCGAGACAAAAAAACTAAGATTTCTCCCAATCTACTGAACATTTGAAAATGTATACACATAAATAAGGCACTATTACCTTTCCAATGCGTGCTCACTCATCCATTTGGGAGCTTTGTAAACACAGCACTAGCCTTTGCAAACTTACTATTGTTGAAGAACATGATGTAGAAAAATAAAGGAGCAAGGCAATGATGCCCACACATGTATGTATATTGCTTTCATGTAATGTAAAATTGATTTGAAGTCTTTATAGAGACTCTTGAAGTGCTCCACAACTTCTAAAAGAGGATTTTGAATTCAAATGAAGGCACGATTAATTGTTGGAGGGAATCAATTCACATTCCTACAATCTCGGAGAAGTGAAGATCTAGTTTGATCTAGTTTGACGTGATTAATTGATTCATTGATTGCAATTCAAACACCCAAAATTCATGCAATTTTAGCTCTCTTTTTCTACTTTTACATGTGTAAATATCTAAGCTTTTACAATAACAAATGATCCACAAAAAATCTTTTTAAAAAATACAATAAATGGGCATAGGTAAAAGAATGCTTTAATGGATATTTTGGCATAATCCAAATCATAGCTTTTTTTTCCATATATCAAATCCACATTAAGCATAGTGCAAGCTTGATGTTCTAATAGTAGGCACCAAGGAGCTATTGGGCAAGTACCCAAGGAGCCTTCCCTTGGCCATAATGGGACAATTTGGTTAGTGGAACTAGCTCCTTCTCTGGAGCATGTTGGTCAAGCTTCATTTTTGTTCGTGCAAATGTTCAAGCCTACACATTTGGCTTAGCATGGAAGACATTGTGTGGAATTAGGACTTGATGATTCATGTGAACTATAGCTTGTAACTACTTGATCTTTTACCATTGTAGAACATTAATTCTTTGGAGAATCTTGTAAAAACTTACAACTCGTGGGTTATGTAGAATATAAGCTATGACTTCAAGTTGAGGTAATATCTCCTAAATCAATGGAGTCACTTTTTGATTGGAGCCAAAGTTATATTTCAAGATTCAAAACTCGAAGTAACACATATAGAAGACTTTTTAAAATCTCATAATGGGTGCCTCATTCAGACTTTCATCACTTGTAGAACTTGAGTAGCTCAAAATATAGCTCAGTCAATTCATAATTATTGAACATCATTACAATGCCAATGAATCTGTACAATTATGTTCTATAATATATATATCTCATGAACATCTCTGTCTACTTCTCTGCTATGACTACTCAAAACAGATAACTTCTTCTGGTCATATCTGAGTAAATACTCAACCATTTTACATAACCTTTCGCTTTCTGGAACCAGCTTGAAGTCTACTTTGTTTTATAAAAATTTCAAGGCATTTTCTTCAAGCATCATGGAGAAATCGACTTTGAAGTGCTCACTCATCATGTACTAGTTGCTTACTAAAATATCAGCGTAAGATTTGATTTGCTAAAGTTAATTCTTAGAGCATAGTTGATCCTTTTAAATGATTCCACTTGCAATCATTAGCCATCTAAGCTAATTGAATTCCCCCAAAAGGAAATTTCCAATTGCTAATGTATTGTGAGCTCTGAGTAAAAACACTAGCAGGTGTATGGACTAAAATAGCAAGTTTTTCAACACAAGTTATTCTTGAACTAGTCTGTTTTGGATTAATTGATTCAAGTGTCAATTCCAAAGTACATAGGTACTTTCTTGGTGTCATTTTCAAACTAAAAGGGCCTACTTTATAAATCTGAAATGCATCAAGGCTGGTAGAAAGCACCTTGAGGTATCCATCCATCTCTCCCATCAGTGGTATCAGAGCAAGTTGAGGTAAAATGGGAGATGTTTTCCCTTCTTTCATTGACAAATTTGATAGGAATAATTATCCAGCATGGATTTTGAGGATAAAGACCTATCTACAAGGGAGAAGTCTCTATGGATACATATCAAGAGATGAGGAGATGCCAATATTTAGAAGCAAAGACCAACCTACAAGAGAGGAGCAAGAAAGACTTAACTCATGGTGTGCCAAAGATGCTTTAGCGAGGTCATATCTACTTAAATCTTTCTCTGACTTCCTTCTTCCTTAGATTAGGAATTGCAAAACGTCCCAAGAGACTTGGGATACTCTTTCTTCAAACTTTTCTTCCAATATAAGGGCTAGGAAAAATCAATTGTGGATGGAGTTTACTACTCAAAAGAAGCAACCTAAGCAGAATGTTTTAGAGTATGTGACCAAGGTGAAGGATGTGGGTGATCAGTTGGCAAGCATAGGAGATGATATTGAAAAGGAGCAAATAGTGGGACACATAATCAATGGAATCAAGACAAATGGTAAGTGGGAATCCTTCACAACTGCAATGAATCTTTATATGGATATGCAAATCCTTGATCTAACCACTCTCATGTGCCAATTGTTCACCCATGAGGCCAAACTCAACAAAAAAGGTGAACCATCAAGAGGTAAGAATTCTGCTACCCTCTATACAGATAAAGGAAAGTCTAAGGATAAAGGAAAGAGCAAGAAGTTTGAAGATGAAGGTGCTACTTCTCAAGCCAATTATGCAGGGAGAGGAAGGAATTCAAGAGGAGGGGGGCAAAGGAGGTAAGAAAGGTATGGGGAGACTTTTCAACTTTACCCCATGCAATATATATGGACTATCTAATCACACAACCGATGAGTGCTATAGGAACTTCAAGAACTAGAGAGGAAGCGGATTCCAAAGAGGTGGCTAATCACAATCAAGAGGAAGATTCAATCATAATTAAGGTTACAGCCATGGCTACACCAACAATTACAACAACAATTATCAAGGAGGATACAAATCAAGAAAATAATTTAATAACTATAAAAAGGATCAAGAGGATTCTCTTCTCATTATGAACATGACCTCAAAACAAGGTATGAATGATGAGCACCTTTTCTATAATGACTCACGTTCAAACCATGTAGCAAGCAATATATCTCTTCTTTCTGATCTTGAATAGCCAAAGAGAAAGCACCAAGTACAGACAGGAAATATTGACTTCTAATGGGAATAGGAATGTGTTGAGCAGAGTTTGTTGTGTATCTACTATCACAAATAATTTGATGAGTGTTGGACAGATAGTGGAAAGGGTTTGTAGGCTAGGTTCAATAAATTTAGAGCCTTTGTGGAAGACCCACAACATGGATTCAGGAGAATTGCAAAGGGAGAGAAAACACGCTGATTGTTTACATTTAAGCTTGAGGACACTAGAAGCATTGCACTTTATAATTATAAGGATCAAACCTTGTCAGAGTTAGAGATATGCACAAAAGACTAGGACACATTGGTGAGAGAGCATTGAAGCAGATATGTAGAGATCAATGTGTACTTGGGATACCTAATGTATCCAAGCAACATATGATCTATAAATGTGGTGCATGTCAGTTTGGTAAATCACATAGGTTACCCTTTACAAAGGAAGGCTATATGCATGAGGATTATTTGGAACTTTTCCACACAGATGTGGGGGGACCAACCAAGGACCCTTCAATTTCAGGCTCAAGGTACTATGTGTCATTTATTGATGATTTCAATAGGTGGACTATCTTGTATTTCATGAAACATAAGGATGAAGTGTTTAGTTCTTTCAAAAATTATCTTTCTCCATTGAGTTTGATGCATTTTTGCAGGATAGAGATATCAAGAGAGAGATCACAACTAGATGAACTCCTCAGCAAAACAGAGTAGCAGAGAGGAGGAACTGATTGATTGTGGAAGCACCTAGACCTATACTGAATGAAAAGATTTTGCCTAATACTTGTGGACAGAGACTCTTTCTACTACCACTTATCTTATTAACAGGATACCCTCTAAGTATCAATTAGATGTAGAAAATACTTTTCTCAATGGGTGGATTTCACAAGAGGTTTACATGGCTCAACCTTTTGGCTATGAAGTTCCAAGCAAGGTGGATCATGTATGCAAATTAAAGAAATCTCTTTATGGTTTGAAGCAGACATCTAGGGCATGGAGCGATAGGCTGTCAACCTATCTTCAAGACAAAGGATTCATGATGATCGAGGTAGATTTTTCTCTGTTTATCAAGAGGAGTAAGTCAGAAGTGATATATGTATGTGTATATGTGGATGACATCATTCTCACAGGTAGTGATGCCAATGGCATCAGACAAATCAAAAACCACATGATGTAGGAGTTTAAGATCACTGAAGTAGGTCTTTTGAAATACTTTCTTAGACTTGAGTTGGTATACAGTAGCTCTGGAATCTACATCACTCAAAGGAAATATCTGCAGGACATGTTGAAGAAGTTCCACTTGGAGGATGCAAAAGTAGCTAGCACCCCTATGGAGGTAAATCATAAATTGAGTGCTCATGAAGGTGATTTGCTTGAAGACATTGCAAGTTATCAAAACATAGTTGGGAGTCTAAACTATCCAACATTAACAAGGATTGATATATGATATGGAGTAAGTGTTCTGAGCCAATTCATGCATAAACCTAGAGCATCTCACTTGGAAGCTGCTAAAAGAGTTTTGAAGTACCTCACAGGTACTCAAAATCAAGGTCTTTACTTCCCATACACATGAGATTTGTACATAAAGTTCTACTGAGATGTAGATTGGTCAAGATGTAAGGATGATAGAAGAAGTACTTCTGGCTATTTATCTTTTGCATTTGATAAACCCATCGCATGTTCTTCTAAGAAGCAACCAACTATTGCTGTTGGAGCAATTCACAAGCCTTCACATTTGTCTTGTAGTTCATACACATATGAAGATGCATAGGAATCAATGCTAATGCTTAATTACCATTTTATCTTTTTGTAAAAGTCATATTTGACTTGGAATCTTTGTAAACACCTACCAAGAAGAAATCGTGGAAAAGTTCAGAGTTGATTGATGGAATATCTCCTATAATGGAGGATCACTTTTTTAGAGAGAGCTAACAATTTGAATTCAAATTCAAATTGGAAGTGAACATCTATATAAACTTCCAAGAAAAAGTCGCGGGTGTACAAGTCACTTTCCGAGCTTCTCATTATCATCTCTGAGTGTGTGGGAGGCATGTACTATAGCCCAAAAATTTCTACACCATTCCACAATGACTATCATGCCTATGGTGTTGTACAACATTGATCATTAATACATATATCTACATTGTTCGTTTTTGAGTTCTCTGTCATAGTCTTTGTAAGTCAATCAAGTTGTGAAGATCATATCTCACTCATTTCTCATCCAAATTCAAAGATATATAGCTTGTTGGAACCAATATAAAGTTCTCTAGGTCTTGTCAAAGTTTGAAGGATTTCTATTCATGCATTTCAGAGAAATGTCTGTCGAGGTGATCACTCGTCGAAGTCTGCAACAATCCTAAAAAATTGGGGGTAAAGGTTTACTTGCTAAATTAATTTCTCTGAGCATAGTTAATCTTTTTAAGTGATTCCACTTGGAACAGTTAGCTTGCTAAGCTAATCAGATACCCCTAAAAGGAATTTTTCCAATTCCTACTGTGCTAGTCATACTGAGCAAAAGATAGAGGAGGTGTATGCTAAAAAATAGAAGGTTTTCTTGAACACTTGAAGTTCAAAGTTGTCTGTTTTGATTCAATATTTTGATACACAATTTCCAAGGTACATAGACCATTTTATGGTGTTACTAGAAAGCTAAGAAGGTCTACTTATCAACTCTAAAGCATCAAAGTTCTGGTACAAAGCAGGATTTGGCAGTACCTACTTATCTTCTTGAAGTATTCATCCATCTTCCCAATAGTTGTTATATCTTCAAGAGAGGTTGAATACAAGGGATCAACAAATGATACACAAGAAGCTATTTGGATTAGGTTGCTCTATGCAGATTTGGGATGCCATACTCATTCACCAATGATCTTTGGTGATAACACTAGTTCTTTGCATCTTTGAGTCAACCCCATTTATCATGCAAGAACTAAGCATATAAAAGTGCACTATCACTATGTTAGAGAGAAGCTCTTGAGAAAAGAGACTCAACTAGCATATGTATCTACAAATGTGTAGTGTGCTAATTTGTTAATCAAAGGACTTGATGGTACTAAACTTTGCAAGTTTAAAACCATGATTGGATTACAGGATATTAAAGAAGATTGATGAAGCAATGCAAGCCAAGATGTTTGTCTTGAGGGGGATTTGTTGGTGCAAATGTTCAAGCCTACACATTTGGCTTAGCATGGAAGACATTGTGTGGAACTAGCACTTGATGATTCATGTGAACTATATCTTGTAACTACTTGATCATTTACCATTGTAAAACATTAATTCTTTGGAGAATCTTGTGAAAGCTTATAACTCGTGGGTTAGGAAGAATATTAGCTATGACTTCAAGTTGAGGGAATATCTCCTCAATTAGTGGGAGTCTTTTTTTGATGGGAGCCAAAGTTTTAATTCAAAATTCAAACGTAGAAGTAACACATATAAAAGACTTTGTAAAATCTCGTGGTGGGTGCCTCATTCAGAGCTCGCTCTTTGATCACTTGTAGAACTTGAGTAGCTCACACTATAGCTCACTCAATTCATCATTATTGAGCATCATTACAATGCCAATGACTCTATATAATTATGTTCTATAATACATATAGCTCATTGAACATCCCTATCTACTTCTCTGTTATGACTAGTCAGAACAATCAATTTCTTCTAGTCATATCTCAGTGAATGCTCAGCCATTTTACATAAGCTTTGCCTTCTTGGAACCAGATTGAAGTCTGCTTTGTTTTGTAAAAATTTCAAGACATTTGGTTCAAGCATCAGGGAGAAAGTGCCTTTGAAGTGCTCACTGGTCATCTACTCGTTGTTTCCTAAAATATCGGGGGTAAGATCTGATTCGCTAAAAGTTATTTCTCTGAGCATAGTTAATCATTTTAAATGATTACACTTGCAATCATTATCTATCTAAGCTAAATGAATTCTCCAAAATGGAATTTTGCCAATTGTTACTCTGCTGAGAGCTTTGAGTAAACGATGACTAAGTGTATGGACTAAAATAGCAAGTTTTTCAACACTAGTTATTCTTGAACTAGTCTGTTTTGGATTAATAGTTTCAAGTATCAATTCCAAAGTAAATAGGTATGTTCTTGGTGTCATTTGAAAGCCAAAACAGCCTACTCTATAACTCTAAAGTGCATCAAGGCTGGTATAAAGCAAGTTTTAGTAGTACCACCTCACTTCCTTGAGGTATCCATCCATCTATGCCATCAATTTTTGTAGGCTTCTCCACAAAGGTAGAAACCTCCATTTGGGCAAGGGTGGCCAAATTTTTCATGCACAATTCTATTAAAGTTATTTTTTGTAACTGTATAGTATTGTGATGAGGTTGATAAGTGTTTCTAACCACGAAGTAAAATTAGGATGTCGATCAAGTCATTTTTGTGTTGATAACATTCAACCAATCAAATGTGTGCAATTAAGTAGCCAAGAATATGATGATATATTTTGGTAGTGATGTGTGTGAACACACTAGGACCATCAGGGGAATTTTTTTCCCTCTTTAGGAGGTTTTTCCCTCGTGTTTGTATATATGGCTATGACCCTAATGGGTCACTTATCTTTGTACATAATCTTGCTAATTCATTCATCATTGTGTGTTGTGCAAAAAGGCTTCTTCTTTTTCCTTGTGTTGTTCATGTGCTTCAATAGACCTTAGAATCCAACAATTGGTAGCAAAGTAGGCTACCACTTCATGTAAGGAATCTTTGTTCCAAATGCACTATCAAAACCCCTATGTAGGAAATTTTGTCCTTTTGTGCCAAAGATATATACACGTTTCATTTCACCAGTCCAAGCATCTCAAAGCGTGCCATAGATCTAGCATGGATTGAGGAGGTATTTTTTCTCAAGTTTTCAAGATAAAGTCATATTTCTACATGATGGTACTTTAATCACTAGCCATGATTGAATGCAATGATGTATTTCCTATGTTGGCTATTAAGGAGAGATTGGATGGTACTAATTACCCACTTAGGGCATAGATGATGCATCATGTATTGATTTCAAAAGGACTATGGAATATTGTGTAGAGTGTTGAAAATTGTGCTACTAAACTTCTAAATACACTTATTGAAGGTGATATGGATGGTGTTAAAGATGATGATGTTTAGGTTCTTCTTCGTGATGTAGTTCATGTTGCACTTACTGCAGAGTTACTTTGTTGGGATGGCAAAGATGATCAGGCACATGCCTTGATAGCCTTGTTTGTTTTACATACCATTATTCCTCACATTTGCTCCTATAAAATAAAAAAGGATATTTGGGATACATTTACCACTTTATACCATGCAAGGAATGTGGCTCGTGTTGCTTACCATTAAAAAGAGTTGGAGAATGAGCACATGAATGAAGAGGATTCCATGGACACTTTTTTGACAAAGATGAAATATTTGAAGGAGCATTTGATTTCTATTGATGAAGTCTTGCCAGACACTTCACTTGTGTAAAATGTTCTAAGTTCATATCAGAGTTTTGCTTCTACTCTTGGATTGATGATGAAAGGTGATCCAAATGCCTTAACATTTGAGGAGTTAATCTAGGTAGAACAAGTCCATTATGCATGTTGCAAATAAAGCTTACATGGCTAGCCAGAAGGACAAAGGTTAATGGAGCTTATCTACTACTTAGTAGAAATCTCCTAAACCTATATAGTCAAAGCATAGCTTCTGGCTTGAGGTTGTTATCTCTACAGCATATGTAGTTAACAAGTGTCCCACCAAAGTAGTGAAGTCGATCAAACCTAATGAGGCTTGGCAAAAAGAAATGGCATTGATTGTGATGACACATTTGCTCCCACATGCCGAATGACTACTTCTCATACCATTTATGCACTTGCAGCTCATCATGGTTGGAATATACATAAGATGGACATTAAAGCTATATTTGGGAATGGTGACTTACATGAAGAAGTGTATGTTTTTAAGCCCCACGGTTTTGTGGAGCAAGGGCATGAAAACAAAGTGTGCATATTGAAAAAGTCATTATATGGTTTGAAGCAAGCACCACATACTTGGTACAAGAAGATATATACCTACTTGATTGCACATGGTTTTGAGAATATTCCAAGTGAGAGCACCTTATATGTTAAGCGTGAAATGATGTGCTTCTAATCATTATTGTTTATGTTGATGACATTCTCCTCATTACTCCTAATGAGTATCATATTGCTGATTTTAAGGCTGATTTGCATGCCTAATTTCAGATTTCAGATTTGGAGCATTTCCATCATTGTTTGGCCATTGATTTTATGCAAGTTGATGGCGGAATAGCTTTGTGTCAAGCAAAATATTTTGGAACATTATTGCATCAGGGTTTACTTTAGGATTGAAAAACCTATGGAAAGAGGTTTATGGTTGAGTCTTCATAATGCTAGAGATGCATTGGATGTGGTTCTCTATCAGCATAACTTGGCGGGATATTCACTTTGCTATCACATAGATAAGTGCATTTATGCATTGCCTAGGCTTCAAGCATTGGTAGGGAGCAAAGGATACTTTTTACTACTTGAGTTGTAACCAACTGCTTGGACTCTTTTATCCAACGGGGGGATCAGTACTTCGAGATTTACATGCTTTTTCTCACTCTGATTGGACTGGTTGGTATGACACTCGTGTGTCTACGAGTCGTTTTTTGTTTCATTATTGGTATCTCATGCATATTTTGTTTGAGAAAGAAGCATCCTACTCTGGCCACTTCTAGTTGTGAGCGTGAGTATAGGGAAACTTTCATAGCGACTCTTGAATGTGTATCACTTAGATGCCTTATCGCTGGTTTGGGTGGTGGTCAATCTTGTGCCACCACTATCTTCACTTAGAGTTAAATTGCATTGGTAGTTGAAGGCACCCTATCTTCTATGCTCGCATTAAGCACATTGAGATGCACTATGATTATGTTAGGGAGAGGTTCTTCGTTGGAGAGATGAGTTTGGCATATGTGCCCACACAAGAGAATGTTGTAGAACTTTTCAAAACGGTTGTGCCTAAGGAGACATTTGAAGCTTTGTGCAAGGCGTTGGGCTTACTTCCTTTTGTGGATTGATTTCACATAGCTTGACACTTTGTTGTACATGAATTCCAGCTCCTTGCTCACTGCATCACTATCAATGAGGATGTGTTCATATATTTTGGTAGTGATGTGTGTGCATACACTAGGACTATTATGGCATATTTTTCCCTCTTTTGGAGGTTTTTTCCCTCAGCTTGTATATACACCTATAACCCCAACAAGTCACTTATCTTTGTATATTATCTTGCTAATACATTCAATATTGTGTGTTGTTCTCCTAGGTTCTTCTTTTTCCTTGTTTTGTTCACCTGCTATCGTACACCTCAAACTCCAATAGAATACTTATGACCTAGACATCATCTTTTTTTCCAAAGTGGAAGAAATTAAGTGGCCATATGTCTCAACTAAAAGAAAGAAACCTAATGAGTGTTGGGAAGATTGTTGAGAAAGGCTTACTTGTTTGATTCACAAGGCATGGAGCATATGTGGAAGACCCTCAACAAGGCTTCAAGAGGATTGCAAAAGGTGAGAAATCTCGTGGAATCTTTACATTTGAGGTTGAAGATCCCAAAAACATTGCATTCTTTAATTATAAAGATCAAACCTTATCTAAAGTAGAGATATGGCATAAAAGGCTTCCCATGAAGTAGGGGTAGAGCTTGTGAATCTAAAGAGCGATACATAGGAGGTTAATAACCCTCAAATCCCCCCTGATATGGGACCCACTTGGGTTGAAGTTTGTTGTTCTTGATTAGAAACATTTTATGATGCCTAAAGGGTGGGCTCTATTGTAATTGGAGATTGTTTTTCCAAGGAGGAATAGAGACTTCTTGATCGAGAAATCTTTAGAAGGGTGACAAAAATTATAGGCATACCACCCCCTCCAAATCTTCCATAGGTTTTCCTATGTTATAGCATTCCATAGTGCCATCGAGAAGCCGATCATTTTGCCCAAAAGTGTTTGCTTCTAGGTAATTTTATCCTCTAGACTCAAAATATTTCAAAGAGTCCACCAGAGGAGGAGAGACTTGGTGCACACCAATAACCCTAGATCCTCAATGATTTTCTAATAACACTTGCACCATGGTGGAGCAGCACAAATGTTGCTAGCCTTTGGATTCGTCTAGATAGCACGGTGGAGAAAATCCCACATGAGAACTAACTTTTTGTTCTTGATGAGGGTATTCCAGATAGACATGGACTTCAAGTCTCAATGCAACCTTGTCGAATTCAGGAACCACTTCTCGTTAAGCATGATAGCATAGTCCATGTTCCCCTTGATTCTATAAATTTTGGACAAGTAATTTCCCTTGTGCCAAATAAGCCCCTCATTGCATGGTAGATCCTCCCCAATGAGGAGTTGGGTTTTTTATCATTCCTGTGTGATGCATCTACTCTAATAGAGAGTCAATTCTTTGTGGTTCACTCTTATTTTAGGGTCTAATTCCTTAGAGCTGATCCATTGGATAGTTTCTTAGTTTGAGAGGTGTTTCCAATGTCTAGAACACTTGTTTCAAAGCTGCTTAGCATTTTGAAGGTTAGAGAAAGCCACATCCTGGATGCCCATGATAAAAAACAAGTTTGAATAATTTTTTTTGACATTGGCTGCCCATTTTCAATCTTCTCTAGCTTTGATAAATTGTTTGAACTTGCTCCAACTCTTCCATATGAAGCAGTTAAGATTTCAACCTTTAGGGGAAATTGATATCAAGGAGAATAAAAGGGTAAGGGGGCCGGATTCCTTCTAACCATGAGGGCCCACTAGCATAATCATGTTCTTGTTCCCAAAAATGAGCTTGCCCCAAGAGTTCTCAGTTGCACCAATCCCTAATGATCCATCTTGTCACCAACTTGTCAGCCATGCTTTTAATATTCATAATGCAAAGACCCCACAATCCTTTTGGCTGATGCATTTAGACTATTTAATTTTGGGAATTCCCCCTTTTCTTGTGGTCCCCTCTCAAAAGAAAGTTTTATAGATTCTTTCCAATTTGCTAAGCTCTTTATCCCTCGGTCTCCAACATAAAAGAAAGTAAATGGTCGAGTAGGTGAGGAAGGTATTAATTAGCATGGCGGGTCTGGCTAGGCTGACTTGCATGCCCTTCCAATACGCTAACTTTTTGTCTAGTTTGGAAAGGACCCAATTCCATCGTTGCTCCATTGAGATGCCAAATCCCATCTGAATATCTAGAGGACCCCTAGGGAGGATTCGACAATGATGGACATCCAACAATTGGGGTGGGGATCCCATGATGGATCTGAAACTAGTTTTTGAGTGCTTCATTTTGGAGCCATATGCTTCACACAATGTGTCAATGCAACCCTGAAAAGTCTCAATGCTATTCAAATTATTATGCACAAATGCACACATGTCATCTACAAATAAATTCATGATCATCTGGCCATGTTTGAGAGGTAAAGAGAGACATTGAATATGGACTATTTCCATGTGATGTTGCAGGAGACAACTGAACCCCTCTATGGAAATAGAAAAAAGTAGAGGCACAAGTGAGCACCCCTACCTAATAGAGTGTTTTAATATGATCTCCTTTAATAACTAACCATTGATATTTATTTGCGTCAATGCATTCCCCAACAATGTACTGATCATCTTAGCAAATATTTGACTTCAACAAAGGTCTTTAAGAGATTGGAGGAGAAACTCTCATTCTAGCCTATCGTGTGCTTTGTCAAAGTCGATTTCAAGGAATACAACATCTTGCTGAGACTCTTCAACCAAATCGAGAACTTCCTAAAGATCAATAATAGCTCCCAATATTGATCTACCCTTGATGCATCCTTTTTGGTCCTCACTAAGCAACCTCTTCAAGTGGTAAGAGATTAAGTTGGCAATTACTCTTACAAGAATCTTGTACCCCTTTTGAAGCATCGTGATAGGGTGCCCGTTTTCAATCCTATTTTCTTACCTTTTTTATGGATAAGCTTGACGAAACCATTCTTTAGGCATTCAGGAAGGGTACCATAAGCCACACTCTCTTGCCAAACCAAGCACAATGGAGTGCCCATCACTTGCCTAAAAGATTTGAAAACCTCATTTGTGAGGCCCTCAAGACCCAAGCTTTTCCCATTGGGGAGCATATCGATGACTTTGAGAATATCATTAACTGAAATGGGTGTGCCAAGGAGAGACTTCAAATTATGTAGTATTCAAAAGGGAAAGACTCTCCAGATGGCCGCCATGCAATCCCGCCTGTGGGGAAAAGGGGCATCAAGAATCCTAGGAGTTGAGTAAAGTTTTCGACAATAATAGCACTATTTTCTTCTTCCGTTTTGCAATTGAACCCATTACAACCTATCAAGAAGGGAATAGAGCCTATTATTTGCTTCCTCTAGAGGATTTCACACATCTCTTTAGTTGGTTTCTCAACTTTATCACCCACCAATCTTTAAAGTATACTTCTAGGTTTTTCCTTTGAATTTCTTCCTCGTATCTTAGCATGCCTTAGACTTTCTGTAGTCCCGTCTAGTATTGGAAGTTCCCTTTGTTCATGTCCTCCTCAAGACACTAAAACCTCTAATAGAGCTTCTCTCTCTACCTCCACTGACCATTACGAAGCATCTTGTGATTCCTGACTAGAATTTGACGTGCCTTCTCAACCGCCGCTCTCCAGTTTTTGGCATTCAGACACTTTGACTGGCATTGAGATAAATAAAATCTTTTTTGCTAAAGTTGTCATCTGTAAATTCTAAAAATATCTTTGATATGATTTACTTATTTGATGGACCTATCTTAACTCCTTCCAAGTTGAAGAACATGGAGATACACTTTCAGCAAGAACCTCCAAATGACATTTGGTTTTGTTTTTTGCACTTATCCTGAAATGTTCATTGGCACTTGTCTCGCACCCCTCATGATAATGGTTAAAGGAACAGAATGTGAAACAAAAGGTGAGCTATATATATATATATATATATATATATATATATATATATATATATATATATATATATATATATATATATATATATATATATATATATATATATATATATATATATATATATATATATATATATATATATATATATATATATATGTGTGTGTGTGTGTGTGTGTGTGTGTGTGTGTGTGTGTACATAAGTAAGTATTCATATGAAATTGTATGCATGGTTCTGTACCTATGGTAAATCCTATAAGAATAAATATCATTTGGGGCAGGCCCTGACAGTGAGCATAACTCTATATGTGTGATACGCTATGGATTCTCTAAAAATGTTAATATATGTGATTGAGTATGTGGATGAATAATGCGACATATACACAACCTTTATGGAAATGTAAATTCAAGCTTCTATTCTTATGAATATATGTGCATAGGTATGAGTATACACATTTCCATATGTATGCATATGCGTTGATGTAAACGAGTGGTTGTATAGATATCTGTATGAGAAAAGTGAGTATATGCAATAATTGCTTCTAAAAAAGAGAGAGCACAACCCTCTGAATGTCATTCATTGCGATGGTGTGTGCTCCCTGGTAAGGAGGGATTATCTCTTCTAGGATCTTTTAGTTTTATGAGATTTCTTTTTGGAAATTTTCATGGCCTAGCATGTACGAACCTTTAATACTTCATTCTTCTGACATACAACTTCTCTATATATCAAGTGCGTAATAGGTCTTTGTGATGATGTTTTGAGTAATAAAGTGATTCTAGTACGTTATTAAGTGAGTTAAGTTCACACTGATTAAGTGATTTCAATACGTTATTAAGGAATTCAAATAGCATGTGGCCTCTCATTCTCAAGACAGTGACCTCACATTTTATTTGTATTGCGTTATTGAATTATGTCTGCATAAAGTGAATACTAATATACATAATCACTACTTCTGCAACTACAAATATTCGTCTCGTAAGCATTACACTATCAATGCAACCTAATCATACGTCTCCATCTATCAGTACTCATGCATATGATTGGGTCTATTATCAAATCCATCTGCACTAATATGCTGCAAAAGTTTCCAAACTAAATCCATTGTATAGTTGGTGGGTCTATCTGATAAAGATTCACAAAGCTCCATGGCGATAAACAGAGTGGTAGGTGAACTTTACCTTAATTGCTATAGTCAATATGTAAGAATGTGTAGGAGTAGGATTATCAGCAATGGATGTTCATTGATTCCCTCTTAGACTCCAATGTTGGTGGAGTCATGGTAGCATCCAACGAGTGATACAAAGGGGAAACTTTGTGCAAATATTTGCGATAGAGGGGGACTTCTCATATTCCCATGTATGAATCCATGTGCATGTGTGTATGAGAGCATGCATGTGCATAAATGATGTGTGTGTGTGTATGCATGACGTTGATAAGAGCATGCATGTGTATGTGAGCTTGTGCTTAAAAGTGCATAAATGCATGGATGTGTATGTTTGCTTGTGCATGAGTGCAAGAATACATGCAAGAGCATGTGCATAAGTATGCATGAGTTCATATTTATAAATGAATGAGAATCATGTGCATCAGTAAGATGTGCATGGATATGAATCTGTGCATACATGTAAGAAAGCATGAGTGTAAGAGTGCAATAAAGTTTAATGCATGTTTATGAGAAATGTAAGAATGCATGTATGAACATGCATAATTGCATGGATGACTAGTAAGTGTGCATATGCATGAGAAGATGTATGCATGCATATGTGCAAATGTATGAATGAATGAGAGTGAATGGAAGAGAGAGTATGTGCATAAGCATATGTATGCATCATAAGTATACATATGCAGGTGAGATATATGTATGTGCATGAAATTGCATGTTTATGTATGTGCGTACATATGATCATGTGTGACTAGCACATCTGCATTTATAAGCATGCATATGAGAGAAAGAAAGAGCATCCATGAGTGCATAAAAACATATGCATGTGTACATGGCCATGTGTGCATGTGCAAGTATAAAGTACATCAAATCATGAGAAAAAATGTGAAGGCGTACGTGTATGAATGCATGAATATACATATATGAATGTTATTAAGTATGTTTGTGCATGTATGCAAGTAAATGATACATGAATGAATGTTAGTATGTTAGCATGAATGCATAAATAAGAGAGAGTCATGTATACATATGCATGAGTGTAGTACATATGCATGTGAGATATGTGTATCTAGATGAGAGCTATGGGCATGCATGTGAATAAATATTTACAAGAATGCATGAATTATGTAAGCATGTGCATGAGTGCATGTTTGTAGGTGATAAAACATGCATGCGTAAGATGTGTTTAGTGTGCACAAATAAATGTAAGCATGTAGGTATAAAAGAATGTGTCTACATAAGTTAGAGTGTACGCATGTGCATGAGTATAGAGTATGTATATGCATAAGTGAAGTATACATGTGTGTATTGTATATGAGAAAGTGAATGCATGCAGACATATGTATAGTGCATGTATATGTATGTGCATAGGTGTATATATATATATATATATATATATATATATATATATATATATATATATATATATATATATATATATATATATATATATATATATATATATATGTGTGTGTGTGTGTGTCTCTCTCTCTCTCTCTCTCTCTCTCTCTCTCTCTCTCTCTATATATATATATATATATATATATATATATATATATATATATATAGAGAGAGAGAGAGAGAGAGAGAGAGAGAGACATATACTTTTCTCTCTCTCTCTCTCTCTCTCTCTCTCTCTCTCTCTCTCTCTCTATATATATATATATATATATATATATATATATATATATATATATATATATATATATATATATGTGTGTGTGTGTGTGTGTATAAGTATGTAAGAATAAAGATGCATGTAAAAAACACTTTATGCATATGAAATAATCAATGAAAAAATGAGTGTGTTTTTGTGATTCCTAATGTTAGCTAATAAGAAATCAAATATTGAGTTAAGTATATACGACCTAGCTAGAGAAACCTTTGCACACCATGTAGTTAAACTTTCTTGCTCTTCTCTTGTAGGTTGATGTTTGGTTTTGAATATTGACCTTTCCTCATGTCCAAAGACGTATCCATATAAGCTTCTTCCTTGGAAATATGCTTGCATCCTTAGGACCAGGGTGGATAGTTTCTCCTGTCAAATTTGTAAATGAGTGATGGAAATCCATCTTCCATCTTGCTTGTTGTTGCTTTGATACCACCATTGCAGGAGATGGTGGATAGATTCCAAGAATAAAGTGGTGCTGCAAACTCCTACTTCACAACAGCCAAGAAGAAGTTATGGAGAGTGTAATAGACCCTTTGAACTTTCTAATGGTCACAAATATTCACCTATGTGCTTTGGAGCATGATCCTCTAATCAATGGATCCAAAATAGATGAGTATAAAGTTCAACCAAGAGCTTAGACTTACTTTTCTGGTCTTTGCACATGTTCGATAAAATGAATAGAGCTCTCAACCTGCTAGCAATTAGATAAATTCCTTTTTGGAGTATCTACTTAAGTTGGATAGCTACCAATCATGAGTTATTTCAATGAAAAAGATCAATTTCACACTGACAATGTTGCTTAGTGTCGCGCTCGTGCGGGAAGCTTCCTTTTTGTCTGCTCTTGCTACCAACGATGGACACACAGAGTTACATTCTTCTGTCCTCCCAGCCACGCCCAAGCATAAAACTCATGAGAGATTGTTCCCTATTGAATTCCTTGCTTCTACCATCAAGGACATAGTGCCTCAATTGATGCCAAGTGGCATCTATGCCACCTGACCCAAGGAGGGGTGCATCCCTAATATGACATTTCCTTCCCCTTGAAAGCATTTTCGTCCTCGAAAATGTAAATGAAATGTCCGTAATGGTAGAATAAAGTGCTCGGACTCCCCTGAACCCCATGTACTCTATGTACATGGTCATCTCTGTGTGTTGTTTCCCTATATCCTTCCCCTTAAGAAGTCTCATATGAGATCATATCAAAGGTGGGAAACCGTCTGAGTGGTGTCTATTATCTTCCATATACACTTAACTTTCAAACTATCACTCCCATGACATACAACATCATCCAAATGAACTAAGTCCACATGATGTATCCTCTATGGAGTAATAATATGAAAAGCAAGTGCACAGTGCCAAGCTCATAAGCTTGACCATACCATAATGGAGATAATAAACCATAGAATCCTCTGAAGTATAGAACAAAGTCCCATATCAAGTGACATCAAACCCATCTAAGACTAAATGATAGATTTCCCTCATACCACTCTAGGTCTTCCTAACCTTGAGTGTAATCACAAGTAATAGTTTAATCTAAACTATCGTGTGAACCATGCAAATCCATCATCGAGCTCATGGTGGTAATATGCAATCTCTACATTTCACCAACCAAGAGGTCTGTGGTTTTTCATCCATTACTTGTGGACTAAGTTCTATTGGAAGAGCATCTATTGGCACTAGTGCAAACTCTAATATTTCTCTTCCGTGTAGTTTGCCATATGAATGCAGAAAGCATTCCCTTTGAGATTCAGATAATCCCTAAGTACCCATCCTCCTAAGTGATGTTTACTCATCATACTCATGATGTAACACCAACTAAGAGTTTGATACCCTAATAGGTTAGATATATCCCTATCTCCTGGAAACTCAAAAGAGAAGTATCATCAATCTACTCCCAGTCTAGCTAATGTCAATAACTAGATTATGTCATCTAGTCAGAGACCATCACTGGAGTAACATAATTTCTCCTCTCTAGAGTCTCCATGTGAGACTCAATCTAACCATCATGATTAACTGATCTCCATCTTGTCTTTGATAGAAGAGTGCCACCTCTATCTAGACAACCAAAAATGAGAAAGTAAAACTCTCTCTGTATCTCTCTCTGTAATATCCTCTAAGGAAAAGAGCTCTGGTAGTGCAATCTATTCCACTTTCCCTTTCCCTTTGAAAGAGATTCTGTTGAATTCAATTTCTTAACTCATCCATAATTGAGAACATGCACATAAGTTCTCCATATTTTTCCCTCCAAAATAGTGGAGAAAGAGACTCCCATGTGAAGGAAATTATACTGACAAGTAGAGTAACAAATTCATTCTGAAAAAATAAACTAAGAGATGTTTATAAACACCTCTTCTGTCTAAAGGAAAATATGCTCTATTCTTCTTCTATGAAGAAATCATATTTTCCTTTCCTTCTTTCTTTCTCAAAGAACAAGAGCTAAAGTGAGATCTCTTCTTGATCTCTAACCTAATTCCGCTTTCTCTAGTTTCTCTTTTAAGAGAAACTGATGGATTTATTTAGTCCTCTCTTCCTATGAAGATGGAGAATAGATCTCCTCTTACTAATGAAGGTGTATAGTGAAGAGTGGAGAAAATAAATTCCTAGTAAGGGTCAAAGCCCTCTGCTAAAATGGTCAGCGATGATGTGACATGATACCGTAAACACATGTGTATCCATCGTAAAGAATTATCTCTGCCAACCATACTCTATGCATGGATCTATACGATCCAAACAGACTGATGGAATTATCCTTCCTAAAAAACTCAAAATGAGTATGTGATACTAATGGTGATAAAATCACCTATCACATTCTCTATTGGAAGAATAAATCTTCCCTAAACTATGAAGGATAACTCCCAATCCTAAGGAGATGTCTACTAAGAGCTCTCCTCTGATCTAGTGAGACATGACACCATGAATGATGAGTCCTTTTCTCCCTGGCCATAGAAGAAGAGTGCTCAAAGGGAAGTCATTTCCACCGTCCCATACCAGTGGAGCCTTCTTCCAATTCATGTTGTCATACCTACACTAAACCGAATATATATTCCATACATATGTAATGGAATATATAGGCGGATTCCAATGAATCCCATATCCTAAAATCATATCAGTGGACTCCAATGAGTCCCATGTCCTCGAACTAGTTAGTTTGGCTCTAATCATCATATGACAATGGATATCCTTTTCTTATTCCAAACCAACTTGTTCCTAGGTACCAAGACTAAGTCTAAGTACCTCTCTGTAGATCCTGATATACATATATATGTCTTGGGTACCCCAACTATTCCTGGCTAAGGGATCTATGCTCTATACCATAGAGCTAGTGCCATACCTGTGGCCTTCCTAGCCATCACTCGAATCACATAAGCACCCGTCGATGCTGTCTCATGAAACCCATCTCTGTGATCCCATCTAATTGGTTTCCTTAGTAGTGTAGAAGAAATGCTTCACTACTTGCTCAAGTGAGGTGTATCAGTGAAATAAGTCACTCTTTGGGTATTCATCATGATACCCGATAGTCTCCTAATCATCATGAGAGACTCTTTTGAAGATAAATCAATCTTCACCACTTTGGAGATTATCAAACTGTATCTCCCATACCTCTATGCAACTTCCTGAACCTATAGGATTGCTTGTGCACATTACTAATGGTGAAGGTGTAGCTCCTTTGGTTAGCAATCCTATAGTCTAAATCCAAAAGGATTATGTGTAGGGATCCTTTTGCTACTGAAGTTGCCTTATGTATAATACTATGATGGTACTGAGTCCATCAAATACATGCTTAGAAGCATGCCTACACCTTATTGAAGTTTGCAGAATGGGCATGTTACCATGCCATAATCTTCTTGCCTAAAGGCAAGTGCGTATATAACGCCAAGCGGTAGGAAAAAATTCGACAGCATTTCCCCAAAAAATGGAATCCCAAAAAAATTTAAACCATAGCTCAGTGCCACTCAAGCCACCCAAAAACATAGGGCTTGACAGGACCATGGCATGCACGCCATAAACTTATATGTGGACTCCATAACCTGCAAAAACATAAAATGCTAGCAACACAATCTGTGTTGCATAACCTTGTATTTCCTGCAAACCATCAAATATATACATACTTTGCATGCTCAACCGCACATACATGTGTGTTCTTATTAAACAAAATAGACAAAAATATAACACCATTTAAATGCTTTGCGGAAGCCTCCTACGAGTGAACATGCATAAAAGTTATGTAAATATCTAGGAAGTCAAAAGAAAGTGAAGAAGGATTCAGAAATGCTTCCCTCATTCAATCTCGATGAAATTACCAGCTCCTCAAGACGTTGAGCATTGTCCTTGATATGCTTTTCGATATTTGTATGTCGCTTAGATCTTATAATCTCCATCCTCTCAAAAACAATAACATGACGAAGCTAATCTTTGAGATTTTCGAAGAGAGTGCCTCTGTCTTTGTTTAAAAGTTCAAAATGTTGCCATGCTCATGTCTTCATTAAGACAGCTATGACATAAAGACTGCGAAGTATCACATACTCTCATCTTCAGATACAGACACATGGCCACCTAATTGAGTTGAAACGCAAAGCTTTCCTTTGTCATCCATCATGAGCAGATTAGCCATGATCATCAACCATGATCATTGTATGCATCTGCTATGGCATGTACTTCTGTACCTGCGCTTTCTTGCACACAAAATTTGCTTTTGCAAGTGGCATCCATAATTATTTGCATTACTGGATGTTTTCCAAATGCTCACACGTGAAGTACTTCTACGTAAAAGTGTTAGCCCATGTGGTCAACTCATTTTATTTTTATGTTGCCTTATGAGAATATACACCCAAACCATTTTCTTGAGAGTCATCACTCAGAAAATGTATATATACAGCATCATCCAGTGATAAGTCCGCTGATGCTTCAATAATATTGTCTAATTCTTGATGCAGTAAACTGTTCACAAGCTCTGCATCACAACAATAAATAGTTTCAAGCCTTGTATTCTTGTCTGTTACTTTTGATCCAGCCGCATCCCGTGACATGGCCTTTAAATAATCCAACAAGATTTGCAGTGGTGTTTGACTGCACCAGTATGCCACCCTAATAATAAAAATGTATGTGCTACATTTTTCTGAAAGACGTCTCCTCCCGAGAGAGGTGCATCAACGTAATGGATGGCCTTCAAAATACCAATCTCAAAATAACTCTCGAACCAGAGCACATTTGGAGGTCCTAGCGAACAAGTTTAGGCCAAAAACATGAGGAGATCTAGTTGAAAGCTGTTGCCACTTCAGGGAAATAGAATCCTTATTGCTAGCAGCAATTCATATTCTTTGAATAGCCAGTGCTTTTGTATGGTTAATGTCGAGGAGAGCAAGAAAAGGCAGGTGCAGTGTTGAGAAACTTCAAACAATCCATTAGAACTTTAATCCTCCGATTCTGGCATGTACTTTTGATGCGCCAGATGCACTACTCTGCCATCCCAATCTTTCCAAGTTCGGATGCAAGTCATAATCGAGCTCGCTCTCTCACTCTCTTCACGTATGCACATGAGCTTGTCTTCACCTTTCGTGTGCGCAATCAGGTATTCCAACTATGGTACCATGTGAAACACAAAGTGTGTAACCTCAGATGATTCTAACTCGACAATCGCCACCATAGATAATTGAAGAAAATATAATAGGAAATATAACTGCTGCTGATGCACGTGTACTGATTGTCTGTATAAATAGTCCTGAGAACCCGGAACAGCTCAAGCCATGTACGGCTCTCTACTGCAGAGTCTAAACAAATTTGTATTGGCGCTATCAATTGTCACACAACGAACTTCTGTGGCCTCGTGGATAGATCAATCCTCTTCCATCCAAGGGTGAGGAGATCGATTCCTGCAGCGCCCAGCTGCGTGATTGTCGTCTCCAAGGCTCTGATACCATTGTCGCGCTCGTGCGCGAAGCTTCCTTTTTGTTTGCTCTTGCTACCAACGATGGACACACAGAGTTACATTCTTCTGTCCTCCCAGCCACGCCCAAGCATAAAACTCATGAGAGATTGTTCCCTATTGAATTCCTTGCTTCTACCATCTAGGACATAGTGCCTCAATTGATGCCAAGTGGCATCTATGCCACCTCACCCAAGGAGGGGTGCATCCCTAATATGACACTTAGCAAGTTAAAAGACTATCCCGACATTTTTGGGATGCTTTAGTATGCAGACCAATGAATAGACTTGCATATATATCTCAAGATTGAAAAAGGAAATGCTAATGAAACTTTGTAGCTATGAAATAGAGTGTGTGAAAAATCTATAGCACTTAAAATCACATCAAATGATTAACTAAGCACTAAGAACAAGCTCTGAGAAACTCATTGTTCTAAGATATTCATAAAAGAGTAGTGAAGTAGAGATATGATCAATGTGTATGTATTAAATCACATAGAAGTACAAATACTTTGCAATGTGTAAATGAATAATGTGAGGGAGATAGAGCTATGTAGTGAGCTCTCAAATCACAAGAAATCCCTCTCCATTGATCTAAAAATCAGGCTCTCATCACACGCATTTTTGGCCCACTTTTATAGTTGAAACTGGAGCCAAGCGTTGAATTCAAATTCAAATTCTCACCATAAAATGATTCCTAGACATTAGGATTTATTCTCTCATCTATTATCCATCAAGAATCCTACATTTGATTGCTCTTGACTCCATGCGGGGTTAGTGCAATTATCATATGCACTTTTATAAAGATAAGAAAAATAATTGACTTTTACAAGGGAATACTCATATGTGACTACACATGCTAATTGTCCAAGTATGGAGCCCTATACTCATTTGCAGAAACAATAGGCACATAGCTTATTGCATATACTCACTTTTCTCATACCGATAGGTATACACCCACTCATTCCCATCAATGCATATGCACACACATGGGCATGTGTGTATTCATACCTATGCACATATATTCATAAGCACACAACATTGAATTCACATTTCCATAAAGGTTGTGTATATGTTGCATAATGCATCAACATACTCACTCATATATATTAGCATTTATGTAAAATCCATAGGGTATCTCACATATAAATTTGTGGTCACTATAAGAGCTTGCCCCAAATGATATTTATTCTTATAGGATTTAGCATAGGTACATAACCATGCATACAATTTCATATGAATACTTAATTATGTATATACACACACACGCACACACACACACACACACACACACACATATATATATATATATATATATATATATATATATATATATATATATATATATATATATATATATATATACATATTCTTACTCAAATTTTGGTTCTTTTAACCATTAACTTGAAGGGTGCGAGACAAGTGAAAATGAACATTAAATGAGGTGCAAACAACAAAACCAAATTTCATTAGAGGTTCTTGCTCAATGCGTATCTCTGTCTTCTCTAGCCTACAATTAGTCAAGAGAGGTTAATCAAGTTAGTAAATCATATCAAAGAAATTTTTAAGTGTTTAGAGATGAGCACTTTAACAAATAATTTTTAGTTTTTTTGAATGTCGATGGGAGTACCAAAATTCTTCTGAAATTCTCCGTCATTAAAGCTGCACATCATCCCAACGGGCCAACTTGTAGATCAAGTCAAGAAACATATAGAAGAATCAAATTGTCATGGATAGTGCTAATTACATTTAAAACTTAGAAATAAATCTAGGTGTATTTCAGGCAAGTGTATGAAAATTAGAACAAATTTAGAGAAATAAATAGATGCAAGCTTCACATACATCTTATTATGTTCGTATTTTGCCAATCAGAAAAGGAATCATACATATAAATTGTTCGCTTCATAGATCTTTTGTTCATTTAACCACTTAAATTCTAGTAACTTTTCCTAGGCACTAGCATATACTAGGCCCTACTAACGCATATACTCTAGTGGAGGCCTAATAGCACTATAGTGTGAAGAAGTAGCTTAGTTTTGTTTTGTCATTCGGTGAATCAGTGGCATTTCTATGCTCTTTCCCATAGAGCAAGTCTTCACATCTTGTTCTGATCAGTGAAAGTCTTCATCCACTTGTGTTCATTAGATTGGATGAATCTCTTGTATTGATTTTGTTTAGTTCTGGATTGACATGTTAGCATAGAACATCAACCTGTGGAACATTTCTTTTGCCTACATTGCAAGTTTCTATTTGAAATAAGGAGTGGTTTTGTCCATCACTATTGTCATTTGTCATTAATCTTCTTTCTGAGTGTCTACATTATTGTGCAACTATTGAGACCTGCCTACTTCCCTAAGGAGAACCTCCCTTGAGTAGGCAAAGTATTGGAAGTGCAAATCACCTTCTCCTGGTAAAAGTAGATACCCAGTACCTCCTCTACACTATGGGCAACGGCCACACTCACATATGCCACAATTGTTTTTCAAAATTGGTACAGAAACTCATGATGGAATTATGTTTGGTTAATTCCATATGTTTTATAAAGTTGAAGTTGCTATTGTCAATTACATCTCTTATGAGTCCAAAATATGTTAACTATTTTATTTAGGTATCAAGTTTGGCATGATCAAATTTTCTTTTTCAATAGTCTGCTCTTCTTTCATTCTTTTTCCATTTTCTTTCTTCACCCTAGAGATGTTGATCAGGGGCATTCTCTCACCTAGCATCTCCTCTAGATGCATATGCATGTGTATGTGTGTATGTGTGCATGTGTGGATGTGTGTATGTGTGTATGCATATGCATGTGTGTATGCATATGCATGTTTGTATGCATAGGAATGTGTGTATGTGTATATATGTGTATGTGTGCATGTGTGCATGTGTGTATGTGTGTATGCATATGCATGTGTGTATGCATATGCATGTTTGTACGCATATGAATGTGTGTATGTTTGCATGTGTGTATGTGTGTATGTGTGTATGCATATGAATGTGTGTATGTGTGTGTGTGTATGTGTGTATGTGTGTATGTGTGCATGTGTGTATGCATATGCATGTTTGTATGCATATGAATGTGTGTATGTATGTATGTGTGTATGTGTGTATGTGTGTATGTGTGTATGTGTGCATGTGTGCATGTGTGTATGTGTCTATGCATATGCATGTGTGTATGCATATGCATGTTTGTATTTATATCCATGTGTGCATGCATATGCATTGTGTGTATGCATATTCATTTGTGTATGCATGTGCATATGTGTATGCATATGCATTTGTGTGTATGCATATGCATTTGTGTATGCATATGCATTTGTGTGTATGCATATGCATTTGTGTATGCATATTTATTTGCGTGTATGCATATGTATTTGTGTGTATGCATATGCATTTCTGTGTATGCATATGCATTTCTAAGTATGCATATGCATGTGTGTATGCATATGCATGTGTGTATGCATATGCATGTGTGTATGCATATGCATGTGTGTATGCATATGCATGAGTGTATGCATATGCATTGTGTGTATGTGTGTATGTGTGCATGTGTGTATGTTTGCATGTGTGTATGTGTGTATGCGTATGCATGTGTATGCATATGCATGTGTGTGCATGCATATGCATTGTGTGTATGCATATGCATTGTGTGTATGCATATGCGTTTGTGTGTATGCATATGCATTTGTGTATGCATATGCATTTGTGTGTATGCATATGCATTTGTGTGTATGCATATGCATTGTGTGTATGTGTGTATGTGTGCATGTGTGCACGTGTGGATGTGTGTATGCATATGCATGTGTCTATGAATATGCATGTTTTTATGCATATGCATGTGTGCATGCATATGCATTGTGTGTATGCATATGCATTTGTGTATGCATTTGCATATCTGTATGCATATGCATTTGTGTGTATGCATATGCATTTGTGTGTATGCATGTGCATTTGTGTATGCATATGCGTTTGTGTATGCATATGCATTTGTGTGTATGCATATGCATTTGTGTATGCATCTGCATTTGTGTATGCATATGCATTTGTGTGTATGCATATGCATTGTGTGTATGCATATAAATGTGTGTATGTGTGTATGTGGGTATGTGTGTCTGTGTGCATGTGTGCATGTGTGTATGTGTGTATGCATATGCATGCGTGTATGTGTGTATGTGTGTGTATGTGTGTGCATGTGTGCATGTGTGTATGTGTGCATGTGTGCATGTATGTATATGTGTATGCATATGCATGTGTGTATGCATATGCATGTTTGTATGCATATGAATGTGTGTATGCATATGCATTGTGTATGTGTGTATGCATATGCATTGTGTATGTGTGTATGCATATGCATGTTTGTATGCATATAAATGTGTGTATGTGTGCATGTGTGCATGTGTGTATGTGTGTATGCATATGCAAGTGTGTATGTGTGTATGTGTGTATGTGTGTGTGTGAGCATGTGTGTATGTGTGTATGTGTGTACGCGTGTATGTGTCCATGTGTGCATGTGTGTATGTGTATATGCATATGCATGTGTGCATGCATATGCATGTTTGTATGCATATGCATGTTTGTATGCATATGCATGTGTGTATGCATATGCATGTGCATGTGTATGCATATGCATGTGTGTATGCATATGCATATGCATGTGTGTGCATATGCATATGCATGTGTGTATGCATATGCATATGCATATGCATGTGTATGCATATGCATATGCATGTGTATTCATATGCATATGCATGTGTGTATGCATATGCATGTGTGTATGCATATGCATGTGTGTATGCATATGCATGTGTGTATGCATATGCATGTTTGTATGCATATGAATGTGTGTATGCATATGCACTTTGTATGTGTGTATGCATATGCATTGTGTATGTGTGTATGCATAAGCATTGTGTATGTGTGTATGCATATGCATTTGTGTATGCATATGCATTGTGTGTATGTATATACATTGTGTGTATGCATATGCATGTGTATATGCATATGCATGTGTGTATGTGTGTATGGATATGCATTTGTGTGTTTATAGATATGTGAGTGTGTATGTATATGTATCTCTCTTTCTATGTCAATCGAAAACAAAACAATCACTTAGATGAGTGTAATTGTTTTAATTCTGGTCATCAGAGCCCACTTGAAGTTTTCTTCTGTCAAGATTCCAAAGACTTGATCCAAAATTTCCTGCGAAATTAAAGAGAGAAGATATTAGAAAAGAAAAAATATAAAGAAAGAAAAAAGAGTGCTACAGTATGTGCGATATACTTACCAAAACTTCAGATCTTCAAAGATAGAGGTGTGCTTAGATCTAGAGAGAGGGAGGGGGAGAGAGAGAGAGGGACGGGAGAGAGAGGGAAGGAGAGAGAGAGAGAGGGAAGGAGAGAGAGAGAGAGGGAAGGAGAGAGAGAGAGAGAGAAAGAGAGAAACAGTGACAAACAGAGATATGTTGTTCGTGCGTGCAAAGTCGACAGTCGAAGATCTAAGTTTAAAACGCCCAAAATGATGAATGCTTGCTTTCGGGCCCAGTTAAAAATCAAGCATTAGTATAAGCGTCGGTATGGGCATCGGTACTTTCCAATAACTTACCAACGCTAATAGCAATGCTCATACCAACACAGTTGGTCGGAGGCTAAGCGTCTTTCCCAAATCTTCTGAGGGTCTTACCGACGCCGACGCCGACCGTCGGTATGCCGAACATTGGTATACCCTTGGTATGTCATAGTGAATCACTTTGTACATCCTTAATGAACAATGTATATAACTCGTAAATCTAGTTATCCACCTATTACCAATTGTCCATATGTTCTAATCGCGTTATGCTATGCTCTCACATAAAACCTTCACCAAATCATTTTTAAGCCTCATGATTAGTCTTTTCCCCTCATTCTCACACAAGAATGTGTCTTGCTGAATGAATTTTAAAACTTAAATAGCGCATTAGGGCTACATGCATACGTACAAGCGATGAGACAAAGCTTCTGATACGGGTGAAAAGTTTTCCTTTAGTCCTTAGGGTGTCTACACATATCGATATCAAAATAGACTAACAAAGGGTGTCCACACATATGTGAATGTAGCGTTTCCCCATAGTTAATCGTAAATTACAATGGTCTCTTTCAATAAAAGTGATTAAAAAAACAAGTAGTGTTAGTACACACTTTGTCATAGATGGGTGACTAGATCTACGAGCTATATACATTGTTCATTAAGGGTGTACGATGTTTTTAAGTTTCGAAAGGTATTTCAGCAAACTAAGGATATTAACTCAATCCAACCTTCAAGCTATTAGATCGTATTCAAAATATAAGATATATAATGGAAGGTTTAAGAATTGAAGCTTATTAAATATCTAAAGTAGATGTAAACAGTAGACATTTGAAGCTTTATTGA